>JAHLJT010000739.1:0-32248 GCA_031308135.1 Acheta domesticus | reverse complement strand
GCAGTGCCAGGCGGCCGCGCCGCGCCGTTTCTGCCCCCGCCCCGGCGTCACGACGCCCCGCCGCCTACCCCCTCCGCTGATGGATGGGAAACTTGTCTGGGAAGTGTCAACCCACGCCGGCCGACAGTCGTCGCTCAAACAATTTAAAACACGCGGATTAAATGTCATCGCCGAGGGCAGAAATGCCGGAGAGTCGTCGAGCTGCACAGATGCCGCATTGTGATTTTTTTTTTGCCATCGGCTTCCAGGAACGTGGGTTGTTTTCCCTTTGTGAGTGGCGCGAGACATTTCCTGCGACTTGTAGGCACAATTGCTTTTTTTTCTTCAATTTTTGGCCTTTTACACAAATGAGATGTAAAAACAAAGTAAAACATTTTGTTAAATAGTTGCTGTATGTTTTTAAATATTCAATTTCTGAAACACAATTCTGAAAATTTCAATAAAAAGTAATTCAAATGCTTTAAGAACATACATGTGAGTATTTACTTCCTATTTTGTTAGTATTTATTATCCCCTCCCCATCGAAGACTGATAATGGCAAAACCAACGTCATTCAATTGAAACCAATTGTAAAATTAAAAATTTTAAATTTATAGCAACTTAGTGATTAGCAACATCACATCTTGAGTTCTGGTTATATCTTCAGGAAGCTTTCATTGTCTCATTAATGAATCGTCCGGCAGAAGCCAAAATGTTCTTTTCAAGGCGATATTAAGCAATTCCCCGGTCACCACACCAGCCGTTAGGCGCTCATCACCGCTCCATATATGAGTAATCTGTACATCAGAAACGTTCAGTGCAACAAGAACTTGATTTTCAATCCTTCAACTCCTAGTGTGACGTGCGATCATTAAGCATCGATAAGGAAGATGCATTTGGGAAACAAAACATAAAAAATGTATAGCTACGGTGAACCGTTCGAACACTCCAACACGCGTCTCTCAATGCATTAACCGTGCCCGGCGAAATCGTCAACGCGGGCCTTTCAGTCGACCATCGACCTCGCTCGATGCTTAAACTAATGCATGGCGATCCTCACACCCACACGACGAGCACGTTCCCGGAACACATGCAGAAGCCGTTAGGATTTTCCCGTAGCGGGAAAGCCCTTTCAGCTCGAACCTCGCCAACGACCACGTCGATGACCGCCGCTAGTAGAGGGGGCCATACAAACGACGGCCGAACAATAATTGAATTTTATTCACCACTTAAAAGATAAAAGCCTTATAAATAAAATAAGACCTAACGTAGGGGCCACAAGAGGGTGTTGAGTGGATCCCGAGACGAGAAAATTGCTTTTGCATCGTTCTCAAACTACAAAAACAACAAAATAAATAAAAACACTTTTCAATCTGATGTGGCAAAGTCAAGGTAAGGTAATAAGGCATACATGATGCTAAGCTATGCAAGAAGAAACGTTATAACTTATTGATCCATTACTCATTTGCCGTTTTAGCAAAACAGGTTTAACGATATGGTTTAGCAGCATGACAGATGATTAACTAGTCTGACGAGACGCGCCGTGCGGCGAGGTGAGGTGAGGTGAGGCGAGCCAAGACGCACAGCTCGGCCGCGAGAGGAGAAGCCAGTCATAATAATAAAGTGAATACTTCTGTGACGTCACACGTCCTGTCGAGACCAGGTGGCGGTGGCGGTAGCACAGGCGGCGATTGTGACGACGGCAGCGGCGACTGCGGTGGCGGCGGGGAACGGACGCTGCCGCTTGTAATAAGAATCTCAACGATGGGCCACTGTGGCAACGCAGTCAAAGGATTTCACTTTGAAGGGAGAAGCAAAAAGCTTATAGTAATAGTTCTAATACTGCGGAGGAGTTACAACACTCGACGTCTCTCACTTCCACGATTCCACCTTCTTCTGTAATGCCAATCATTCCCTGGCGTGTGTCCATCCTGGAATGCCTATCTCACTCCACTGTTTCAAGACTGTGCAAGCCTTTCTCTCTTTCTGTGTTTATGAACAAAGCTTTCAAAAACTTGTTACAGCAATTTTTTATTGCCGCTGACATATTCTCATTTTTCCGAAAAACTTCGACGATCACCTTCATTTCCAGACGTTTATTGATATGCTTATTTTCAAGCAACACATAGCTGAAGTATGATGAAGAAGCGGAGAGTGTAAAATTGAGATGAAACTGTGTTTATAACGTAGACAAGGTACGCCGTCAAGGATGATATCGATGTCAACTAACCCCTGCCGATGCTGACGACGGCAGTGTGGTAGCGACAGCAGCAAAAGCAATGGCGAAGGGCACGTGCAGAAGTGGCGTCGATCCTCCTATTGATCTTCTAGAGCGGCAGGCCCGGGTTCACGACCCGGGCGGAGCGAGAACAAAGTAGTTCATGCAGAGTGTTGTGCAAGTGCATACTTGTAGCGTCAATGAGAATGCGAAGTA
This sequence comes from Acheta domesticus, assembly GCA_031308135.1. Taxonomy (NCBI): domain Eukaryota; kingdom Metazoa; phylum Arthropoda; class Insecta; order Orthoptera; family Gryllidae; genus Acheta; species Acheta domesticus. Next base: position 29,835 of record JAHLJT010000739.1, on the reverse strand, counting down.
GCAAATCTAACATACGAGTTAATACCTACACGATCAATAGAGAAAAAAGGAATACGCGAATGAATCTTACGTTGTAAGCCTATCATAATTCTGGGATGTGTGCCTTTTATCCCTTCAGAGTGTGCAATAAGTAAACACGAAACCCCACACAAGAATCGCAGTAAAATCGCGCTTTTTTTCTCAACTAGTAAAAGTTATTGTGATTGGCTTAAGTACAGATGAAGTAAGGCCCTAGGTGGCAATAATCCTTCGCCCAGACAACTCCCGTGGAGAGTTCCTTTCATAGTCCCCCGTTCGTATTTGTACCTGTTGTCTGCATTTGTTTTGTAGAGGTAGCTTTAGTCTGTTTCGTGAAAGCCTTTGCGAATAACCTGCTTTAAGCCGACATGTTTACGGTATGGTCGCGGGGACAAGAGCACAGCGTGTAAAATACGTGTTGCACTGCAACCTAAGGCTCCTGGAGCATGCAAACGTTTAAAATGCTCATATACGCATTCATTATATTACTTTTATGAATATAGATTCAAATAAATAAATAAATATCCACGAAGTATCCATTGGCAAAATAATTTTACGGATATATTTGAGATGTCTTTTGAAATTAAATAAATTTACACTAAATTGTATTTATTGCTACGATCGGATGATTCAGTAAAACTTGTATATTCCAATATGAAGCGAATATGACGAACGAAATAAGGCTGTTTAGAGCATGTTCCACAGATTTTGCATTTGTAACGACCCTCATGACATTAGAGAAAAAAATATTGCTTCATGATTTCGTTCACAGCAATTTTCTTCCTTATTGTTAACACATCAGGGCTTCACTAACGAGAGGCGACAGTTCCTATTTACACATCTTGCTGAAAAAAATTGTAACTTCAAAAATACAAAATCAACACATTTTTCCATGTTGTAATTGTAAGTAAAGATATTTCTGAAGGACAGAAAATATGGGAAGGCATGTCCCAAGTCATTATAGTAGATTGAAACTTCACGACCATCTTATGTCATACACTCAATAAAAAGTAAATGAACAGTGCACGCCATTAACGTAAATAAACTACCTACGACATTAAGGACTTGCACTTTCACATTTCGCGAGCCTTGAGGAATTTTTTTGTGCACTTCTTTGCCAGAGTGAGAATGTTGACGCATTAAATACAAATTCTATAGTTAGCCATTCCGACAAAAGAAATAAAATCTTTAAAGAACTGAATAATAGATGGAGATGAATGATGTATTATCACTGGTAAAACTTAAGTGCATCTCATAAAATTTATGACTTAAACTGAGTGCTCTCAAGATTGCTAATTCCTAAACACAAGCCAACAGCAATAATAGCAGGGGTATGAATAGAATTCTAGTGAGAACCTTTCTAGTTTTGATCATAACTTAAGTTGTATTTGAGACGAGAGGAACTAAGACTTGAATTATCAAAAGAGGATATTCTCAAACAATTTGACTATATATAAACCAAATAGAATATTTTAAAACATTAATTTCTGAGTTACCACTCACAATAGTTTAGCAAGTATTTGGTCAAAATGTTATATGCGTCAGAGAAATGCATCTCCAAATGATTTACTTGACTTCCGAAAAGTAACGAAAGATAAATTCTCTCTTGAATTAGTAGAAGTGCTATGAACTTTATGATTGGCTATTCCACTCGTGAAATTAAAACAAGTAGTGTTCCACTATATATACAATCGAAATGCCCCAATCAGGGCGGTGTAACTCACAAAGTTTATCGCTTTTTCTATCCGATTTTTCTTACCGCTTCTGCGTACTGGTCAGTCATAAACTGTGACTCATCTATCTTAGGCGGTGGTATACATCAATCGCTGTGTCGATGTTCAATAAACCGCATACAATGTATTATAGCATAACCTCTTTACCATAACGACAGCTTGCCGCATGCTCCAAAGGCCTCGAACGTATGTGTCAGAGGTCGCCCTTGCTGCCACACTTCCTACCTGGTCTGTGCATTTGCCGCGCGCCGGCAACGGCAAGTTCCTCCAGTTTCGCTTACCTGAAACAAAGGAAAAGGAAGGCTATCACAATCTGAGCATCGGTCATGATGGCCCAAATCATCCTTTCGGTGAAGAACCAGCACAGGTCGTTTCTAAGCGGTAAGAATAAGCAATTGATGAATACACATAGGTAACGTGGCCTAGTTACAGAACCGTAATGCGAGAGGGTGGGAGACGGCAAGATGGGTTTGCACGAAAAAGTTTTGAGTCTGGGATAAATTTAGAACGAACCGCTGGAATTAAACTATAAGAAGGTAGCATGTTACTACAATGAGTATCAAAGGTGAGCTGGGAGAAACATTCGAAATATTCTTATTTGATTTAATAACTAGCAAAACATTTTGACCATCGTTTGGAAAATTTCAAATTTCCGGGTAAGTAAACTAAATACTTGGGTGGGGAAATATCTGGCGAATTAAGAGTCTCTTGTAAATTAAATTTTATTATTATTATTATTATTATTATTATTATGTAACAGTTTCCTTCCCTTTAAAACGTCACATACAAAGAATAGAACATTTATTTTATAAATTATGACACAAAGAAGAAACGAAACACACAGTTACAAAATTATTTGACACAAATGACAAGACACAAATGGCGAAAAACAAGAAAAAGCATGTAGTTAACACATTATTTGACACAAATGAGAGAAGTATACATCACAATTTAGAGGATATAATTTATTTATCTATTTTCATAAACGGAATCCTTGTCTTTCACAATTGATTAAATGCAATATAAATATTTCAAGAAAATGTGCGCAGATAAATTTCTTTCCCCACACGTCATATACAGTTTTTACTGTTTTTTGACAAATAAATAAATAAATAAAATAAATTGTAGCTCAAATAACAATTCAACGTACAAAACATGTTATAAAAAATATAAGAAACGATTTTAAAAACAGAGTTTTCCTCAAATATAACTAGCATCATCATATTACTCTAGACAGGTAGCGGCAACCACTTTGGGGGCGGGGGGCAACAGCCATCTCAGGTCAAATGTAATTGAATGTATCATTTTTATATTAATTAAATTTTATCTTTGGTTTTTAAATCTTCCTTACTGATACTGTAGATCATTTGTACTCAAGAGCTTACGTATGAACCTTCCACTATGGGTTGAAATAAAATAAACGGTGATTCATTTTCTTAGAATCACATTTAAACACAAATGTAATTTGATTTTTTTATATTCAAACGTGACTACTTTTCAAGACGATCTTAAGTCTGTTTTAACAATTGACTCAGAAACCACCTCTCTTCAAATCAATTAAATATTTCCTCAAAAATACTTCAGCAAATATGTTTACGTAAACAATAACGTAACTCTTATAGCATTGAATTCTGATATAAAAGAAATGAACAAGTGTCAAGAATTTGCTAAAAAGCAACAGGTATTATCTAATATGTATCAGTTTTATAACACGTATACGTCAAGGGTCAACATCAAGAGTAAAATTCTTAGCCCAGGGCAAAGAAAATATTGTATCTTTCTAATAGTAAACGTTTACAAGTAATCCCAATAGATTTATATAAATAAATATAATATATAATATGTCTGTAATATACAGATATGTATGTATGTATGTATGTGTATATATATATATATATATATATATATATATATATATATATATATCGAGAGAGAGAGAGAGATAATATTCACAATTCACAATTCTCCTACATCATAACAACAGAGAGAACTTCAATCCCGGAAAAGTGACCGCAAGTTATACAAGAAGGAAATGCAACGTGTAAAGCACCGTTCGGCTTTTATCCCTCAACACCAACAAAGATCTCCCAAGGTTTGTATGCTGCTCTCAGAACCCACAGGAAGCGACCGAAGGCGCAAGAGAACTTTACGACCCATTCAAGTTCGCTCAAGAGACTACGTGCGTGCTGCAGATGAACTGCGGTCGGAATCAGCACGTCTGAAGGCGTTCCAGAGCGCCGCGACCGCGTCCAAAAGCGGGCAAAAGCTACAGGAAGCGGTGGAGAACACCCGCAAACTCCCCGCCGCCATGAAAGGCCGCGCCGAATCCCGCGTGGGACCGAGCAGCCGGTGGCGGCACCTGCAGAACAGTAGCGGACGCGGCGGCGAGTGTTACGAGCAAGCGACTGCGAAAAAACAGACGGGTGGAGTGGGAATGACACAAGGGGACCTAGAGAGATGGATTGAGATGGAATGGAGAGTGAGGGAAAGGGGTTGAAGCGGGATAGTGGAATGGGATGACATGCTGCAGGACTGGATGGAGTGGAATGAGGTGGAGCAAAGCGAAATGGGATGGAGGGAATGGAATGACGGTACACGAGATGGCACATAACTAGAAGAGTCGGGATTGAGCGGGCCGGGATGGAGCAGGCCGGGGCAGTCAGGGGAGTGGCCGATAGGACGGGACGGGATGGGGTAGAAAGGAATGGAGCGAAGTGGGATGGACAGTGCGGGTAGATGTGAGCCGAGATGGAAGCAGAAAGAAGCTACATAAGATGAAATGGAGTTTTGAGGAAGAGACGCAGAGGGGTAAGACCGGCGGGACGAGGCCGGGTGGGACGAGGCCGGGCGGGACGAGGCCGGGCGGGACGAGGCCGGGCGGGACGAGGCCGGGCGGGACGAGGCAGGCGGGACGAGGCCGGGCGGGACGACGCCGGGCGGGACGAGGCCGGGCGGGACGAGGTCAGGCGGGACGAGGTCAGGCGGGACGAGGTCGGGCGAGGTGTGGCCGGGCGTGACGAGGCCGGGATGGACGAGGCGAGGCCGGGTGGTACGACGCCGGGGGGAGCGAGGCGGCGCGGCCCAATGTCGAACGGGGGACAGGAGCCGAGCCGGCGCTGGGCGGGACGGGCGGCGCGCGCCGCCGCTTACCGTCGATTAACACGCACTGTCCGTCCGTTAATGACGACGGCCGGCGGGCCGCCGCGCGGCGCGCGAGTGCAAACGGACAAGGCGCGCGCGGCAAAAACCCGCGCCGCGGCCCCGAGTGTCACAAAGGCGCCGAAATTAAGCAGAATCCGGCCTCCGATGAATGCGCGGCGCGGCGCTGTGTGCAGAGGCGGGCCGGGTGGGGACAGCCGTGATGAACGCCCCGCGCGCCTGCGCTGGGTGCAGAACGGTTTCTTCCCGGCGCGCGTTCCTCTTGCGGGCCCGTGTTTTATTGGGATTCCGTGGCCTAGGGCAATGGGTTTTCTTTCGTCGAGTGCCTTGTGTGGAAGTACGAGTCGTTACGTCTCTGTACAGCATGAGAACGACACATAGTTCCCAAGATAAATTCCATTATGACTACAATGGTTGTGCGGACGATATGTGAAAGGACAGTTGCTCAAAGGTGTGGTGTGATCATGTTACCGGAGCACGAAGTTGTTCCAAAGAAAATCTTACATATATCTCAGCCGCCCCCAAAAAGGGTCCAAATGATAGTAGCCAAAGATATTGCATTGGAGCTAGAAAGGAATCTTCGGCAGTGATAGATTGATTCACCATCAACCTTCACCCATCAACCTTCAATCAAAACCCACCAAAATTTCACATCTTTATGGAAAAAAATTAAAGGACATTGAGTGTTTCCGAATCATATTACGTCTTAGATGAAATAACTCAATATATCAGCATACAAATTGCGTTTGAACGACTAGAAATCCGGTCGCACGTCCTTAGATGAAACACTCGTACATCCTTAGGTGAACCACACGTAGGCTTTCCTCAATGGTGTTTCTCCGATAAAATGCATGCATGAAACAACGACCTTTGATACATCGAAGTCGTCAACAACCTGGACGTATATATTCTCGCAGAGCTAATTCGCGCATGTAACCTCTCCGCGAGGTCGTACACAAAGTCGTAAATATCTGCGATCATCCCTCGATTCCCACACCCGATATATATTATTTCCACTCACATTAGAATATTCCTTTAGCAAGGGAATAAATTCTCACCGGCCGCGCCGCGAGTTACAACCCAAACTCTTTTACGTTCAATTACGCGCATTGAAGTCGCGTCGCGAGACGTGCACCTGTGCGCGCATAAATCCGCCCGAGCGCAACCGCCCAGGACGGTGAAGCTCGGCGCGGGGCGGGGCGGGGGCGGCGCGGGGCGGGGCGGGGGGCGGCGCGGGGCGGGCGCGGGGGTGGCGCGGGGGCGGCGCGGGGCGGCGCGGGGTGGCGCGGGGCGGCGCGGGGCGGCGCGGGCGGCGCGGGGCGGCGCGGGGCGGCGCGGGGCGGCGCGGGGCGGCGCGGGGCGGCGCGGGGCGGCGCGGGGCGGCGCGGGGCGGCGCGGGGCGGCGCGGGCGGCGCGGGACGGCGCGGGGCGGCGCGGGGCGGCGCGGGGCGGCGCGGGGCGGCGCGGGGCGGCGCGGGGCGGCGCGGGGCGGCGCGGGGCGGCGCGGGGCGGCGCGGGGCGGCGCGGGGCGGCGCGGGGCGGCGCGGGGCGGCGCGGGGCGGCGCGGGGCGGCGCGGGGCGGCGCGGGGCGGCGCGGGGCGGCGCGGGGCGGCGCGGGGCGGCGCGGGGCGGCGCGGGGCGGCGCGGGGCGGCGCGGGGCGGCGCGGGGCGGCGCGGCGACAGCGCGGGACGGCGCGGGGTCGGCGCGGGGCGGCGCGGGGGCTGCGCGGGGGCTGCGCGGGGGCTGCGCGGGGGCTGCGCGGGGGCGGCGCGGGGGCGGCGCGGGGCAGCGCGGGATGGCGTGGGGAGGCGCGGGCCGGCGCGGGGCGGCGCGAGGCGAGGCGGAGTGGCGCGGTGGGGTGCGGTGGGGTGCGGTGGTGAGGTGGCGCGGGTAGGTGGCGCGGGGGTGGCGCGGGGGTGGCGCGGGGCGGGGACGGCGCGGGGCGGTGTGGAGTGGCGCGGTGGCGCAATGGGGTGCGGTGGCGGGGTGTGGTACGGTGGAACGCAGGGGGGGGCGGGACGGTGCGGGGCAGGAACAAGCCCGAACAAGCAAATAAGGGGGGGGAAGTCGCGGCGATTTATTCCGCTGCGCGCGCCGGAAACACAAACTGCGCGCGTGAAGGGCGCGGCGAGGTACGTCGCGACGCGCGGTAAACGACAGTGCCGCTGCGCGCGACGACGACGACGACGGTGGTGCGGTGGTGGCGGAGCCCTTGCCCGCTAACGAAGGCGTTACTCAGCGCATCCGTGCGCGGGGATCGCAGGCGGAAGCCCGTCGTTTGTTCCTTCGTTCGTTCGTTGTTCGCTCGGGAGAATTCGCACCCCGGTGCTAAAGTCGATACGTCGGACGAATATTGTGGTGTGCAGCGTCCTCGCTGCAGCTGTGGTATACGCTCGCGTGACGCAGCCGAAGTCATGCGCAAGGCGACTGAAGTCTCCTTTGGCTTGCTACGTTCACTACAACAATTTTTTCAGCAAGTGCAGTGTTACTAGTCTTTACTCTGATTTTCTCCTACTGAATGTCAACCCTGACTTTCCTTTCGTGTACGAGATTCCTCAGGTTCGAAATATTCCTTTTCTTCTAACAGCTGCTCTCATTTGATTCATTCATCTTATGACCAGGACTACCTGAACTATAAGTTCACGTACGTCTTTCTGCATGGCGCAATAATGAGTTACATACTATATGTTGTGAACGAGTGCAAACCTACACCACTGTATTATTCGAAGCATCACTTTACTATTTTTTTAAATTTTTTTTAAAATTTTAAGATGACGTTTTGTCGACAAGGAATGACACAAGTTTGAGTTACTGCTGCTCAAAATGTCTACTTAATCTTTTGCTTCCTTCACTTGCAACAAAAAGCACATAGATGACTGACGATGCTCTATAAGCATATATTTTAAGAATGCAACCAACTTGTATAAACACTTTTCTGAAATGAATTATCATATTCTCTATCGAAGTTACCATTTTATCACCCCCTAATAAACGACTTTTCTATCAACACAACAGCAGCCCTCGAGACCGCAGCTTCAACCACCCAGGTACACCTCCCTAATTCCGAACAACCGAGGGTACAGCGCCCCCCCCCCAGGAATACTCCCGCCGGAAGCCACAGCACGAATACGGGTGGCCTCTGCAGGGGGGATCCTTCCCGCAACCCTTTTTTTAACTATTCAATTAGCACTATCACGCCCCGCACGGTCGCGCCTCCTCAGCGGGTGAGGCATTTCGCGCATAGGCCCTTTAACACCTTCAGCGCCACGCCCCACTCCACCGGGCCCCGCCTCGCCTCCGCCCCGACCGCCCTCCTTCGGTGACTCCTCAAAAGCGCCCTTTGTGCGCGCCCACCTCGGGTACCTCCGCGGTAGCGTTCCCAGCGCGCCGGAGAGCGCCCCGGGGGCGGCGGCGGCGCTACAGACCTCCGACAATACGGGCGATGATGAATTAGCGTGTGGGCTGTAAGACGGCCGCGTTGAATGAGGGAGGCGCGATGGAGAGGAGGCGCTGAGAGGGCGAGCCACAACGGGAGCAGCGGCGGAGAGACGGACGCCCGGCTGACAAGAGCCTTCGGGTACCCGAAGCGAGGAGCGAGCACCCCGCGCTTCTATTAACGTTCCCTCGCTGCGGGGCCCTCTCGCGCCTCTACCTCCCCTTTCGAGTTGCGCGCGCGCGCAAAGAAATTTAAATTTTAAATTAAGCGACAATACGAAAGTGTACGAATGGGCGTGTCAAAAGTTGACACCTTACGAAACCGCACTCAGAATGAGAAAAAGTTGGGAGTGCAGTGATGGATGAGGGTTTGTTCACAGATTTCAAAGGAAGGCGACTTAGTGTAATAAGTTCATTGAACACAGAGAGCGTTTTGGCCAGGGCTTCTTCGCCCTAAATTCTCCGCAGTTCTGAAGTACGAGGAGCCAATCCTTGTTCAGCGAACAGTGTACACATATTTAACACATGTTTCGTAGCTGTGAAATGTTACAAATGTTCTTCAATTACCCAACATTTTACACAGACAGGAAACACGTAATTGCTACCAAAGGTACAAAATATCATCATGAAATATCTTCTTGAAAGAAAACAATCGAGAGTAAAAAATCTCGTTCCGGTATACGATATAATCTATGCTTGACCTGAACTAAATAAGAACAACAACGCGACAAGGAGCGCACATATTACGTCTATATAAGACGCAATTCTGTAATATGAATGAAAAATCCTACTAATTAGATCTTCATTCACATCGCATTATTTGTATTCCTAAAAATGCACGTAGACACCATACCATTCAGATTCACACTATTACTCATTGGACACTATCTTTCAAGGCAAAAGGAGGAGGCTGCGTATGATTGATCATCCAGCTTTCATTTTCAGGGTGAACCACATAAGTGTGACATGTCATCTGACCCCCACCAGAAGCTATGGATATGAAAACAGAACCATACTTAGAAATTACCGCTACGATCCCGCTCTCTCAAGACCGCCTCACCACAACACCAATTCCCGAAGCGTGTGCACCGGCTTCGGGAAAGACTCCAGACGAGAATAGCTCCAGGTCAGAAGAGGCGCCCTGCGGATGCCGACCAGGAGAGCACGGAAGGGAGAGCTGCGCGTAAATCAACGGAAGGAAGGCGGCTGCGGCCACGGGGAAGGCTTCCGTGTACCCCGGCGGCGGCGGCGGGCAGCAGGCGCGGCGCAGAACGCTCTGCGCGCGCGGTGCGCAGCCGCGGTTCCCACGCAGCAGCACCAGTGCCCGTCGCAAGACAAGTGCAGTCGCCCCGAGCAAGGGGAGCGCAGCCGCGGAGAGCCATGTCGACAATGCGGACGTTCCAATATCTCTTGTAGATCAGGATGAATCTCGAGCTGTGGTGCCGCGGATGTGGTAAGCTTAAACCCTGGGTAGCGTAATAGGCGGAGTACCCCAGACGGTAATTTTTGCGATGATCCGGTTAGGTGGGTAAGCGAAGAAATCCCTCGCCGGATCGGGTCTGAAGTAGGAAACGTTATGTTCACTAATAAATTGCCCCAAGTGTGGCTATTGATACGAATGAAAAGTCAGAAAGCCGTCTTTTTTTTTCATTCTAAAGATTTAAATCTTCCTTGATATTCGAACACTGCTGATATAGTAGAAAATATTTCATTAAACACAATTAAAATTTTCACGAATTGCTTAATTCTAGTGACAAACATGGACAAACATAGGGGATATAAAATTGTTCATGAAATGTAACATTAAAAAATATAATTTTCATTTAAAGTCGCAAAAACAACATATTGTCATGAGCGACTAATAGGTTAATGAAATACAATTACAGATCTGTTAAATATCAATATTTTTTACAAAATTCTATTTACTTGTTCTTGGTAACTTGGCGATAATAAAACTGCAGTGAAATTTTCATTTCCTAGGTACTTTTTTCTCTTCATTGTATAAGGGACATTCTAGAAGTATGCAAGATTTATTTCGCTTTTTCTTCATTTCTATTTTGGACAATCTGATGCATTTCCTTTTATGAACGGTACATCGTGTTTAGGTTTTGTTTTCTAAATAAACTGTAATGGATAGTACACAGTCGTTCCTACGGACAATTTATGCAAATTCAGAAAGTGTTTTTCTAGAACCTCATTTGTAACCACCTGCAAAGTTCGGAGTGAGGAAACGGTTTTTCAATGTATGTAACAGTACATCAGTCTTCTGTGAATTGAAAATACTGCTTCTTGGTTTCCAGTTATTTTATATTCTACGAAGTACACTTTCTTTCAATGGCTATGCATTTCACATCATTTCGCATTTTAATTATTTTACGTGCTTCAAAGCAGGCGGCATTTTAGCCCGAGTATTTTCCTTTCCTATCCTCCACCTCTCGGAAGGGTCGGTTCCGTTCATACAATAAGAATACACACATCGAAATAATGTACATCGAACATAAATCGAGACAATATTAAAAATACATAAATATGGTATCAAGCAAGTAACACCTTACACACATATACTAGCATGATGAGGACAAATGATGTGAAAGTCCACTATGAGTATTATTACATGAGCAACAGCAAGATATCACCACCTCGATTAGTTCACAACAAATACTATATTCAATATTCATAACAAACATAAGTAACACACAAATAGAAATAGTTTTAAGTAAGGTTCAAATACTGATACAAACTTATGAACTTCAAAAGTTGATACCAAAGTTTGTTTTTCTTCATCCATGGCCATCACAAACACTGCTGATCGTTACAAGTCAGATCGAAACTTACAATAACTCATGCAAATGTAGATCATAATACCGTCTGATGATGAAGTTACGACTCTAACAAAATTATTGGCACTAGTTGCAATAACACTGTACAGCGTAAATCTTTAATAGGTTGCATTTAGCTTATCAAATCTGAATATCTCCCTGAGTAACAATATGTCATTAATAAAGTTAACTATAAATATATTTGTCTGCCTACAATAATTCATTACAACATTCTTTTTCACATTTACAAGGTATTGTAATATCAATATTTAGAAAACAATAAGTGCAATTCTAGAAATTCTAGTGTTGCGGGTAATATGTATCGCAGATAAGGTTTAATGACAGTCGTATATTGTGAAGACAAGTTGAAAAATAAAATTCAAAAAATGCAACGTATTGGATGAACTAAATATGTGACGACCCACAGACGGAAGTATTATATTTCTCGTTTCCAAATTTCAGCCTCAGCAGGAAACATAGCAATTCGTAATACACTACTTTTCATCCTTGTAAAGTAAACAACACTGCAGCATTATGTGGCAAATCGCTTCAAGGAAAACTGCATAAATACTGGAAACATTTCGCAACACTATCTTCCTTTTCCCAGAACGTTCGACTGCCTCACAAACTTCGAGTAGAAACTTCTCATTGTATTTTTCAACGAGACAATAAAAAATTAAACCACGTACGATGAACAAGTCCCTATTACGTCCCGCCGCGAAACAAAGATTCGATCTCTCCTTCAATTTAAATTTAAATAAATTAAATTTTGCGTAGAGAGAACAAGCCTCTGTTACACCTGGTGTCCTAAAACAAAGATCCGATCTCTCTCCTTTTCGCGAGTCGCACAACCTCTCCACCGCCCACACACTCGCAGAGTCAGAGAGCACCGTTCGCAAGCGAAACCATTCGCCGCGAAGTCGATGGCACCCGGTCCGGATCCGCTTCATTTCCATGGGCCGCCGCCGTCACCCACGTCGCCCTCCGTTCCCGGCGTGTCCCCGCCCTGCGCACGCCCCGCATGTCCTCCTTTTCAGATCCTCTGACGTTCCTACGTGGAAGGTCCTATGTTCTAGTGCCGACGGTGGCAGGATTTTAGACACTAGCTAGAGCGGCCGGCTGCTCTGATCGGTAGTTTTCTCCGATCAATACCAGGCAAATGCCGGAGGAGAACCGTAACAAACGGACCATGGGCCAAGCGCGATCTTTCCATCCCATTCCTTGACTTATCCTCACCCCTTACTTACGCACACTTACACTAACATGCACTACACTACTACAGATGCGGGGAGACCGGTCGGGTGTTTAGAGATTGTCCCGGCTGGGGCGATGCCCCACTGGTGGGAGATACCTGGTTGGGGAAAAGCCCGCTAGTCGATGGTGGATCGTCGCCGGATCTCACTATCTAGCTGGGTTACCGTCATCTCCCGAAGAAAAACATGCACCACGCTTACGGGAATAATAACCAATTGCCGCGCCCGGAATCACTAATCAGTCCTTTAAAATCGCGCGCGTTCGTGTGCGTATGTCACTAGGGCGCAACGCGAGCGCGTGAGCCCGGTCCGATCCGTGCGTGGGCGTGCATGCGAACTCACTCACACGTCCGAGCGCGCGCGCGCGCGCGTGTGTATACGTATGCGTGCGTGTTGGGAGGAGGAGATGGAGGAGGGCTTCGCGGAGGGGAAACGTTTACTGCTGCTGCCCGGGTGTGAGTTATAGTGTTCGAATCGCATCGGCTCGCGGCGAACACAGCCTGTACGACATCGTAAAGTATCCCAGAATGTCCGACACACCCTTGCTCCCCGTTCGCCTCGGGTATTTTAATGTACACATCTCCATCATTTGCATATCCCTCCGCGGCGACGGCGGCGGCGGCGTTGGCGGCGGTGGCGGCGGTGGCTGGTGGCGGGGACGGCGACGACGCGGGCAACGGCGAGGCGAGGCCGCGCGACCCTTCTTCTCGTCCTCGCTCGGCAGCGCCCCGCGAAACGACGCTGTTCCTGTTATACAGGGTGTCTGGGGAGGAAACAACGAAACTTCGAAAATAAGCTCTTCATACAATTTTAAGCATATTTTGTCGGATAAACCCAGTCGATAGTTCGAATCGCTGTGTCGCAATAAGCACTCAAAAGTTGGTTTGAAACAATACCTTCAATACAAAATTTGCATTGCTGAAGCATATAAACACTTCAGAAACATGCAAGTTGTTTATTATTTACAAAAGAAATGGAAAAATAGTATCAGAAAGAAAAATTAACATAAATAAAAAAGCACCCAATTTACACAATTCGACTTTTTTTTTAATTTCTGGGTTAATTTTTCTTGAATGTATGTACTTGGCGCGAAAGCCGGTGAACAGGCTCAGGCCTACCGGCGACATTCCAGCCTCGCGGCCGTGGGTTAAGGGGGTACGTGTGGTTAGCACGTAGGACACCCCACGCCGTATTTGGTCTTCTCAACCTGAGAAGTGAATTTTCTCATCGTCACACAGTAACATATAGTGGGACACTGCAAGGAAAACGCACACTATAGTCTTGCCTCGACCGGGAATCGAACCCGGGGCCGCGCAGTGGAAAGCGTGCACGCTGACCAAGAGCTAGCCAATTTTCCTTGGTCATGTTCATTTAAGTTGTAAATAATTAATAATTTACATGTTTCCGGGAGTGCTTCAATGAGTCTGCAATACAATTTTTTTCATACAAAGGATTTTTTCAAACCACTTTTGAGTGCTTATTGCGGCTCAGACATTCGAAATATCGAGTGAGTTTATTAGACAAAATATGCTCAAAATTGTCTTAAGAGCTTATTTACGAAGTTTCGACGTTTCCCTCTCGAACACCCTGTATACTACACCACCGCTCGGGTGGATGTCGCGGCTATATTGTCTCCCTGACCGATCAATCCCGTCCTATAGGGGCTCGCCGGCGCACTTACTCTCGATAATTCCGAGGCGAGCGGTTGGCGTGCCCGGCCTCTGCAGAGAACCCCTCCGGTCGCGTCACAGGGTTTCGAGTGGTCCGTTCCAGGCACACAGCTCGGTCGGTGGCGGTCCCCCACCCAAAACACACAGGTTTTCGCAGCCGAGAGAAAGATGAACCGAACATGTTGGCAGATTGGTGAGCACCTTTAGCTTGTTTTCGATCCGAGGCCCAAACAGATCGAGAGTCATCGTCCTGGGAATGGGGAATGGACAATTCTAAGAATAGAACAGACCACTTCTCAAAACATCCTTTGCGCAATTTCATCACACTGAAAAAAAAAGCCAAAACAGAGTTTGAAATTGTCTTTAACATTAATACAATAGGTTTTAGTGTAACTAAAATAAACACTAACATATTACATCTAACATATAATTTTACCCGTACCCTCGTAAGAGAAAGCGAAAACGAAAGACGAACAAAACTTTAACAATGGCAAAGTGAAAAGTAATCTCGTCGTAAGATCCACATTGTAAGAACATTTCCCTCACCCCACAATGGGGCGTATGCTCATCGACTTAAAAGACACAAGGAAACAAACCCACATTCCACAAGGATTGACAAGTTTATAGCCCTTTCATACGTTGAAGTTCATTAGCTTGTGTGTCTTTTCACTTCCGTCAGGGTAAGAGATGTCATAGCAATTCTGACTCAATAAAAATTGAAAGAATTAACACTAAAATATTCATAAACAGTTTACCCGGAATCCAGCGTTAATTTGTGCTTTCTGTCAAGGTGTCATGTTTATACCCTCTTCCTGAACATTTCTTCGATGTAAATAATCCGCAACTGGACATAATATGACTGTCTTGTATCAAAAATATGTAAATTATGCCTTGCGTTTTACATTTCTAAGCAAGTTGTGTGACTAGTCGAGATGTGTTCGTCTGTCATGTAAAATGTTTATTCCCTTGAAATTGCATTATTATTCATCTTTTGATTAGTGCATTATAATAAAATTCTCCTAAACGTCACAATTAATAATAGCTTCATCGAGACATCATTGTTAAAATAATGAGTTTTTCGTGTATTATTTTAAATTAAATTTCACAAAATCCAAAAATTAAGAAAACTTGTGAAATTTTTTTCTTGTCATAATAAATTCCACTTTTTAGATTCCTCTGGATGAACCTAAGACGGTTTCCAAAACACAATATAAAACGTCTCCTCTGAAAATTGTCTTGAATTTTCCGTATAAGAGTTTCATTCAGAATCCCTTTCCGGATTGTTTCACACGCTTCACTGTATGATTGAAGATCTCTGTAATGTCCATTTACAACAGAAATTCATTTGAGTGTATTGTGCACACTATAAAATGTGCACGAATAGTTTCTCTTCTCACACTTCGTATTTTTGTAAATTTCTGTTGCCGGTTCTTCGACATTTCTTCGTACAAACATTTGGTGAATTTCTCGGATATAAAAAAAACACACCCATAAAATCGGGTAATCTCGAATCAGGTTTCCGGTAATCTCAAATCTGTTTCTACTACAAGACTTTAAAATTGGGGAAGTCAAATATGTGAACCTCCTACATAAAGCTGTCTGCAGCTCTCCTATTACAGAATGAATCGAAATGCAAAATTATTACTGCAAGATCCCCGAACCCAGGAAATTCTTTCCTTGTCTTATCTCTCCAGCGGGACAGCGACCGACGCCTAGCAACGTCCGGGCTTCGCTGGACCGAACACAAAAAGAATGGCGCAACCTTAGTCATCACCACCACAACCACCGCTGCCCCCACCTTCGCTACAGCCCCCAGTACGACCGCCTCCACCACGTCCGCGTGCTGCACCACTGTAACCACCAACGCCCACCGCAAATGCACACGACGCTATCACCTTCCCACTGCAAATTAACTCTACCTCAGCCACCGCCACTCAACCCGACGCTCCCGCAGTCGCCGCCTATACCCACAATCAATGCTCGCCGTGAATGCCCACATCACTACAGCCGTCGCTGTCGTATCACTGTCCCCGCCGCCTCTGCATCTCCTACCGCCACAACGCCACATCCACCGCCGCCCCCGTTGCCGTCGCGTCTCCAGAAATGTGTGGACGTCGGTCTCGACGCCGCCGCTCGCTTCGGCCCGGGTTCCGCGGCGGGCAGTTACGTGCGAGGGTTTATGAAGGGAAATCTACATAAGTAGGCTGTTTGCGCGCTCCGCGGCGGGGCTAACGCGTGTAAATATGGAGGGGGTTCCAGAGGCCACAAACAATGTGCGCGCAATAGCCTAGGGCCGCCGCCGCCGCGCCGCGGGAGGGCTAAAACCCGCGAGAGCGGAGTCGCACGTCCGGCAGGTCGCGAAAATGATCACGCGTCGAACGTCTGCGAACCGGACACGAAGCCCAAAGAGTCCACAGTAAACGTCATTCAAACCAGTATTCCGCAATGTATCTTCTAGTTTCTTCTAAAGTAAGTCGCATATTTTTTTCAGATTTTAGGCGCTAGAAAAATAAGGAGCGCCGTAGACTCGCTGAAGTGTAAACAAATGCAACGCAGTGTGTGCTTTTTATGCAGTTGTCTTTCTTCTTTCCACCATTTTTTTAAAGATCTACGTAGATGAACGTATTCTATAATGCAAAATTGCCCGCAGAAATGAACACGTGTCAGATGGCATCGAGCCTTAGAAGAAACCAAGAACGTTCGCAGTAAATGTCTAAGGTAAAACTAACGTTTTACAACGTGTCTTCGCGTTTCTTTCTGTTCATATGCTGATCTAAAACATATATTTTGAAGATTGGATTTAGACGCAAAAAAATAAAGAGGAGTCACTGACTGGTTTCAGACTAGACAATATACAGTACCATTCATAATGATTTCCTCAGTCCAGTAAGTTTGTTCGAAATGATTTACGCAATCGTGTCTGAAATGAAAAAGATGGAATTATTGTATTATATGACAAATATAATTCAGAATGTTATTTTAGTCAGAAATTACACGTTTTATACATACTGCAAACTGAAGAAAATTAGATATGGATTAATGTACAATGAGACACTGATTTAAAGAGTGATTCTAGATAAATCAAGAAAGCTACATTCTATTATAAATTTTTTAGTATCCCTTCCTCTTTCACTAATTGCTTGTGATGGAGAAGAAAAATCCTTCTTTTAGGAAAGAAGTGCTTCGGGGATTTAACTCTAACTTTTTAATTATTTTCATATAACAGGAAGAAATTCTTCAACATCCCCCTGCTTATACCCTAGTTTATGTGCAGTACAATATATGCTGAAATAATGGAATATAACGATGAGGGTAATGAGTTGGCTGCTAGTCCATTATCACCTTGCTCGA
This sequence comes from Acheta domesticus, assembly GCA_031308135.1. Classification (NCBI taxonomy): domain Eukaryota; kingdom Metazoa; phylum Arthropoda; class Insecta; order Orthoptera; family Gryllidae; genus Acheta; species Acheta domesticus. The sequence continues at coordinate 12,396 of JAHLJT010000739.1, read as the reverse complement.
ATTATTTAACCTGGCAGACTATAAAGATACAACAATTCAATTTACGGATCTTTCACTAGTAGAATACGTTTCTTGTTTGACATCTGAAATGTAGTCTTTGAAATACTACAAACAACGTATTTCAAATGCGCTTTTCCTCTCTCTACGAGCTCTCTCTAATGCGTATTGTTATATTTTCGGTGCCTAAAAATATTTTTCCGCACGAGTTCGAGTACAGTTATTTTGTTCTTCACAATTCTCACCGACTTCACCAGCAGAATGCAGATATCAAATTTCATAATTCATGTGGAATAAAAATAAAGTCTTGATCTTGAACGCAAGAATGAATATTCTTAATGTGACACACGTCTCTACCAAAAGTAATGTGCACACAAAAATACAAATTTCCAAGAAAGGGCATTGCCCTTGAAATCATGCTTATAACCGAAGAATTTCCTTCGGTTTCTCTTCATTTCCATCAGAATCACTTTGTTTTTGTAATATATCTACGAGTTAAATTTTCGAGCTGTCTTACGTGTCATCCCTGGCACATCTGAACAGCAGCCCTCTATAAAATCAAAACAGGTGGAGAGTAAACTAAACAATTGGTATTACCAAAAAGATCACTTGTAGTTAAACCACCAATTCCTTCATTACTTCAGTAAACCATAATTTTATACTAGCAGCTTGGGCAATTTATACTTAGTACAATGTTTCTTTCATGTATCTTTTATATAAGTACCACACAAATAAGATAAGAGGTTCTTAATTACCTCTAAATTTTACTTATTCACGAAAGCATATATCTGTTGGCATATAATTTTGTTGAATATTTCTACTGACTTGTAATAACATTACAATAACTAAAGTAGCTGCATGACGACAGTTGTCTTCAGTAACAAGCTCATACTGAAAACATATAGACCAACCTACCAAATTACACATTTTATCACTGAGAGCAGTCACTTCTATATGTATGTGGAAATATTTATGCATATCAAAGGTCACCAAAGGCATTACATTTTGGCCACCATCTCGTACTTCTAATACATTTTTTCTAAGTTCTCTTAATCTCAGTTCACTAATAAAGAGAAAACATGCAATAATTCTGCTTTGAGAAAGAAAAGTGTCACCTAGGGAACCAGCTATCATTTTAATTTACTAATTAACGTAACCCAATATTTACCTTCAGGAGATCAAACACCAATTAATGTCGAGAAGCGCTACGTTATGGGGCACTGGTCACAGCGGGCGCCGCCCACCTTGGGAAGCGACAGCCCGCGATGGGCGGCAGGGGGCCGTCGTGGGAGACGGAAGAAACACATAGACGACGAAGAGGAAAACAAGCAACGGAGAACGAAAGAAAGATCCCTGATCTTGAGAGTACGGCGAGTAGCGGAGCGTGGGGACAAGTTGGAGAGCGGGTCATGTGAGGCAGGAGAATGTGGATAGTGGTGAATGGAGAACGACTCCGGAGAAGGCGATGGGCGACTGAACGGTGGAACGAAGGAGACTCGATCAGTCAGCGAGGTGGCTGAGAACGGATAAAGGAGCGGCGGGAGAGGTGGACAGCGGGTGTCGGACGGGGATGTGGGAGGCAGGAGAGGACGGCGACCGGGCTGGGCGAGAGGCGGTGTCCGTGGAGCGGGTGGGACGGGGGAGGAGGGGGCAGGCGCGCGGGGCGATCGGACGCGCGGCGCGGCGCGCCGTGTCACTCCGTCGTCGCGAACAGCTTTACTGCGTCACCGAGCCCACTAGTACCGCCGGATAAACAGACGGGGGACTGCCTACAAGCCATAAATTGTCCCATAACGACCGACCGGGCCTCGTATAATTTGAAGTTTTTACGCCCTGCCCCCACGAAAACCGAACCGTTTGACGGGAAAAGAACGCGGGCTGCGGGAAAAAGTGCTCTGTGCGTCGCCACAAACCATGTAGTTTGTAACGCACGATGCGACAAGAGGATACATTTTTCCCTTCATCAATAAGGAGCCGGCGGCGGCGCACGGACGGACGGCGCGGGTGGGGCGGGCGGCGGGGGTGGCAGCGAAACCCGAGGAGTGCTGACAAAAGACAATGTACGCGGACACGTTGGCCGGCAGAAGGTATTAGAAGACATTTGTGAACAAACAAGCGCCGCAAAAAGGCGCCGAGCCGTCGCGGAGTGCGTCGTGTGGAAAAAAGCTCTTCTGCTCTGCGCCAGGGGGGCTCCGGAGCTTCGCCTTGGCGGAGAAGGTTTATGACGGCGTTTCCATAAAACGAACGCGTCCGACATGGCTCGTAGACGTGTCCCAGATTAGGCCTCCTCCACGAGGGTCTCCCCGACCAACGGTACTCTCTCTACGGGCACCAGGAGGATAAGTACGAGAATGAATGAAACGAGGGAGGCATTCAAGTGGGCGGCGGGTGTTCGTTGTGAGGTGCGAGAATTTTCCTATCGCGAGCGTCGAGTACTGTGGTCGCGGGGAGTTGATACCGTAATCGTCTTCTTGCAAACGACAGAACATTCGATTTAATTATTGTGTGTGTTGTTTTAAACGACACGAAACAATATAGCACTCTCGAGAACACAAAAAAGCATGGCAAAAGGATTGTTCCAATAAGAATTCAAAAGTTTTCATCATATCATTGAGATTCTTAGTGTAAACATGAAAGAAGCCATGCCACGAAACAAATCTTATTCTAATTCAGCTTTATATACAGCCCGTAAAGTCAACTTAAGTGTTTCCGTTTTATAAGTCACAACATGTAAATACGTAACATTTACATAGTTTACATTACACTAGTAAGTATTCATTCAAGACCATCTTCAATTCTCAGACCTTCATGTAGGTATCGATACCAGGCAAAATGGCGCCGGTACCGGTTGGGTGATAGTGACTGTGTTTCACGTGCGTTCCATGTGGTTAGGTGCAGAGAGTATATGATTACGTGTGTTATAAGTAGATTGTGTGCTTATTTATGAAAGTGAAGGTTGAGTCTTAATCGTGAGTAGTTGTTTAGTATATTTTCTGCGATCTTCAGAAAAGTGACCTTCACAAAATGAAATATGGGTCGCTCGTGTTGTGTGCCGGGATGTAGATCGAACTACTAGGCTTCAGACACTTCTACGTTTCAGTTTCCCAAATATTCTTGTCTGTATTGCCAGCTATACAAGTACGAAAGTTCTTTTAGTGTTAGATAAACAAAGAATTTGTGATGAATGTCACCACATGCTGCAATCGCATGAGGAAATGCATTTGGATTGTGAAAAAGAAATGTATGAGTCTTTTAAAGAACTCAATAGAGGTGGGTTGAAATGTCCTTCATCTTTCATGATTACATTAGCTGCAACAATTTATGCTTTATTCCAGACCTTAATAAACCACACTTTTGAAAAAGAATTTTTAAAATTAAAAACCCAGCAAATGCAGTAATAACATTTGGTATTCAAATATATGAGAGTAGTGTCAATGATATTGATAAAGAGTGCACATGTGGTGTTACCCTGTTGAAAATAGTAAAGAAATCTGTAAAAGTATTGAGTAATATAATATTTTTATTAATAATTATCATAAAGTTTTAAATGAAGGCATACTTCAAAGGAATTAGCTAAAAGCTTGGAGCAAAAAGAAAAAAATCTTACAATTCTAATCTTGGCGATAAAGGAGACAAACTGAAGCTACAGAAATTCACCAGTTAAACTGTCCCTTGCTCTTGTGTGAGGAAAATTACAATACAATTTAGGCCTCTTTTCAGTATCTTTCCACCGCTCCTGTGTGTTTCCACATCCCTTCACCTTGGAGTGTAAGACGTAGCCTTTGGATATCGGATATCATTCATTTTATCAACATTTCTTGGTAGTATGTTCTATACTGTTCATTATTGCAATTAGAAAATGTTAAATTCTTTCCTGATGTGCATGTATTCTTTTTTATCTTTTCACCTACATTTCTTCACTCTTGTTAGAATCTGCATTTCAGCAGCCTAAAACTGACTCCAATCCTTTTTCTTAAGGGTTTGTAAATCACTTCCATATTTAGGTGGGACATACTTTGTAATTTTTAGGTACATGTTCTTCCTTGTTTTATAACTAACGTAGAATTCTAACCTCTTGTATATTTTTATGTAAAGGTAATTATACTGGTATTGCTCCATGTATCAAGTTGTAATGGTGAATTTCTATTTATGAAACTGGTTAGACAATATTTGAACATTTTTTATAAGTATATGTATATGCACTTGCTACTCCATATAAATCTCAGCTCTGATAATAAAAGAAAGTGAATTTATAAGGATTTCTGTTGCTATTTAACACAAATGAAATTTTATTTTGGATGATACCATTTATTATTTTTATTGCTGTAAAGAAATGTATTTTGTATACTCTGATCTATATTATTACCTGTGATTATTTCTAAATGAATATTGAGTTTAAATATGTACAGTATAACTGATGTGGAAGTCAGGTGTTTGCATATCCTTTGATTGTTCTTATAAACCACAGAAAAAAATGTTGCATAATGTTGCAGTATGTTTTATTCTGACTCAATACTTTTTCAAGTGCTTCTGATTCATTTTGTGCAATTGAAGGCAAGTCATTGACGATTTCTTAGGCTGTGTACTCCTAAAGCAAATGTAATGTGTTATGGGAATAAAATGAATTCCTAAAATGTTGCTGTAAATGTAGTGATCTTCAATAAATATGCTGAAGAAAAATTAGTTTTCTGTTAGCCAAATTATTGCTATGTGCTGCCCTAAAAAATAAAGGCCAATCATTTTCTGTGTATAAAAGTATGATTGAACTTGCAATAAATTTCTACTGTACAAATGTATTATTATTATTATACTACGAATTTCTATTATGAGCTCATACAAAGTGTAAATTGTCACATCTAAAGATTTTTGAAAATACATAGGAACGCTTCAGATATATCCACTTGTTTATTTCAGAATGCCCATCCTTATTCAATAGATATTGAGGAAAAAATATCATCCACAGGTGCGCCTAAATTTTGTATATTTTTTTGCTTTGCTCACAAGCTTATTTCCTTTAAAATGCAGTGTCCAGTCTGCAATGTATTTCTTCTTAAATTCAACCTATCTTGATATTTCCAGACTACAATGTAAACCGCACTGTTTCTGTAAGTATAATAGCTTCATAAGTAACTTAGTAATTAAATCCAGTTAATGTAAACATTGAATGAAATTATCACGAGTAAATTCTAACTTTTGAGTGCTGTACACATTCAAATTTCCCGCGTGTTCTTGCTTGGTGAGCGAAGTACGCCCAACCTATACGGCGGCCATGTTTTTTCTACATGAAGGTCTGAGAATTGAAGATGGTCTTGATTCATTATGAGTGAAGAGAAAATCATACTGGTAATTAAACTCTCATGAAAATACGGTTCAGGTTTTTCTCTGAAGTTTCCACATCAATTAACAGCATATATCAAACTTTTTTTAAATTTATGATAAGCTGTTATTTGTTATTAACTTATGTAGCCTTTCAAGTCAGCACGTGTTTTTCCGTACTCTTCAGCAACCATCAGAAAGGTTCTGAAAAACTTATGATCATATGTTACAGGAACAATATTTAAAAACATCGAGTTGTATCTTTAATATAAATATTAATCAGTACTAAGCCAAATACATTCTGAATTATAAAAATAATAAATATTATTTGTGTTTCGACAATGAATTTTTTGACCGGGAAAGTTGAACTCTGCAGACGATAAACGCTTCGCAAAGTATGTCTTTAGAGGTGAATATTCGAAAAATATTTCTAAAATACTTTTTGGGGTGAAATCGTCATTTCAAACATGTGTTCACAAATTTACACTCAACACCGAAGCAAGATATTCGTTCTGCTTACAACAAAATTCAACGGGCAACCGGAACCGTCCGCCGCTACCGCGCCGACTCGCGCTGCTCCATGTTCGACCTTGTGGTGGGAGCGGACCACCAGCTTCCAACGCTTCAATCGGAGCGGCGGCCGGGTCGCTCGCTCATGTATTCGCCCGACGACGCACCCATAACAGTCATCGGGGGGACTCGACTTCAAAGGTCCTCTCCGCCCGACGTAATTTCATGCATTTAGAAGCCATTGGTAAATATTAATATTACCAATTAATGGTAATCGCGAGCGGAGAACAACGCCCCATAAAGCCCACGCCCGCGGTGCGGCGGGGCGGTAACGACGTCGCGGCCAGCGCATGCAAGAGCGCGTAAGCGCGTGTGCGTGCGTGCGTCGCTTCGCGAGCCCGAGGGCGGGCGGGCGGGCGGCGCGGCGGGAGGAACGCGTAGGCACGGAAATTAGAATGTAAATGTTAATAAAATTATAAAACAGTTAACATCTCCCACGTTCCAAAAGACTCGCTTTTCGTCCGCTTCTTATTTTGTTGGTTCTTGTCTGCCCTCGCAAACAGCTTCTAAACTCGTTCTTTATGCACATCTAATAAGGGATAAATCATGTCGGCGGCGCGCGAAGTCTCCCGCGCGCCACCGTGCGCACCCGCGCGGGGGGTTCGGCCCGGGGCCCGCGCCTAGAGCTGACGACGCCGACGATCGAGGGGGTTCCACTGGGCCCAGCCGCTGGGCCGGGCCGGGCCGGGCGGTCTCGTCGTCACGGTTGGAATGCAACGGATCGGGGCGGGTAGAATCGGATCGGATGTGGTCGGGTTGAATCGCATCGGACCGGGCCGGGCCGGATTGGATCGCATCGGATCGGATGTGGGCGGGATGAATCGCATCGGAACGGTTCGGAACGGGACGGGCCAGATTGCATCGCATCGGATCAGATGGGATCGCGTCGGGTCGGGCGGGTCGGGTCGGGTCGGGTCGGATCGGGTCGGATCGGACCGGGTCGGGCCGGGCCGGGCCGGGCCGGGCCGGGCCGGGCTGGGCAGGGCCAGATCGGGCGCGCAGCCAGCTTCTGCGCCTCTGCTCCGGTAATAAATGACCAACTTTTACAGACTGAGCTGGGAGAGAGGTGTGCGAATAGTCTGCCCAGTTCATTTGCTGAACTATTCCTTTTTAGAATGGTAGGCAGAGCTCTGACTTAAAGCAGGTCTCAATCAATTCGCAGAGACTATTGCCAGTTTTCAAAAATGAAACTAGAAGAAAGATGATGATGACTGTTGACAGGTTGATCAAATATTCAGTGTACAAATTTCTTGGTTTATTTGAAGCCCTCAGTTCTTATCTCTGGCAAGGGAAAAACTGAAATCAGGCAATTCTTTAGGGTTTTCTCCTATAATAAGGATATCAACGCAATGAAAGTTTCATAAGTTATTGATAAAACGAAATGCTCCGAATGTTTTATGAAAACACCCCCAGAATGAAAATAAGGAATATTAATTTCTTTTTTAACTTTAAACAAACCAATTACGACATTTCGAAATTTCGAATCTGGTTGATTTTTGGGGAAATTCCTAGACTAGTACGCAACAAGTTCCAATTTCGGAATATCAGAAGGTAATGGACACACTAACAATTCAAGACTCACAAATGCCGCAATTCATTTCCATTACTTTTCGATTAATTGTTAATTCAATTTTCAAATCAATACAGAATAAAAAAATTACTTCGCCGAACTAATACGCACTATTTGCACTGTTCAAATACATCTGGTTTGAATTCTCCAATTCCAAACGGTTGAATTTTCTGGTAGACTTGTTCTCGCTGTTATTGAGTTACAACTAAGGAATTAAAAATGCGGAAATAACAAACAGGCATCAACGGAAATATCTTGAAGTAGCGTGCATGGTAGCGTGCCAGCACGCTATGCATACGAAATTACACAGATGCTAGGAGTTTTAGTTATCAGCTAGTCATGATCATCTAAGCCATTTACAAATCAGAAAAGCGACAGTGGTATTCACAATATACGATAGGCATCGCAACAAATACTTTGTTCCTATGTTCTTTCTCAGAAAAGTGAAATATTTTAAGTGCGTGTAAGAAGCCAGAAGACTTCATATGAACAATTTTGTTCTTCTCGTCCAGATTGTTTCCTCGCACGTAATGCAATATCAATTCTTTACTCGCCTTTGGTATGTAAAACGCTCCAAACCTTTCAAAACAAAATCCTTTGCATTACCGTCAAAGCGCCTTGGTACGTGTCAAACAAACACCTGCATGCTGAGTTTGATCTTCGCACGATTGATCATTACATCATAAACCAATAAAATAAATTATTTTGGTACGTTACTATTTACGTTGGTATTCTTTTTAAAAGCCCTCTTTTTAAAAGGGATGTTCGCCTCCCGTAACAGTCAGATTACATAAAAACACACGAAGACTGCTAAGATGCAACATACGTAACGTAAATGTACTACGAAAGGGGAAATAATCCAAAAACAAGCATATACATCCAAAAACAATAATATTACGTAAGGATTAAATCGAATCCACGAACACTACTAGCACGTAGGGGGAAATGCCTAAATTGGATCACACGCGTATTTCTATACTTAGCATTTGGATCATAGCAGTTGGCACTAATACTTGTGAATGCTCTAAACGAATAGTAATTAAAATTTCAGTAAATTGAAGTCATTTTAATGAGCAGGATTAGTGTTAATGTGTTTTCACAGTGTTTTCCTATTTTTGTGATGTATAGTAGACTACAAATATAATACGCCATTGTGTGCAGGGAGTAAGTAGTTGCAACTTGTATGCTACAAGTTCCAAATATTTCTAGTGCCAGTAAAGTCTCTCCGCAGAGGCATCAATGGCTGGTGACTGTACTAGAAACAGAAATTACGTTGGTAGCACAAACTGAAGCTTGTAACAAATGAAAACGTCAATTATATACTAACCACAACAGATGCTGGAAGTATTGTCCCTTTCCGTTGTTTCCAAGTGATCTGGTTGCTACTAACATAAATGCATTTTTTAATAGAGGCCCCTGATTAGTCTCGCGACGGAGAGAATTCCTGGCGCACTAGCTTCCAAATCGTTTAAGAACACTAATGTTGCTCTTTAAGTAGATACAGTAATCCCTCGACATCCGCGAATTCGCTAGTTCCGAACATTAGCGATTAGAGAAATGCTACCGGTTTTAACACTCGCGACTGTAACATTCGCGAGTGCTTCTTTTGGTGGTACTATTTTTTTTTGAAAGCGAACATATTTTATGTCTTTTATCTGCATCCAGAGTCATCTGGGTAACGACCTCGGCAGATCTCAACGCATCACTTTCTGCAAAAATTTCAAAGACGAAATGTCAATTCACATTCTTAGAATGATACAATTGTAAAATAATTAAATTTAGTTGCGTCAAATTGGAGGTTTTGACCAAATGAACAGAAAAGTCATTCAGGATCTAAGGAACTCTCATTATAATGAGTTCACTGTAGAGGATCTTTGGGAAATCATCAGTGAAGAAAACCTCCGCGAAAGTAATGTTGAAGTAACAGAAGCGAAACTGTGTCCTGGAGCAACTTCAATGTCAAAAGCGTTAATGGCGTTCTAAAATCAACAAGTTCTGGAACTGGCATTCCGACCGCAATTAAATGTGATCCGAACATGGAAATAACTTCGAAATTTAAGAGAGAATAGAAGCAGCAACTTTTCCGTATTTGGATATTATAACAAAGAGGAGAGTGATGAAACAAACAAACAAACAAAACAAAACAAAACAAAAAAAACTAAAAAAATCGATATCCAATCACTTTGACCTTTGATATAAGTTTGAAACATTATTTTGTTTCTTCATTTTGGGATCTTAATTGTAAATTCTGTTTGTAGTAGCGCTTACTCGATGCTACTGTAAATGATTGTCAGATATTTTTTCTTTCTTTTTTGAACGGTTTTTCGATATCCAGGAACCTAACCCATCTTTCTTCATTAAAAGATAGACTCAATATTCGCGATGTTGTTTGGGAACCTAACTCTCGCGATTATTGAGGGATTACTGAAGTTGGGAAGTGTTATCTGTTTCGTATATTAAGATAAATTAATCACACAACCTTCGTTGACCGGTCCATGTCAGGAGTGCAGGTAAATATTATTTTTTAAACAGCATTTTTCTTTCACGTCAACAGAAAGCAATGGAATAGAATGCATAGATCGTGATAATGTGCGACATTTGATGCCCCGGCTATTGGAGCAGACAATTGAATCTAGCTCCAGCAACATGGGCAATAAGGAACCTCCTCAGACGATCTGTCATCATGAGAAACAATGAAACTAATGTTGAACAACACGTTTGACAAGTTTTCCTAAAGATACAATTTATTGAAGAAAATGGAAAAACAGTTTAAGGAACAGCCTATAAAAAACCCACTACGACAATCGAAAGGCAAGACAAGCGATGGAAGGAGGACAGAAAAAGCGAAAAAAGAAGTAAAAAGAACATTTTTTTCTTCACTAGATCACAAAGAACATAGATTATGTTGTTGAATCTAGCTGGTTTCGTGCGGTATGTAGAAAGAGGAAGAAAGAGATATGATAGTGCTTCTGGGATGTAGATTGTAGGTTCACAGACAATATTTTAAAATGAAATTCAGAATTAAGAAATTTGCCTGCAACAATTGCAAATATGAAATCTTATGTGTCTATCCCCATGTTTGTTTATCACTTTTTGCTCGTAGCCTATTAGATAGTTTTTATCGAGTAAAACCGAGGGCTACAGTACGTAATGATTCTTTAGCCTAGTACAACATAGTATTTTTACGAATTTGGAAGATGGTGAAACTAGTAGGCAAGATCTGTTTAAAATAATGCAATTATTTATTCTAGATTCTTAATGTTTCCTCGTAATCTAGCATTCACAGTTAATAACATACGTCGACCTTCAGTAAGAGATATTTGTTCCACCTGATACTGTAAAATTTGCATTGAATGCGTCCTACAAAGACGCTCATCAACAATAAAACCATGTATCTCTACAGAAAAGTAACGTTTCAACAGAGATAACAGAATAGCTCCTTTAATAGATGAAAGCAGCATTACATATACTTCCAAAACTACAGTCAACTTACCACAGCTAGAACGATGATCACTCAGTATTTACCGTACGTGAATTTGCCACGTTAAATCACGTAAAACTGTCAGGAAAAATTCCGAGAAAAGAAAACCGACAAAGCACTTTTCACAGCCATTATCCTTCAAATCATCATTTAACGCATTAACAAACCGGCAACAGTCTATTAAAAGTTATGTCGGAACGATGAAAAAACGTCAGAACGTACACCCCATAAATTAAAGTAAATCACTACTTCACATTGTCAATTTCCTCTCGGTGACTCCGAGAGCGACCCACGCTCCGGATGGGTTCGCCGTCGGCGACTCGCCGCTGTCACCGCCGCCACCATCACCGTCGTCACCCGGCGCTTGGCGATGCGCCCGGGGCGGGCGAGCGCCGGCTTCTCGAGAAAAAGCGCTCTCCGCCGGCGCCGAGCCGCCAGCAGGCTCCAGAACTGGCTCCAATTATCTCCGGGAGTAAGGAGACTGCAACTCGCGATAACCAACCAGTCTGTCATCCAGTCAATGCAGTAGTTACCACGAACAATAGGGATCGAGCGCTTAAGCAGGTATACCGACGAGAGAGAGAGACTTGAGTGTGCACGCGAAGTTTCAATTTGCTTACAATCCCCCCTCGCGTCGACGAGCGTCGACGGACGGACGGGGCAGACGAACGAACGCGTCTTTCGGGAACATTCGCAACGCGTACACGCGCGCGCACGTGCAAAATGTACGTCCGGCAGAGCGGCCTCGCAGCATGCAGAATCAGTAAGCGAAAGAAAAAACGTAATGAAGATTTGTTTGTGGTACACGGTTGTTTTCGACGAATCGATCGGCGATTTCGACAGAACTCTTGGCGCCCGCAATAATTAAGGTAACTGGATCAAAACATACTCCTTGACGATTGGACTTATAATCTTAACAAACATCATTTTCAGAACCCACATGACTACTATTTAGATCTAAAGAAGAACTATTTGTTCAATTCATTAACTTACAGAGATACATTCATTCAATAAAGGTCTATTATATTTTTCTACTGAATGCAATCTTTTTTTTTCTTTACGTCTGCTAACCTTCCTCTTTAACTTCATTATTTTTTCTAAAGAAAAACGTAAAACTATTTAAAATTTACGACAGTAGATTAATTAATAACTTTCCGTTCAGACTTGAAAACTGTTTTCTAAAACGCTTTTCAGAAAATGATTTCTTACTACGGGAACTGATCAGAATTATAAATCCAATCAAAGAGAAGAAATGTTATTACCATTACAACTTTATAACAAAATAAAGAGAAAGTGATACTGGCATACTTTAAAGAGCAATGCATCCCAGGTGGAAGAGACTATTTTACGACCGATAAACACATGGAATGATGCAAATAGAGATGAAACTCTAGATTGCTGAGCTGTAACGAGTATTCAAGTCTACGTAAAGCACAAGTAGTAACAAGATGCAAAAGGCAAC
>JAHLJT010000737.1:0-23587 GCA_031308135.1 Acheta domesticus | reverse complement strand
GAAACAACGCCCCAGACGCAGCGCGCAGCGGCGCGACCTGGACCATTGGTCGCTCTGGATTCCCCGCTCGAGTCTGCATTAGAGAAAGGTCAACGAGAGTCCTGACGTCATTGAAGTGGTGCGATCTGAAGGCTTCGGGCGCTCCAGTACTTTAAAGGAAGGTGCTGGCGAGTTTTGACGTCTTGAAATGGATGCGATCCCAAAATTTGTCGCTCCGGAAATTCTGCCTCTGCCTTCACTTCTGGAAGGTCAACAACCAGTGTTCTTACGTCTTGTGGTGGGATTTTTGATTGAATTTTACTTACATCCTCGAAATGTTTGGGTTTTTTAGATTATTAAAACTATCGACCTAAGTCCAAAGTTCTGAATTAAATTTTGTGTTTATAATACGAATTTCTCTGAGAGTGGGAGTTCAAGATTGATAAATTGTTAGCAAGATATGTCAATTGATTTACTGTTGTTTTAGCGTCTCTACGTACATGTAATGCATGTTATAATCCAGGAAGTAGTGGTTTGCCGCAGGAACATGAAATGGTGTCGATCTACCCGTCATTTTGAGTAGAGGTGACTGCCGCTGCAGATGCAACAACAATGTTTGTTCTTAGTTTGTAGCAACCAGTTATAAGATGGGCTAGTCTCATATATCGGGAGAAAAGTTTTAAATCATATAAAAATGGATGATTTGGCCATGACTTGCGCTGTTATAAGGTTATAAACATTTTTTTTACGGTTGAAAATATATTTATAGGAAAAATTAAATAATTTATTCTCAGGTTAGCTCATACACACATACAGTCATTTTTACTTCCCTGTATAGTTTCTTTTATTAAAAATGCTTTAAAAAAGCTTATATTCGATCACTCGATTTAATATTAGATCGCTCTAAAATGTGTATATATGTACCTCTCACCACCCCGTACACACAATATAGGTTTTATATAACCATACAAATTTTATTATTTTAACAGTTTTCTCTGAAGGTGAATAGTTCATTTTCATCTAATGATCCGTGTGGACTCTTCATATAAACTTGGACGCTACTACTATGACATCAAACTCAGGCCAGATCAGGAATCTTCACATAGAGAATCATGCCGGCGGGCGGCCTTTCACTGCCGCCTGGCCCACAGCCGTTGGTAAGAACTTTATCACAAGGGCGTGCCCTTTGGGACGGTGGAGAAGAAGTCAGTACCATCCCTTCGTCCTCCCTTGTTCTTTCCTTCTTTTTTTAAACGAATTCTTCTCGTTCGACAAGATTTGTCCTTTGAGGACGTTAATTATACAGTACTCATTTTCAGCTTTTTGGGTTTGACCATCCATAAGCATGAGTTTTATTACTGGAAAGAACGTAAACATTGTGCTACTTTAAATAAAATAAAGTGGTATGTTAAATAAATACTTGATTTCAAAGCTGTTTCAAATGGAGCAATGAATTTAATGGGTAGTGCAGCGGTTGGGAAAGTAGAGTTGAAGAGAATTTTCAGTATCCATATTAAATTGTTCATTTGTCACCAGGTGATTGTTTGAAAGGTAGTTTCAAGATTTTCCGCCGTTACAGTAACTTATTGTCTGAATACTCTCTGTTTGTTCCTATTTACAGTGGAGGGATGTTTGTTTTTTCTTTAGGTAGGAACATGACCAATGACCAAACATGACAAGAATTAGGATGAATTTCGGTTTATATATTATTGAAACTTGAAAAACGTATTTATGAAGTTGGGTTAAAAAGTGGTGTTAACTTATTTACTTTCATTATGATGTGTGGCCTTCCAGTACTTTGTCAATGGCATCTCATATATTTTTATTTTTATAAGTTTCGAATGTTTTCTGGGATCGCTTTAGCGTTTGACGAACAGCAAGGTCGAATGGCATTAATGGCTGCTCTGGAGAATTTATAAACTTCATCCTTTACATCATCGCGCGTACTTCTGATACTTTATGATTATGAGTAATAGGGTAGATTAGTATAGTATACTTGTTCCAATTTACGATTCTTACTTCATGATGATGGGTAATGGATTCAATCGATGTGTCGATAATGATATTAGCATCGGGTAGTCGACAAGAGTGGAGTACCACTAAAACTTTTTGATGAATGCGAAAATTAATATTTTTTGTGAGTCCTATATCTAGTATATGTCCGAAATTATGGCAGGGTTGGAAACACATCTTGTTGGTTCATTTAGAGTAAGTATATTGATGTTATTTGCAGTTGCAAAATCTGATAGCTTCTGATCCTTCCACGATGTAGAGTTACAACTCCAGATTGTATGTTTAATATGGAATCACTAGTAACAATCGGTTGTTACTACTGAATATATGTTTACACAGTCTGTGAGACTGTGTATTTTTATGTTTTTTCTAATTAGCTGCCACCGGGTTATACCCATTTGCAGTTTAAATAAATCTATCTATCTAAATCTATACGAGTTTTCCGGGAAGGATCTGTTAGGAGTTTTATATCCTGAAATAATAGTTACAATTTTCCATTAATTTCAATTTGTACTGTGACAGATTTAGGTTTCTTGACGTGAGAGACCTTGGGCTTCTTCAACGTAGTTCGATATCAATCTACGAATAGCTACACAGCCTTCTGACGCTATATGCGATGTTTCTCTGTAATTCTGATACTTTATGAATACCGGAATATTGAATATTCATCTGGAATTTAGACGACTTTTCACGATATAAGCAATAGTAACGCGATCGTGTTTTAGGAAAAACCGGAAACAATTTTTTGATTTTTCAGGTCGTTGGGCCAGCTTAAAAGCTTATTTATCTCTACAATAGTTTATAGCCCTTTTGCACTCCGAATAATAATGGTCTCTCACTTTTACGCATCCGGGATGATAGCCACAGTTACTTGTGAATTGCCGTATCTCCGACATTTTTACACATTATTACTCTGGAATTCATAATTTGTTGAACTTTGACTGTACTATGTATAAACCTGCTTAAAGCACTCCTTTGCTTACTGAGCACTCCTTTTGCTTGCTAAAGGTAGGAGTAAAATTGATGTTCATTACTATTTTGTTAGCAATGCAGAAAAATCAAATCAGTTCATTTACCGTTGAAATTGATTTTCTATAACTCGGGAACAAAACATTTTTCAAATTTTTATTTTTCTAAATAATAATTTTTTCTAATTCTTGTTTTCTAGTTTTTCAAATGTTGCTTTGTTTTAAATTCAGGACCTCAAGAAATTGTGCACAGATAATCCCTTTCCCCAAACGTCGTATACAGTTTATTACTGTTTTTGACCAAATAATAAATATATTGTACATTTCTAGCTTCATTATGGTTTTCGAAATTTACTGAACATACGGTAATGATTTTTCTCCCCTTATTAGAAAGTCCACAGAATTTTAACACTGGTAGATTCAAACGAATAAGTTCATCTTTAGTCTTTTCTCTGTGTTAGCTTGTAGGTATGTCCTTCATTATCATTGATAGGGACTTCTGAGTTGGATCTCTGAACGAGTAATATTGAATGTTTTGTTCATCACAAAATTTTCTGTAATTGGGAAATTCTTCAAAAGAAGTGAGCATTATTTTGACAGAAATTTGTTAGGTTTAATTATAAAGTCTGCTTTGGCTTTATTGTTTAAGTCTAATATTAAGGACAGATGTTAGTTAATTTTCACAAAAATGTGATTTTTATAGTTCTCAGAAAATTTTCTCTTTCCTCTCTAAGAATATATAAACTTTTCTCACCTTTGAATCGTTTAAATAGCAATTTAAATCTCCCTGTGTACGCTTTTTTAAATAGGTTACGCCCACTTTCTCTGATCTAATTTTGTTTTCCTTCATTTGCGGGATAATTTCCTGGATATTTTTTGCTCAGAAAATCTCTGTAGGGTATATTGGTTACTCTGTAAATATATGATGCTACATTGTCTTCGTTTTCGAACTTGCATATTTGTTTCTCTTTAAATTTTTGGCTATGCGAGTTGTTTGGTGCTTTTTTCATTTTGTTGTCAAGACAGTTCTTTTACCCGTCAAAATGTGTAGAATAAGAAATTTGGCAAACTAATTTTATTTTCACTCGTTTCCTCTGTAAAACGGTTTTCATAAACCTTTTATGTTTTCACGGAAACAATTGTACGTTCTGGTGCAAGATCCACGCCATAGATATCAGCAAAAAAAGTTATTTCATCTAGCAGAAGAAAAGTGTCAATTTGTTTGTAAATAGTAGACAGTGGTTCATCATTGTTAATAGTTCTTAAATCTTTTGTTAAATATAAATATTTATAAACCAGAATGTGTTGACTTTATATATGTTGAGTGATGTGCACAGCCAAAACGTTAACACGCTTTTTCTCAAAAGTAATTTTTTTCACATTTAAATGCAGTTTTCTCAAAAAGTATATATTCTACATTTACGACACTTTGTGGACTAATTAAATGTCAATTCTTAGTTGTAAACTATAAATTAAAGTGGCATGTTCAAAAATTTCATACGCTATTTTATATACATAAAATGTTGAAAAAATATTTCATTGTATTCAACATTTTTTTCATTAACTGTATTTAAAAGAGAGTAGAAAAACAGTTCAGTATATCACACAATTTGTATGACTGAATTCAAAACATAACTTTGTAACATTATAGCTTCTGAAGAAATTCACTAAATTGAAGTATTACGCGTTACATCGCTCCTTGACAGCAAACATGGGGGTAAAATATAGGTGGTGACGATGGACGTTTATGGGACGCCAATTCACTTTTAAGCAGAACAGTTAATGTCGGAGGCGATTAACAGTCATCCCCACAACAACCCTTGTTTTAGAAGCAATGTTTTATGTACGAGAGATTCCAATCTACATGGGTAAAATTAAATGTATATAATCAGGGAAAATCTTTACTCCTCCTTACATATTGTTTTTCCTTAATACAACGTACTTATATTATTTAATGTACAAAATTGCGAAAGGAAAAGTGCATAGCAAGACACTGACCTATACTTTTCGACACTACTCTAAAAGGACACCGAATATATTCCAAATAATTGACAAAAAAATCAAATTACATTTATTTTAATGCTCTACTAAGTACTAATGCTGCGGCTTTTAAAGTTTCACCTTTCAAATGTAAAAATTACTAGTTAACGATATACATCGTCTGGTTCTGACAAATAGTCTGATAACCTTTGCACTCAAGAAACGACTGCCACCAGAGCAACTGTCATCGAAACTACGAAAGGTCGTCCTCGGTGCAGTTGCGCAAGACCTTCTTCAATACTCAGACCTAAGCCCAGAAACAACATGGCCGCCATCGGAGGCCTACCGTAAATAACACGAAGTTTACTTCGTGGTAAATAATAATGCGTAACACATGATCATAATTATTGTCTCACAGATTTTGCACGACTTATCCTGAAATGATAAAAATGTTTCTAATAATTAAAAAAACAACACAATTAATAATTCAAATGTATTTATTGATCATCATTTTATGTATGTTTATTTCGTGATAATATACATAAATCAGCCAATCAAGAAAATATAGGAACACCAATGACTCTCCTGGTGACTGCTACTGCTGGCAAAATTTTACAATCTTTCTCTTTTTAACTTGTGTACATATGCTTTCATTATATTTCTGTTTCCCCTGTGCTGTTACATTTTCTTCGTTCATAATTTTTGAATAGTTATTTAAGAAGATATTGGCAAGAATTTTCATACATTTCTTGACTACGTCTTTAATAATGACACCACAGCTACACGAGTCGTACATATTATGAATACTGATTTCAGCAGCGTTAATGCCTAATGTCATTAATGCATTTCTCTGACTATGTAGTTTTAAAAATTCTTTTTCATAATTGTCACTGATGAGGACACTAAATAACCTGAATGTATTTGAACATAATGAAATAACAAACTCTGATGGACACTTCAATCCCCCTCGATTTAATGTATTAAAATAAAAATTTTTCTGGGACGTCCAATCAATTTCTAAATCTCTGTCCAAAACTAACATTTTTTCACAATCACCACACTTCAAAGCTTCAATTACATTTTTACTCACATAACTGGAAATGCAAACTAAACCTGCTGAGTTTCAGATGAAATTTCTACCTCCCACATTGCATCAATTGCAGGCTCCAAATTATCTAACAAATCAGGCATTGTTGCATCAGGATTGTTTTGTATTGTCAGCACCAAGTCTTTTATTCTAAATTCACCAAATTTTGCACTTGTTAACTTTAAAAAACTTAGAACCTTCAATTTCCTTTCAGATTCCATTACCTGTTCCACACTGACATTGTAGCTGCACCCACTAAGTCTACGATAAGCTCCAAACCTTCCTTCTAAAGCATCAGTTTGGAACTTACCAGATAGAATATATTTCCATTGATACTGTTAAAAATATACTTGCACAATTGCACAAAAGATATCAATGTGTGGGTGAATGATATATATGTCTCACGAGTTAATTTTCCATTGTTCTTTGCTGATATATTCCAAATATCAAGATACGTTTTTAGATTTTCTAAAAACACAAGTTTAGAATCATTACAACTAGTGATCGGTTCAGCAAATTCATTTCGAGTGTATTTACCTTTCATGGTATGTTTAACATTAATTATTGACCACCATTTACTAATTATTTTAAAAACTGTATAGTCCCCTCACTGACATCAACTCCTTGCTGTTTCTGTGTTTCCAGAGCAGCCACAGTTTTTTTCATCAAACACAGCTAAGGCCAATGACACATTCTGCCTCTCAATTGTTGTTGGGTACACAGACTTCTTTGACAAAGCAGGTGCTAATTTTACAACTGATGCTTTTTCAGAATTGTGCAAATTAACAAGATCTGAAAATTTTGCTTCACAAACATTAAAGGTATACATAACATTTCTTTTGGAAGGTCTCTAGTGCATGAAAGACTGTCAAAAATCTGTTGTGGATTTGGAATTCGAAAAACCTGCTTATTTAAAAATACATTTCTAATACACTTTAAAATATGTACACTATCAAATAATAAAAACACTGAATGGGTTGGATCCACAGGATTAGGAATTGAATATTTCAGACATCCTCCACCCAAGAGTTCAAACATTCTTCTGTTTACACTATGGTTATCAGCTATCAAACATAAGACCGTAAAGCCAACTTCTTTAAGAATTTTTAACACTTCTAGTGTCAACTTAGAAAGGGTTTCACCACACTGTCTTTTTACAGGAAAAAGCCCTACTACATCTTTATTTTTGCCCTGTAAGGACATTGACATGAACACTTGAATTCTAGTTGCCACAGTCCTATTTTCACAATTTTCGGCAATCCCAAGTACTTTTCCTGACTTATAAGATATTTAGGATTTAAATACATCTCATCTAACATTACTGAAATCAACTTTTCTCTCTCATCCAACAATTTACATTTTTCTTTTAATAACTAATGTGTTCAGGATTCATTCCTGGATCTGTTGATCCTACTTTACTAAAAAATTGTTTTAAATAAATAGGATGAGGAAGAGTTAATAATTTTGTGTCTCTCATGGCCCGATATGCCCCTGGAAAGGTGTAGGACATTGTCGCAGCCCACACTACAAGTTCTGGTGAATATCTAATCTGATTCATCAGACACAATTCCAATTGTTCCAAAGCAAACTTAACTTTGTCAACTTTTTCAGAGTCAAAAGTACTCTCAGAATTCATCTCTTCCTTTCACACTACTAATTAAACAAGATAATTTTTCTGCAAACCCAAACTTTCATGATGCCAGCTGTTTAAGTGGCTCAGCAAGCTGTCAAATTTCGACCACCTATCACACTTCATTTTATTGCTATCACAGCACAACAACGCAACACGCGCAACAACAAGCACAACAGTTCTTTGGAATACACATGTCTTTATAAAATATTTGCACTTCTAAAACGGAATTAACTTGAAAACATATAGTTATATATGGTGGTCTTTCCCCATTGTCTGCCAACTTGAGAAATACCACTGTCTGTGGTTTTATAACGACCACAAATGGTTCCACATTCTTCCTCATCACCTTTTCCTTAAACATATTAAAGTCCTTTATTTTATCGTCTTCAAGCCATCTTTGATAGTTTTTCTTCGTCTCTTCTCAACTGCCGTTGCACACGATCGCCTGTGTCCTTCCTGTCTGAAGGCACTTTGATTGTGTTATATGACGGCTGGTTGGAAAAAACTGAAGGAAAGGCATCTTCTCGCAGTTAGGATTTTTGCGAGAAACACGAACTGGATTCCCACCTTCAATAGGGTAAACATCTTCAACAATAATAAATTTCGATTCAAAATGTTTGGCACAAACAACACTATCTTCTTTAACTTCAAATTTTTCACGATGAATTAAGTTAACCCACTTCTGTCGTAATACAGGATTCTTTGGAAATCGAAAAACGATGTATCAGTCACAGAGCCATAATTTGACTTACACCCGGGAACACAACATGATCGACCCATTTTAGATATCTGTATAGATTATGTAAAACTGTTACTAGTAATACACTACGAACACAACACCTGCACAACGGGGGAAAAAATCATGCTTGGCCTCCGACCGGCGCCATCTTGGCTACTATCGATATATGTATTAAGGTCTGAGAATTGAAGAAGGTCTTGGAAGGCGGGCGTCAAGTTGATGAAGGAGGAGGGAAAAGAGAGGATAATGGCAATATAGAGAGATGGAAAATGAGTTGCGAGGGAAATATGACAAGAAGGAGAAACAGCGTCAGAAGGAACTAGTGGTGCTACAGAATGGCACAGACATTCGCGTTTAGTTTTCTAATTCCTTTGGTCTCGCTAGCTATTCGAACTTGGGCCAGCAGCCTCTATCGCCGCCCAAAGTATGTTTCCTGTTAACATTTGTTTTTTTAGGTTTCCTAATAGTAGAACAAATAATTTTGTAAGAATATTAAAAAACAGTAATATCTCGTTATAAATGACAATTTTCTTTGAAAATTTGCAGCCTTATTTCAGAAAATAAGCGCTATTATAAATGCAAAATTTGAGCTTTTTTTTCACAGAGAATTTTTGAGTTTTCGACAAAATCATTAGAACACTTTTGAAGAATCTCACCTCACAATACAATATTGTTTACAAATTGCTGGAAATTAGCATATTACGGTGTGAGAGGTCTTTAAAAAATTACATTTCTGTAATTTTTTGAAAAACGAAAAAATTCCCCAAATTGAACTTTACTTCCAATTTAAGAGTGCAATTAGCACTATCCGTTCGAAATGTTTGAAGAAAATTTTGAGCAATTTTTGAGAAAATGGCGTTTGAACGTTTCTGAAAATGCGGAATTTTGAGCTAGTTTTCACAAAAAAAGGTTGGGTTTTCGAGAAACTTTACTTGACATTATTTAAAGCACATTACTCATTAATTATAATGTGAACAAATAGCCGCTAATGTAAATATTTAACGACGTGGCAGACGTGCAAAAATTACAGTTTTGTAATTTTCGAAAAAAAAAAAGAATAGCAGTATGGCGTGTATGTAGTATCATAGAGCACGTTAGGTACTATCCCGCAGATTTTCTCAAAAAACGGCTCCAAATTTTTTCTTTAAACTTTCGGTAGGTGTAATGCCTAATGTATTTTATGAGATGACAAAAACTCTTGCTCTATCCTTTTGTTTTTTCAAAAATTGGAAAAATGTAATTTTTTTGACTTGTCTTTCACGTCGTTAATATTTACATTAGTGGCGATTTTTTTCACATTATTATATTTACGAGTATATGTATTTTAAATAATGTGAAGTAAAGTGTCTCGAAAACACAACCGTTTTCTATGAAAGTAGCTCAAAATTCCGCACTTGCAGAAACGCTCAAACGCCATTTTCTCATATATGGCTGCAATTTTTTTCTTCAAACGTTTGTAACGGACAGTGCTAATTACACTCTTTAATACGACGTTAAGTTTATTTTGAGTTATTTTTTTTTTTGTTTTTTCAAAATTATATAATTAATTTCTTTGAAAGATCTTTCACATCTTTAATATGCACATTACCAGCAATTTGTAAAGATTATATTTGTGATGTAAGTGCTTCAAATAACTTCAAATAAAGTATTTTGAAAACTCAAAATTTTGTGTGAAAACGAGCTTCAAATTTCGCATTTTTAGTAGCGCTGAAATGCAATTTTCTTTAAAACGGCACATAATTTTTTAAAAAGAAAATTGCCAATTAGGACTAGATATTTGCGTTCTTTAATATTCTAAAATTAATATTTCCATTCTACCAATAGGAACCGAAAAATTAAGAAAGAACGTGCATTTGGCGGTGATAAATGGCAGCTGGCAAGAAAGAGTATGTGGTAATTCGGAATAGCTAGCGAAAATCCAAGGAAATAGAAAACTAATACGGGAAAGTCTGTGCCATTCTGTATCACCACTAGTTCGTTATCATGGCTCGGTATGAATTTTTTCTGCCGAAAATCCGCCGTTTTTTCGCGCAGCATACATAACTTTTCGTATATTACTCAGTATATATGTACGTATACGGGAAAGCGAAAAGTGACAGGGAAAAAGAGAGGCAGAGAGTGGGGGACATGAGAGAGGGGGAATAGGCCGGGGGAAAGAGGAGAAGGAAAAGAGTGGAAAAAAGAGAGACGGGAAGAGGAATATATTTCCATAATTATTCTTCCGAGGCAGCAACGCGCCGGGTACCAGCTACTTTTTGTAATTTTCAAAACCTTGAAAAGTGTATACGGCCGAACAAGGATTAAATAAAAATTTTAAAGAAGTGATGTGGAACATTTGCGACTGCATAACACTCGCCATCACGCTTTGAAACTTCTTGCAGTTAGTCCATGCCCAAAAAGTCTTTTTTCTCTTCACGCACAGTACTGGTAACGTGTTTGCCTCAAAAACGTTTCACGCCGCGCCCTGCCAAACAATATCTTATATAAACTTCTATTTTTATAACGTGGCGTTTCAGGGTCTATCTTCACGATGGAACTTTCTCACGGCATTTCGCGTCTTCCTCGCTCGTGCCGCTACATCCGCTAGTCACATCGCACTGCTTTATACAGTCGCGATCATGTGACATCTAGCAGCACGTCTGAGGAAGGGTGCGAAATGCCGTGAGATAGTCCATCATGAAGATAGGCCCTGACACGCCACATCATAAAATCCAAAGTAGTATAGAGCGGCGCTGGTCGGTGCGGCGTGCGCAGAGACGATGCTGTGGCTGGGAGGCCACGTTCGCGCGGAGGGGCGGCTGCTGGTGGCGCGCGCGCTGTGCGTGGGTCACGTGACGTTGCTTGCTGCGCCCGCTGTTGCACCTGGGGCCCCTCACCGCCGCCCCCCTCTTCCTCTGGGCGCGCGGCCGGCCGCTGCCTCCGCTTGCCTCCTTCCGCGCTCTCTACGAGGTCTTTTACGCCAGTTGTTGCGAATTTTTACCAAGGATGTAATAAATCAGGCCATAATAAACGCGGGAATAATAACGGGATAATCAAAAGTAGGAAGTAAAAGGATAGCAGGATCTCTGAGAATAAAATTTACAAATTTCTAGGGCTATGTAGTGGAGTGGGAAGATGAAGAATGTTGTCAAATAACAAGTGGTCGGAAATCGATATCAATAACTAATGGTGCTACAGAATGGCATAGACTTTCCGTATTAGTTTTCTATTTCCTTTGGTCTCAGCTAGCTATTCGGACTTCACACATAACTGCGTTTATTCTGACTTTGCCCCTGAAAAACACGTCTTCAGGATGGAATATTTCACGGTATTTCGCGACGTTCTCAGTGGTACCTCCAGGTATCGCATGATCGCGACCGTGAGTGATATGAATACAAATGAGCTATTATTTCCATAGAGGAGAGATATACTAGAGTGCGCACCGAGCTGCGCAGAAGGGCCGGCCGGGTATCAACATCTCTCGCGCCAGTGTCACGTGACTTTGGGACAGATAGGTGGCATCTACAAGAACACCCGTCTCGCTTTAAATGATTTATTTTTATATGTACGTAAAATGTTTCAATCCAGCGTTACTTTCTCATTTATTAAACAACCCTGAAAATGTTGCTTATAGCAGAAAAGTGAATTTAAGTTTTTCTGCTCTATTTCCTCAAGTACATGAAAATTCCGATTTTTGTCCAACTTGACACTTTCAACCACATACTCCACTAAACCTGTTTTACTAGTACAATTACATAGGACAATAAATAAAAAATATTTGTAAAATAAATTAACTCCATGGGATGCATTAATCCAAATTTCTATTACTCAGTGTTAGACATTCTACTACTGAAGTTTCACATCAGTGTCATTTATAATAGCAAGTTATCAAATGATATTTCAATGATTTATAGAGGGAAAAATACTTTTACCTTTGATTTATATTTTGATTTATTTAGTCAAAAACAGTAAAAACTGTATGTGATATATGGGGGAAAAGTTCCATCTGCACTCATTTTCTTGAGCTTCAAAAGCTCTTCCCAATATTTTTAACTATAACATTAGACATTTTCCCTCCATATATAAAAGTATATATAACCTCCAGTTATATAAACCTATTTGCATCGATAAACAAACTGCATGTTTTATTTTTTTCTTTGTATTACTAACAACAGTAACATGCCACTGGCTTTACTCCTACCACTACTAGCAAGTAAGCTCAAGAAAACGTGGGCGTAGTGAAGCTACATTTATGTCCAAAAGCAAAACAAGGGGACATCTCAGCATTTTGCTCAATGGATCAGGAAAACTGGACAAAAACCTGATCGAAATGGGGGTCTTTGATCTGGAAGCTGAAGTACATATTTTTCAAAGAATTTACTAATAAAAATCTACTACAATCATACAAATTACTAACACTAACATACTATAAACACAACTTACACCAGTAAATAACATAGGATTAATGCCCTCTAAATAACATCATTTTGTTTTAACTGATCTAATACTATTTTTTTTGGTAAATTTGGATGTGCTCTCTTCCAACATGTTTTAATCTTATGTCAATATATTTAAACAATATTGCCTTTATTAAATACATCCTGTGATTCATTATGGCCTCTTGACCAATTATATGATAAGTTAAATTACTAAAAACAAATTCTCTCAGACATCTATTTACAATTGTACTACATGCTGCCTTTTTAAAAATGTCACCTCTCCCCTGAAGTATTCTTACTTCTACCATCTGCTCTTTTGCAGATTTTTATAAAATCTGCAGAATGGTATTCAGTCCATAATCATCTTTCCTCTGAATGAAGGAATATGATCCTTCCGGCATGATCAGTCCGGCAAAGAACTAGCTTACAGTCCACATAAGCAAGAGACTTTTGCAACTTTGTAACTAAAACTCCTCCAATTTAAGTTACAATGTCCACAACAGGGCGGACAATCTAGTTTCAAGATGTGTACTGATGGCAAGTACCGTTCTCGACACATAAAATGGGTAACGGCCAAATTCAGAAGTGCCCGTCTTTTCCGCGCATTCTGGCACACTGTACGGACGATAACGCCATCTGGTTCTTTCATAGTTAACTATTACAAAAGAACACTCGGAACCAACTGCCAACGCTGAGAAGCTGATAGGCTAGATTTCCCGCCAATCATGATCTCTAGTTTGAACGTTCTCTATGATACGCGTGTTTATCCGAATGATTGAGAGTATTGGCGTAGAAGGCACAGGGGGCGGGGATAGTCTCCATCGCATCGTCATTGCAAGCCATTCGATCGTCTACAGAAATATATCAATAAAGATAATATCATACAATATGACAAAAAAAAAGTTTCAACACATGCAATAGAATTAGTGGATTTGAAAAGGAAATTTGGAAATTTTTTAATTCTGATTTACTTGCAAAAAAAATCAATTGAATATCCCCTCTTTTAACGCAAAACAACTTACGTACGTGTATGAATATTACGGATCCGAGACGAGAAATGAAGTGTGCGAAGGCGGCTCCAGGATCGGAAAAATAATTGGGAGTTGGAAGTTTTGGCGAAGTAATAGTGTTCAAATATCAGTGTTTTACGAAATTTAAGGTTTTTGCAATAATTAAACTAGGTATTCAGTAATAATTTTGCATCGCTTGTCAAAATTGTTAGTTTGGTAAGATTCACCTCAAAGACAATTTGAGGCCACTTCCTCCGTGCAGCGCACGTTGCGGAATTGTTTATAAAATTGTTAATTGTTGAAAAATTGTTAATTTGCAGTTTTCGGTTCTGGAATATAAGGACCCCTTTTCCTCTTCAGAACTGCAAAATTTGGAAATTGTTCATAAATTTACAAATTTTGCGAAATTATTTTATTGTCTTTTCTAAACTGCCTTTGAAGGAGATGCAAAATTCCGCAATCCAATCACATTTCTTCTCTCAGTACAAATCTACCCTTCAAGCTGTTTCCCAAATGCAACGTGCATTGAGCGACACACTCTTTTCTCATGCGACCCTGACACCAGAATGGTATTTGAAACTACCTTCAGAACGCAAGTCGATTGCTTTGCGGAATGGAAACATGGGTTGTTACAAATGTTCCCTAAATACGTAAATGCCAAGAAGGTCATCTTATGAGAACACACAAATTCTCTGAGCATATGAATGAATCAGTCATTTCAACAGCGGAGCCACTACCTTATAATAGTAATAACATCCACAATTTCGTTTAATAATTGTGTTATTTAAATGCAGCCCGTGTTCAACCCATGCAGAAAAGCAAACATTAATAGTATCATTTAAACTAAATATAACCATTGTTAGGATAATTTCAGAATAATTGAACGACCAGAATCTTACGTTCTCTACCATTTGACTGAAACACCGGATAGAGGAGGCGGAGAATGTGATAAAAAGGAAATAAATATTCTATATATTGATGTCGACATTTTGGGGAAAATGCATAACCTAACTCGTTGGGAGCCGAATTTGATTCTCATAACAAAATTGTGGCTGTCACTTCACGCATAAGATCTTTAAAATCTATTCAAAATCTGCTCCAATTTTTTTAATTGTTACCTAAATTTTAGTAAAATGCTTTTGCAATTATGATTTATGTCGATAATTAGTAAATCCTCTCGAAATCAAAAATCTGATTTGATTTTTTGTGATTCTGACCTACACCACCAAAATTCAAACCATATTTTTTAATGAAATATATTCTTCAACTTTAGAACTTTCTATTTTATAGTTTATTGTTTTTCAGAATATTTATATTTTTCCGTAATTTGGATATTTCGAGCAAAGCTATGTTTCATTCGAGTGTTACTATGTATTTGTAGTTCTTGTGTAATTTGTCTCCCCTCTAAATTGAAAAACTAGTGGTGGACATACTCTCTCGATTTCTTTATAACAATTACGTAATATAAAAATTCAAGTTAACCCCCAGCAAAAATTTCACAATTCCAACTGGATTGCTATATTGTCGCGGCCAATGACGTCTCATCTCTTAATTAAAAATCGCGGCATTGATCCAAAAACGTCGTTTTGGGAGTGTTTAGCACCCGCGAAATCACTCTCCGAACAGAGATTTGAATTTGAGAGCATAGGTTTCGAGATTTCATTACATAATCCAGCTGGTGATTTACTACAAGTAGTCTCACCAACTGTGGGCCACCCCTATAACTCCTAAACGACTTCCGATATCAAAATACAGTTTTCGCTCAACAATGTGGAGTCATGGAGCAAGTGAAATGGTGTACAGATATTGTTTGAAATACTTTTAGTTTTGGAGAAATTAAATCAACTTTGATTTTTTTAAATCGAACCATATATTTTTCTTACTAGCAATAGATAAATCATAAAAGGGGAATGCAATGATGTAACATATGTTCATATTTTGATAGTATTTTGTGTAATAAATTATACTTTCTGGCAAGAGATTGTAAATGAAACCTGCACTTTTTGCTGTAGCTGCTTGTCGCTATTGTCACTTTTGGTAAAGGCCTTCGCGGCCTCTCCTTCGAAAGAGCCGGCGCCGGGAATGCAACCTTCCTGAATGGCAACAGTTGCAAGAATTGACACAGGAAATCTCGTGCATTTAATTTAAATCACTTGTCAGAAAGTATAATTTTTGTGCTCAAAATACTATTAAAACAATAACATGTTACGTCATTGCACTCGTCTACTTATGATCTACCTCTCGCTAGTGAGAAAAAATCATGGTTCCATTTAAAAAATGAAAGATGATTAATTTTCTCGAAAACTAAAAATTTTTCGGACAATATCCTTACGGTACATTACTTGCCCCATGATTCCGCATTGTTGGGCGAAAACTACATTTCTATATCGGGAACCGTTTAGAAGTTACGGGGGAGGCCCATAGTTGGTGGGACTGCCTGTATGCCAAACCTCGCAAGTGTTGGAGCGTTTTCGTTGTCACATAAAAAGAAACTAGTGTTGCAACAGAATGTCACAGAGTTTTCTCGTACTAGATCTCTTCTGATTTCTTTAATCTAGACTAGTTTTTTGATTTTACATCACCTACTTTCCAGCTGTCATCCATGGCTGACATTATTTTATTTAACATTTTCTCAATTTTTCAGGCCATTTAAAATAGAAAAATGTGATATTAAGAATATTACATAAGTTAAACCTAATCCTATATCATAATTTTCGATTAAAAATTTTGATCCGTTTTTGAGAAAATTTTTGAAAATGTTCGGAGGCTTCATGTAAAGTACCCCCAAAAATTAATGAATGCTTTTCAAAATCGCAGGGCAACGCAAGCCAAATGGACAGGGGTTTCTTCAATTTGGAAAAATCCTACGCATGGCTTAGGCGCTAGTGTTGTTCACATACACCGGACAGACGGACGTTTTGCCGTCAATTGGTTTTTCGGTATCAAGGACCCACAACACATGTATTCTGGATAAACTACGTGTTAGAGGATTTTTTCTTAATTTAGCTCAGGATTTATCCACTTTTTCGTGATCGTGGCCTAAAAATGACTTTTTTTTCCAGAAAATCCGCCGTTTTTTCGTGCAGCATTACATAACTTTCCCTACACTACATATATAATTTGTATATACGTACGTATACGGGAAAGTAAAAATAATAAAAAAAGGAGAAAAGAAATAACATAGTGATGAAAATGAAAAGGATTCACGACAAGGAAACCCAGCCACATACAAAGAGAAAAAACAAAAAACATCCTGGAAACCGTAGTTGGGAATATAAACTTTGTTGATGCATTCTTTATTGGAGAAAATAAAACAGGAAGAATAATGAGATAAAATGTCAATCACGGAGAACAAGAATAAATTAAAAGATAAGACACTTATATAGAAAATGTTCTCACAAGACAGGAAAGATGATCTATGCTGCACTCTGGCAAGTAGCAATACAAGAAAGAGAAGAGGGGGAAATAATGAAGATCGGCTATAAAAAATAGAAATAAATGTAAAATGGGAGTATTGGGACAACACCATGAAAAAAAACTCAAAAAATTAAGAAAAAGTTCATGGACAAAAAGCATCAACGCTAAACAACACACGACTGCATCCAAGACACCATATAATAAAGAACAATACGTGAAAAAAAACAAAAAAGGAACAATCAAGATATGTATTACAATAGCAATGTCAGGACATTGCTGTGTGGGGAGAGAAAAATGGAACTCATTCACGCTTCGTATATACGTATGTATACGGGAAAGTAAAAATCCACTAATTTACAAAATTATACTTTTGTCTTGACAATGTTATGCATGAAACGGGCAAAATTCGTGATAGCGAACAAGGAATTCTAAAAAAATTGTAATTGACGTGCGGCATTGAAATAACACGATTTTATTGTAGTAAAATAAATAACACGATTTTAAATCGGAAACATAATGAATTTTAAAATATTGTACTGTTATTTTCTTTTTTCCACAAACAAAACTGTTTGTATGTCTTAGAATACAAAAGGACAATGGAATTGCGGTCTTAATACTTCGGATACCTCGAAGTTACATACTTCGGAAAGAGAGTCTTTTAGTAATCTTGTAATCGTACGTCGTAAGAAATCTTGCAGAATTTTAGCGATATATCGACAAGAAATAGGACGTTTTTTGTGTCTGTGAGTAATTCACTAAAACCCGTCTTGACTTTTCCTCTTTTGCCTTGATATGAGTTATATTCCTACTATGTATATTGTTTGTCTCCTTTACTTAGAAAGAAACAAAATAATTTCTATTATTTCAAATAATTTCTATATAATGCATGCACTGTCTCACAAACGCTTTTCATAGAGAATGTGAATAAAGATGATAGGAATTGCTGGTGATCAGCAATTACAATTATTCTTACTGTGTCAATACTTCGAATTTGCAATCTCTACTTTGAAATTAACAGTTTTCCAGAAGGTAGTTCTGATGAATATTTATGGGACGTCTTTTAGTTGTGTGTTGAAATTTCATAGCTTTAAAGTAAAATAAAATAAATTTCAAAATTCAATTTGTCGAAAAATTTTGAAGGTGGAAATGTTTTTGGACATTGATTTCAGATGTATGCAGAAATATATTTTGTGTCTTCTATTTTTTAAAAGACAACAAAGATAATACAGATTTTGAGTAAAAAAATGAATAGAAATTTTTTTGATATCCAGAAAATATTTTTACCAAAAATTAACGCAAAAATGACTGCTTCCACTTATACACCGGCGACAATGTTAGTGATATATCTTTGCTTGATTCGATATTATAGTTCAGAAAAGAGTTGAATAAAATCATCTTTCTTTAGAGGATTATCGATTTTCTCTCATAAGCCTCAAGCTAGCACTGACTTGCCAATTTTCCTGGGGAAGCACTTTCGACTCCGGGTGAAATCAGATAAGGGGCTATACAGCGTTGCCAAGGAAAAATCAATATTTTCACTCACGCCAAAGCAAACTGAAATATTCGTATTTCCTATTCATTCTTCTATTCATTCATTCTCAGAATAGCAAAGCCACATAAGAGTTAATTATCTCATTAGTGAAAGACCTGTCTACTTCAGAGACGCTAAAATTTTGCTTTTTAGAAATAAAAAGTTTAATACTCGCAGTATCGCAGTTTGAAATTACAGCAACTCGCTATTTTTCCAGCTTTACTTGTTATATAAATTCCTATTTCTGAGATAAAAGCTAACTTTTCTAGTCATACTCCAAAATAGCACGATTTTCTCGTATTTGTTAGTCTCTTAATACTTTTAGTCTGAATTAGCTTTTCGTTTTTTTTTTCACCCTCTTCACAGCAACTATTTATTGGTGCCTGTAACATATTTTACTTTTTCATACTTACTTCGTTACAAGAGAAAGTTTTGTAATCGTATGTCGGTGAATTTTCATCAAAAAACTCTTATTGCCAAGTCCTGTTAACGAAAACTGAGTAAATCGTGTTTGTTTACGAGAATATAGCAAATTATTTCTTCTAACACGTTGTGTAAGGGAACGTCCATAAATTACGAAACGGTAAAGGGGGAGGGGGTCTGAGCCTGTGTTACTCTGCGTTACATGGGGGTAAGGGGATATTAATTGTTACGTAACATATTTTTTTTTAATTTTTCAATATTTGCTGAAATGATTCCTTTTTTGAGTCCTGTATTAAAACATTAAAATATTAACACATATAACAATAAAAATTAATTTCGACGGCAAAATGTCAGTCTGTCTGTGTGTCTGTCCGTTCGTCCATCTTGGTTAATGCTAGCGCCTAAACTGTACTTCCGATTTTCTTCAAAATTGATATTCCTCGATCGATTTAAATGATTTCGAGGCCCTCTGAGTTTGCCAGAAACATTTTGATTTTGGAAGTTCTTTGTAAATATTTTAAAATTTTCTCAAAATGACTCCAAAATTTTGATTAAACTTTGGCCTCGAATAGCGTAAGAACGCCTAAGTGAAGAATATTAAATTAAAATTAAGTTCATTTCATTTTACTCAGTGAATATAGCACTATCCATGCAAAACATTAAAGAACACAATATTGATGCAGTTTTGAGAAAATCTTAAATTTAATATTATTTAATGTCGCTCATATTTCAATCAAGATTGTGCAAAAACAAGTAATATATTCAGAAAAGTTTACATGATATTTTATAAAGAACTGATTGTCAAGAACTATTTCACGTGAAGAAAAAATCGCGTCAACTAAATCACTACAATATTTAAAGAATTATTTTCAAATTGCAGGATCTCGAGTCGGGCCACATCAATAATGCAATGTTTTTAGCAAACATTCTACGAATAGTTTAGGCACTAGTGTGTTCACAGAACGACAAGTGGACCGATGGACGGACGTTTCCAGAAAAAACAGTTTCGTATCAGATGACCCCAAAAACGTGCACTTCCATTGGAATCTCGAAATTGATTGTAATATTCTGAGCGAATGAATAGGAACGATGAAAGACGTCTCATAGAGGAAATCTCAAATTAATTTTTGTATTTTAAAATTATTTCTCGTCTGCAAATTTATAATCAGTTCATTTTTGAACATTCATCAAATGGTATACTGTACAACAAAGTATCAGAAATAAATCACTACTATTACATTTTTTGTAGGTTTCATAAGTATTTTTTTCGTGTGCGCCTGCGTATGCGTTGACGTACTAGTAGATTTAATTGGATGGTGATTCGTGTGCTGGCACAATTTCTTCTAATATATTTGGCTTCTTGTGGTGATATGGTCATCCAGTGGAATTATGCCAACGCCTTGTATAAAGTCCTGTTTGTCACGAACAATGTTTTAGTTTTGAATCTACGAAAAATATTCAATATACGAGTAGTTATTACTTCTCTGTGGTGTCGTATTAATCCATTCGCGTTCCATAGTATAATTTTATGACTATAACAGCGATTCTATTCGTTATAATTTCGTTTTAGATGTTTTTGATATCTCGGAAGGAATTTTCGATTTCTTGACACATGTCTATTTGGACAGAAATGAGACTATACGGAAGTGGGGTGTATCGGATTATTGAATATGTGACAAGGTGGGCAATAAATGATATTTTTCTGTGAATGAGTGTGCTTCTTTAAGTTGGGGAATTTTCTGAGTTAAAAATGGTATTGTTTGAGTGGAAGTAGAAGTCGTCACTATACATTTTATATGTGAATTATTTTCAATGCATGTGTAGAACTTCATTTAATTCCGATATTCGTAAGATTTTTCACAAATGTTGATGATATACTGATATTTGTCACATTTTTCGTTTACTTTTCATAGCGATAAATTCAGGTCGCTATATTTCGTTCATAAACTCCAAAATATCCAAGCAGTCATTTCAAATTCAATAAAACTCAATTCAATATATAATAATACTTCACATGATTCTCTACAAACGATTAAAAGAGATGTGAAAATGCCGTGGCCGAAAGGATACATGAAAATGACTGACGATGAATGACTACATTAAAAACAGGATTTTAAGGAGGATCATACCAAGCGCTCAATGCCCAGAAGGGCTTGTAGATGCGTTACGAACGCAAAACAAATTTAAAAGAAACTTATTATCCTAAATATGGATATTATTAGTTTAAGTAACAGTATTAATGTTAGCTTTTATGAGACACGGGCTGCATCTAAATAACAATAAATTAAAGAAATTGTGGATGTTATTACTATTATAAGGTAGTAGCTTCGCTGTTGAAATGACTGATTCTTTCATATGCTCTGAGAATTTGTGCGTTCCCATAAGACAGGCCTGTCCAAAACCGTGCTTCGGTGCAATTTTGCTCCGCCCGTGCCCCACGCAGCGCGCCGGCGCAAGTTAGTCACGGGGGAGTGGGGCATTCCTTCAGTCTGTGCGATAAGAAAACGGACAACCTGCTGCTGGCTAGCTGCTGCGCTTTATCTCAATGGCGACATCGAAGAGTATTGACATTTTTTCATAGTGGTTCTACAGGACTTATTTCTGACCATCCATCTAAAAGACAGAAAGATTTCGAACGGCGAACTCTTTGGAGTATTATGAATATTTTCACACATATAGTTCTCAAAACTACATATGAAAGCAGCCAAAGTAATTTCTATGTTGGGTCCACGTTGTAAATGAGAGCTTCTTTTCATAAGCAGTTAACAAAATCGAAGTTTCGAGGGTGTTTGAGCGACGAGAGACTTCGCAATTCCTTGCGTTTGATGGCGACAAGGAATTGTGTGACCCACAGCGAACGAATTGTAAACAAAAAATCCACAATTAAAATGTTACAATGAAATTGCTTTTATTTGTTTTAACTGAACATACTTATCCAGGATATTTCTTTTTGCTCCTTAATTATGTTTCAAACTAGAAAATAGCAAGGAAACTTACTGAAATAAAATTAAATTAAAATCCTATTTGATTTTACATGAACTAGGCCCGAAATAAAACATTGTCGTGTTTGATCTATTCGAAACGAGCTAGTGTGGCGGTCCGCGAGAAAAGTTTTACGGTAGGAGTGAGTAATTGGCAGCCGGGGGACTCCCGTGGGCGGTGGCGTAAACAACCGGACCGAAGCGCGCTTCGTCATCTGTCGAAGCGAACTTGGTGCTCCTGAGCATGAGCGGAGCAGAAATCTTGGAGAGGCCTGCCAAAAGATGACTTCTTGGCATTTACGTATTTAGGGAACATTTGTAACAACTCATGTTCCATGATTTGACTTGCAAAGCAATCGACTTGCGTTCTGAAGGTATACCATTCTGGTGTCAGGGTCGCATGAGAAAAGAGTGTCGCTCAATACACGTTGCATTTGGAAAACGGCTTGAAGGGTAGATTTGTGAGAGAACTGCCATTGTCTTCCAAAGAAATGGGAGTTGTCATGACATGCTAAATTCTTAGAAACAATTACATACTCGAAAACGAAAGGCGGTAGCGCCGATTGGATTGCGGAATTTTGCATCTCCTTCAAAGGCAGTTTAGAAAAGACAATAAAATAATGTCGCAAAATTGTAAATTTATGAACAATTCCAAATTTGCAGTTCTGAAGAGGGAAAGGGGTCCCTTATATTCCAGAACCAAAAACTGCAAATTACAATTTTTCAACAATTAACAATTTTATAAACATTCCGCAACGTGCGCGCTCACGGAGGAAGGGCCTCAAATGTCTTTGAGGTGAATATTGCAAACTAAACAATTTTGAAAGCGATGCAAAATTATTACTGAATACCAGTTTAATATTGCAAAAACCTTAATTTCGTAAACACTGATATTTGAACACTATTTACTTTTCCAAAACTTCCCACTCCCAATTATTTTCCGATCCTGGAGCCGCCTTCGCACACTTCATTTCTTCGTCTCGGATCCGTAATTTCATTCACGTACTTAAGTTGTTGTGTTAACAGAGGGGATATTCAATTGATTTTTTTGCAAGTAATCAGAATAAAAATTTCCAAAGGGTCCCCCCGATACGATGGTAAAAAGTTCCCCTCAACCAATTACATATGAGTGGTTACGCTATAATTCTACATAAAAATAATATTTTTGAAAGGTTTCTTAGCCTCCGTCCTAACCACCACACCCCTATACGCCAAAAATGTGATTTTTAATTTCAATTTTTTCGACAACTGAACACTATTTTATCAGAAAAAAATATGATTAATAAGAACACAACTTGGACTATCAGAAAAATATTTTCAATATTTTCTCAGGCCCAAAATCGAACACAAAAAAATATTTCGAAAAAAATATAAGAATATTTTTACTGTGTCTTAGAAGCTGGAACAG
>JAHLJT010000735.1:0-21744 GCA_031308135.1 Acheta domesticus | reverse complement strand
GCCCAAAATGTTTCGACGTCATCGTTTGAGGAGGGGCAGCATTGCCTTCGGTTTTTGAGTCGACTGCGATAAGAATCTCTTCGCACTCATACTAGTTTCAACAACCAGGTTTTTCGTACACGGAAATCGAGTCTAACGTTTGTACCGTCTTATTCTTGAGCCCATGCTTGGATTTGATCTCTTTTAGCTTTTCAGCATACCATTAGCCTATATATATATGTGTCATTGTCAATTAGGTATTTTTGTTCAACAGGGGTATTTTTTGTTTGAACTTTATACGTGTGGTTTGACTTAGAAGATACCTCGGCTAGGAGTGATATTTCCGCCGTATTGTCGGCTATCCGTTTTCGTAATTCTTTTCATCATGGAGGTACGGAGCTTTTTACCTCTGTCTGGCTGTCGGCCATCGGTGTTCTTGTCTGACGCATAGATTGTCTGAGATACTAGATATCCAGTTGCATACACGATGTGATTGATTCAGTAAATATCTAGATCTCTACTTGAGGTCTGTACAACCTCATTTAGAACAGAATTCGCTGTTTTTATCACTCTCTTAGCTTTAGCATTTTCGTAAATTCTCTTCAACGGTGCACGAGATTCGAATGGAAGTACACGAACTCGTTCTATCTCGCGTCGGAGGAGGTCCCGCATCATTTCCTTATCGTGTGTCTCATGGCCAGATGAATTTTCACCACTTGACTGATGTCTCATTTGAAGAGATGAACCTTGAATGGGAATCATCGTTTTCAGGGATATTAGATGGTTCTAAATGTTCGTCATGTGGATAGCTTGATCGATGAACATACGCCGCGTTTCTCGTGGATGCCTGCAATTATATTCTGCTGTGAATTTCCACTGCTGATTGTATCGTGTCGTTAACTGGCAAGCTTATTTGAGTCTAGGGTAGGTCTCATACTGGGTTCCGCTCTCTCCATATCTTAAAACCTTCTATTTTCTGAGCCCCCATTTTTTCGCTTTTTGCATAGTAAAAGCACCACATCACCTCCTTTAATTCATCCCGTGTCCATCTCTGACATGCTTCGAGCTACTGCCGCGCTGGGTCCCTTGGACTAACATCCGTGGGATGGCAGGATGTCGACAAGTGACTGAGCAGGTATGGGACATTGGTAAACAAGGCACGTTAAGGTTCATTACATTGCTTGTTCTATCCATTTTGCTCATTGGTTTCAAGTGAAGATTCGCAGGTAGCAAGTTTGAGTTCACAGATCACACTTAACCTTTGGGTTGTTTTCCTGCCATCGTTACTGCGACCCATAGTGGCCTCGGGGCATCCCCCTGCAGGGCTCAGCAAGGGGTCCCTCCGATCGCCAGTCGGGCATTACCAACCCTTCCGGGATTTTCACTGACTGCTGAAGGCAGCCTCCTTCGCTGGCTAATGCAAGGTTCGGCCTCCACACTAATCAGTGCCTGCCACCCAGTTTCTCTCCTCCTGTGCCCTCCA
The DNA here is from genome assembly GCA_031308135.1 of Acheta domesticus. Classification (NCBI taxonomy): domain Eukaryota; kingdom Metazoa; phylum Arthropoda; class Insecta; order Orthoptera; family Gryllidae; genus Acheta; species Acheta domesticus. The sequence goes on along the minus strand of JAHLJT010000735.1, from coordinate 20,282 downwards.
TGGGCCGATAGCAGGAAGTCCAAAAGTTCATGACCCTTCCCTCTCTACTATACTTCCCACTCTCCTCAAAATGGAGTACTTCTTTGTCGCACCCCTCACCCTTCAACCTATTCATCAAGGGAGGCCCTACCAGTAAGCTAGGCTACCACTGACATAGCTCTCAGGGTCCTGGGGGTACTCAGCTCCCCACCAAGTGCAATGTCGTGTACTCCCTAAGTGGAGTTGTTGTTTCTATTATTATTCCATTACATCACGACTAAAGATGTTATGAGTCGGTTGAGTATAAAATCTACTCCAGGTTGAACTAGCTACCTAAGGAGCAGATCCGGTGACTGTCGGTGCTTCTACAATACTTTGCGCAAAATGTGGGCTGTTCCAATAAAGCGATTTCTGTCACTCCAGTCTTTTGAATTACCTGGGAGTTTAGACACGTTGTTTACTCAAATTTTGCGGAACAAATCCCAGAGCTCCGATTCTATCGGGACGATTTCAAACTTTTGTAATTAAGACGTATTCTCTGCTCCTTTAGTAACGAGGTTTTGATCGTTTGAAGGTACAGCAACATCGCAAGTAAACACGATTTTTTTCTTCCAATCCGTATGACGATATCCGGTTTGTTTTGCCGCTATCGTGCGATCAGTTTGAATTTGTTGGTCGTACAATATCGTACACAATCCAACAGACGTCACGGGTTTCGGTGAGTGTTCGTACTGCTTGAGGCATGTGTTCGGAACTTCGAGGGCGGTACAGATCTGCCAGTGGAGGTAACTACACACCCTGTCGTGTCTTTTCAAGTATTCGGTCTTTGCTAGGATTGGGGTACAAGCTGAGACATATGATCAATGATTCCTACGTGTTCTTGACAAAATGCGGCATTTATCATCTTGGGATATTTTGAGAACCGCTTTATCATAATGTCGTGTTCTCAAAGCCTGATCTTGGGCAGCTATTACAAGTGCTTCGGATTCTTGCTTCCATTCTTCCCTTTTAAGCCACATAAATTGATTGATCTTTATTGATCTGCACCTTGTCCCTTCGTTTCAGATATTGTCCGTGGAGTTGTTTGTCTCTCCACCGTTTCTTTAACATTTTTTGTGTCTCAAATTTCATGTTAAGTAGCATCAGAAGTTCAGTGTTTCTCTCATTCTGGGTGTCTTGCATAGTCTTGTTCGCAATGCTTCTTGCTACACTTACAATGCCATCTGTTTCCCATTCTTCGGTCAGATTTCATGACCTGCCTCATTCGTGTGTCATCTTGATGGCTGACTACATACTTTCCCATCCCGGGTATTGCATTGTGCCAGGAGGCTTCAATTTGTCTCAGGCGTCTTCCTCCTTCCTTACGTGACACATACAGTCTATGTACATCAGCTCGGGGGGGGGAGCACCATGATGCATTGTAATCAGTTTTCTGGTTTTTCTTCCATGATGCGAATTTCTGCTCAGTCCAGTCTACTAGTCCGAAACTGTATTCGGCTACAGGTACCGCCAAACTACCTATTGCTGATATTTTATTCCTTGAGTTGAGAGCGGACTGCAGAACAAGTCCTCACTCTTCTATAATACTCCCTGCGAATTCTCTCTTTCATTGTGTCGTTCGAGATGGTCTCACATTCTTCAATGCCCAGATATTTGTAAGTTTTACCTGGCTCAAGATCTGTGAATCACAGTGTGCGTATCAACTTCATGCTCTCTGACGTGGTCATTTGCCTCTTTTTAAATTGACTTTTGCACACTTGTCAAGACCAAACTTCATGCACATGTCATTGCTAAAGTCATTCCCGACAGACAGCATTTGGGAGAGAACCGCTTCATTCTTAGCAAAACTTTAAGATGATCCATGTAAAAGAATGTGATACTGGCCTTCATCACCATGGAGCTTTAACCAAAGTGAGCTTGCGACCTGTCTGACCAGTGGGATCAAACTAATGCAAAACAGCAGAGGGGATAGTGTCTCCTTGAAAAATACCCCTGTTGATCTGAATCTTTTCGAGTTTCTACTGCTTCCTTTCCGCTGTGTATTAGTAACCTGGTACTCCGCGACTTCATACTACCTTGCAAATTCAGTAATCTAGGATGAATTGATATATCTCCAGGGTCTTCAGAATGCAATGTGTGTGGTACACTAATCAAAGGCTTTTTGTAGTCATAATCCATCCACGCTCAAATTACGTTTTCTGTTTCTTTACACCATTCAAGATGACTTTATTCAGTAGCAGGATTTCCTTACAGACATAAGAACTTTTACGACATCCTTTTCGTTCTGCTTGCATCATATGATTCTTCTCTCTATTGTCTGTATATTTTGTCAGCTATGGCTGCAGTTATAACTTTGTGTACAGTACATTGCAGAAAGTGATTGGCCTGTAGTTCGCCAAAGAGCTGTCTCCCGCTTTGGGTAGCAAATACTGATGCCGCGGTGTGAGCCATTCCAAGAGATCCTTTGGGTTTTTCTAAAATTTCATTAACAGCCTTGCTAGATGTAATGTTGCTGTTAATTTCTTAATCCAATAAATCTGGATCTTATGAGTCCCGGGGTATTTCTATTTTTCCCATGTTCTTAATTGCTTGGAAGAGGCCCTCTTCCGAGAATGATTGACATCTTCCACTGTTTCCACAAGTTCATCCGCAGCATAAACTTCAGATTGTAGCCAAGATGCGTCTTTGTTGTAGATCAGCTCCCTCCAGATTCCCTGCCCAAAATGCCTCGACATCATCTTTTGAAGGAGTGACAGCATTGCCATTCGTTTTTTGAGCCAGATTGCGATCGCGTCTATTTGAAACAACCGGTTCTGCACATTGAAATCTATACTACGTTTTTGTAACGTCAAATTCGTTGAGCCCATGCTTGTATTTTCACTTTTAGCTTATAAACTCCCATTAGCCTGTTTGTGTCATTTTCAATTTGTAATTTTTGTTCACATGATATTTTTTTTGTTGAACGTTAGTGGTGTTGCGTTGATTTAGAAGATGCCTCAGCTGAGAGTGATATTTTCACGCCGATGTGTCTATCCGTTTCATAATTCTCTTCGTCCATGGGGGTGCCAGGTCTGTTTACTTTGTTTTTTCTGTCGGACGTCGGTGTTTCTTGGCTGCCCAAAATTATCGGAGATATCAGATAGGCAGTTGCATACACGATGTGATTTGATTTCAGAAATATCTAGATCTCTACCTGTGGTCCTGTACACACCTCATTTAAGACAGAATTCGCTGTCTTTATAACTCTTTTTACATTGGCATTTTCGCTAAATTCTCTTCAACGGTACACGAGATTCGAATGGAAGTTGACAAACTCTTTCTATCTCGAGTCGGAGGAGATTTTGCATCATGTCCTTATTGTGTAATTCATTGCCAGATGAATTTTTACCACTGACGTGTGTTTCATTGGAAGAGATGAACCTTTAACAGGACCATCGTTTTCAAGTTCTACATGTTCGTCATGTGGTAGTTCGTTCGAAGAACATACTCCGCATTTCTCTGTTTCTCATTTGAGTCTAGGGTTGGGGTCTGCTCTCTCCATACCTTGAAACTTCTTTCTGCGCCCCTATTTTGCGCTTTTTGCATAGTAAAAGCACCACATCACCTTCAATTCATCCCGCGTCCATCTCTGACGATGGCTTCGTGGCTACTGCCGCCCTGTGTCCCGGGGCTAACATCCTCGGGATGGCCAGACGTCGACAAGGGTGACATTAGCTCGGTTTCTTAGCCGGTATAGGACATTGGTAAACAAGGCACGTAAGATTCATTACATTTCTTGTTCTATCCATTTGCTCATTGTTTTTAAGTGAAGATTCGCCGGTAGAAAATTCGAGTTCACACAGATCACACTTAACCTTGGGTGGTTTCCTGCCATCCGTTTGACTGCGACCCTCAGTGGCCTCGGGACTTCCCCCGCAGGTCCCAGCAATGGTCCCTCCGATCGCCAGTCGCATTATTAACCCTACGGGACTTTCACTGACTGCTGAAGGCAGCCTCCTTCGCTGACTAATGCAAGTTTTTCGGCCTCCACTCTAATCAGTGGCATGGATGTGCCAACCCAGTTTCTCTCCTGTACCCTCCATGGGCCGATAACAGGAGGTCCAAACGTCCTGACCTATCCCTATCTACACGCAAGCTTCCGCGGCTCGAGTTCATTACTTCTCGGCTGTCCGGGTGACGCCGCGTCGTTGGCAAGAGAGGCCGACGTTTCGCCTAAATGTCGTAGGCTTCCTCAGGGCAGTGACACGACGACATTGTGTGCGTCCAGTATTATATATTGTTTCTGACGGTCGCTCGGTGGGGCAGGTGCGCCGTGATTGGCGGAGAGGTCCCTCCGATTGGCTGCGATGGGGCCAACCCAGGCCCCGCGCCAGTCGTCCCGTAGTCGGACGGCGGCGAACAGCCCCGTGACAGTCCCGAATGGCTGGTAGAAGGGACTTCCAGACGTGGTTTAAATTGTGGCGTTATGTCGAACAACTCGTCGACGCCCAGGTTTTACGGCCTACCCAAAGTGCATAAGACCGACGTGCCGCTACGTCCCATCGTCAGCGCCATCAATTCGCCAACCCATTCTCTTGCGAGACTGGTCGCCGATCACCTCGCGCGCCGCCGGTGAAGACATGCGATAACGCCGTGCGGAACTCGTCGCACTTCGTGGACATCATTCGGCAACAAAGACTAAACGAGGGTGACTTGCTGGTCAGCTTTGACGTGACATCTTTGTTCACCAAAGTTCCGGTAATCGAAGCCGTGGAAGTGATGCGTCAGAAATTACAGGAAAGGAGCCAGCCGACAGAATGGGCAGATCTGGCTGCCTCTGCCTGAATTCCACCTTCTTCCAGTACCAAGACCGTTCTACGCCCAGTGGAAGGAGCGGCTATGGCCTCGCCTCTGTCACCCATCTCGCCAATCTATTCATGGAAGCGTTTTGAGACCGAGCTCTACGGAACGGCCCAACATAAACCTCTCTCTGGGTTCGTACGTGGATGATACATTCGTAATATGGCCTCACGGACCGGAATTATTAGAAGAATTTCTACGGTTCCTCAACAATATCCATCACAACATCAAGTTTACTATGGAGACGGAAGTGAACAACTGTCTGCCTTTCTTAGATGTTCTCGTTAGTAAACGGGATGATGGCACCGTTGGGGACACTCAGTCTACCGAAAACCACCCACACAGACAGATACCTGCACGCAGATTCGCATCACCATCCGTCCATAAAACTAGGTGTACTAAAGACACTGACCACCAGAGCTGTAAGGTATGCGACGAGCGCTCTCTTCCTAAAGAACTCAGAAACTTGAACATACGTTCCGAGCCAACGGCTATTCCCGGACAGCGATCAAAGAGCACTTTCCCGTGCTACGGGCCACCCTGAAGGTTGCGGCAATGCCGACGGTCGCGGTGTCTCCGAGGGCCGGGGCAACGGTGAAGGTCACCACGCTTCTTCGGAGACAAAGAAAGTGATCGCACTCGATTAGCCGTGCTTCCCTACGTCCCGCAGCGTCACGGATCGAGTGGGAAAATTATACGGAAAAACAACATCCGCACAGTGTTCACAGCTCCCGACAAGTTGCACAACGCCTTGGTACGCATTAAAGATGCGTTACCAGACCTCTCCAGTCGGCAGGTGTATATGAAGTTCCCTGCAGCTGCGGCAGAATGTACATCGGCGAGCCGGGCGCACTGTGCTTGAGGCTTTAGAGAACATATCGCCCACTATAACCGAAATCATACCAACCGTTCGGCTATAGCGCACCACTCGGAGCCGCCAGCCAATCGGAGGGACCTCTCCGTCAATCATGGCGCCCTGCCCCACCCGAGCGCCCAGTCAGAACAATATATAATACTGGACGCACACAATGTCGTGTCACTGCCCTGGGAAGCCTACGACATGTTAGGCGAAACGTCGGCCTCTCTGCCAACGACGCGGCGTCCACCCGACACCGAGAAGTAACATCCCTATCTACTTACTTCCCACTCTCCTCAAATGGAGTACTTCGTCTGACCCCTCACCTTCAACATATTCAGCAAGGGATGCCTCTACCAGTAGCTACGCTACCACTGACATAGCTCTCAGGCTCTGGGAGTACTCAAGCTCCACCACCAACTGCAAGGTCGTGTACTCCCGAGGTGGAGTTGTTGTTGTTGTTATTATTATTATTATTATTATTATTATTATTATTACAGTCGTAATATTTTTATTAGCTTAAATATCTAATACAAAGGAACCTTCTATATGTATTTGTTGTAAAATTCTTAAAAATCGTAAATTGTTTGATTCTGACGTCAAATATTAATTATTAATTTACGCAATAAACGAAACACGATGATCGACATTTATCCAACTTTCATCGTAGTACATTATGTATCCTTTCTCGTTTCTAACTGTCCGCATTTCACATAGTAATGAATATCGGAGCACTAACCCTCAAACGCCATTTTCTCATAATGGTTTCCAAATTTTTTCTTCGGCTTTTGAAACGGGTATTGCTAATTGCATTCTTTAATATGACGTTAAGTTTATTTTGAGGTATTTTTTGTTTTTTCAAAAAATAATTGTATTTTTTTAAAATATTTCTCACATCTTTATTATGCACATTTACAGCAATTTGGAAACATTATTATATTTGTAAGTGTAATGCTTCAAATGGCTTCAAATGAAGTTTTTTCGAAAAACTAAAAAATTTCTGTGGAAAAGACTTCAAATTTCGCATTTTTAGTTGCGCTTAAACGCCAGTTTCTTAAAAACGGCAAACACTTTTTAAATGAAATTGCCATTTTAGGATGAGGTTTTTGTGTTCTTTAATATTCTAAAATTAATATTTCCGTTCTACTAATTAGGAACCGAAAAATTGAGAAAATGTCAAAAAATGTAGTTTGGGCGGCGATAGATGGCAACTGATTTTCTCAATGAAGTGTATTTATCAAAACTACATCTTCAAGTAAGGTGGTCCTTAATTTTTTGAAAATACGAGAATTTTTTTTCTATAATTTCGTGACGAACATAATGGCCTGCTGCAAATTTACTGCGCTTCATACAGCCGGATGCGTCGTAATTAGAATTTGCATTTTTGTATATTAATTCTTTGTTCCTTTCTTCCATTCGACCTTTTGTTGTAAACTTACTCATTAATCTTTTAGAAATTATTTTATTTTGAACTATTTGAAATAAATATACTAGTTCTGTGAGAATAGCGACAATGCAGAGAATGCACAATGGATTCCGTTTCGTGGTCACGAATTTCTGTGAATTACATGTACGTGTCATTGTTGTGACTTGATATAGCTGTATGGTGTCAGGCTTCTTTTTTTCAATACAAGTTTACAAAACTTTTGTATTGTATTTATGGCAGTTGTAGAATTCACATAGGTTTGACAACACTGCAATGAAAGCAGTGAGTTGTTCGCTTCTTGGTTGAATTGGACGTTTTCAAATAAATAGCTAAGGTGTTAGTAGCGCAGAAAGTGCAATATTTTAATTCTACGTAGCTGTTTCCAATAACACGGGAAAGTATGAGCTTTTGTAGCACCACCAGTTACAAGCTTCACCAGTTGGTAGTGTTTCGTCCACTGACAAATCGTGGACTCTCTCTGTTGTCACCACATAACTTTTCGCGAAAAATGAAGATATAACTGAAAATGAGACTAGCACCATTGTTTTTTTACCGTCCCTTGTTACTTATATGGGAAAAATTTAAAGAAAAACATTGAAGCGGTTTTTTGAGTAAATTGTGTTTCGTAAATTTTAAGCGCAATTACCCAAATACTACTCGTTTTTTCCCAAAAATTGTACATGACCTTTTTAAATAAGCTATTTTTTCAACAGACTGAGGCAAAAATCTCTATCTACAATTTTGTAGTTTTAAAATATGTTTTTGAAATTTTCGAAAAAGCAAGCTAATTCCAGAAATATGACTATCATCATATTTTTTTACCGTCATTATTACATAAGTGTAGATAATTTAAAGAAAAAAATTGGATCAGTTTTTGCGAAACGAAGTTTTCATACATTTCAAGCGAAAATTTACGCAAAAACTACTGTTTTTTCCAAAAATTGTGCATCACCGTATTTAAATTGCTACTTTTATCAACACTTTTGAGCCAAAAATATAGTTTTGAAATCATTTTTTGCAAATTTCGAAAATCGGGGATATCAACGAAAATTACACCTGCATCATTCTCTTAAACGTCCTTCGTACTATTCAACATCAACATTTAATAAAAAAATTTGAGCAATTTTTTTGAAAATTTTGAAAATGTCAGAGGGGTTTCATGTAAAGTACCTCCAAATTTAAAAAAAAACGTTTCAAATTCCAGGAACCACGATATCAGCCAGGACCATTGGGAAATATCAATTTTGAAGAAAATCGGCTGAATGGTTTAGGCATTAGCGTTGACCACAGACGACGGACTTTTGCAGTTAATCGATTTTTCAGGATGAGAAGCATCAAAACATGGATTTTGGCTACACCTGAGTTAGAAGATTTTTTTCTAAATTTAGAACAAATTTATCCACTTTTTCGTTACCAGAGCCCGACTATGAGCGTTTTCTGGCAAAATTCGTTTTCTGGTGCACGATACCATATGTAAACGTATTGGCGAACGAACCTCGTGGTAGCTATTTGGAATGGGCGGAAAGGGATTACCGACAGGAAATGGCCTCTACACAGAAGAAAAAAAAGCACCCAAAGGTTTGAACAAAGGGCCGTGGGCAGAGGCATAGCGGGGAGGCGGCGTGACGTACGAGGTCACGTGAGCCACAAGTTTATAAGGAAGCGCAACCGGCCAGCGAGCGGGAAGCTGCGGATTATCATCCGCGGCATTCCGCTCTCCACCACAGCGGAAACGCTAACAGCCGCCCCCGGCGGGCTCGGTTTTCAGGTGGAGAAGGCCGAGCGGCTGACGAGCGCAAAGCAGGGCGCCGAGGCCGCCGCTCCCGCTTGTCCTGACGACGCTGCCGGACGACCCAGAGCAGCGCAGAATCCTACAGCTCCGTGAGCTGGAGGGCCCGCATCTCGGCGGAGCGATATCGGCCGCCGAGAGGTCCAACACAGTGCCGCAATTACCTTGACTTTTCGGTCATGTGCAGCGGCACTGCGCACGCCACGCGCGCTGTGGCAAGTGCGGCGCGGCGCACGACGCGGCGAGTTGTCATCTCGGTGACAACCCGCCCGCGGAGGCGCGGCGCTGCGCTAACTGCGGCGGCGACGCCCATGGCGCTCGGTATCGGGGTTGCCCCGATTATCAGCGCCGTTGTTACAGAGGCAGCGAGGCGCAGAGGCGGCGTGAGGAGCGCCGCCACCAGCACCGGGCAACATCGAGCGCCGCCGCGCATCCAGCGCGGAGACGGCGTCGTCCGCGCTCGCCCTCACGGGAGAGAGACGCGCCGCGCCGCCGAGACGCAGCAGCCGCGCCGCCACGCCGCGCGCCGCGGCCCACCCACGCATGCGGCTGCGTTCGTACGCCCGCCACCGCGGCCGACCACCGGAGCGCCTGACGCCGCAGCCGCGGCGCCCACCGCCCCCGCTCCTTCTTCTCAACCCGCTCCCCAACCACGCCCTGCGCCGCCCACGTCTGGACCGCGGCCACGGCCGGCGGAAGAGCGCGGATCGGTGCAGAGGATGGATTTCCTTCCATCCCACACCCAAGCAGAGCAGAGATGTTCTGTAACCAGGTCGCCGTGGATCTTGCAACAACGGCATGGGTCTTTTCAAGGTGACCCGCGCCATTACCCGTTCCATAACGGGCCATCCCGTTAGCGAATGGCCGAAGCTGATACTGCAGACGGTAATGCGTCTGCTTATCTCGCATTCGGCCGAGCAGACGAGTAGGCCCGCTCCTTCGGCTGGCGCCCCAGCCGGCCCCACTCCCGCCCCGCCGCCCCGTGATGGCTAACACAGCCTCACAAAATTTAACTAATTCACGCGATTCTATTTCAGCTGCTCCGGGCCGCCTGAAGCTCGCCTTTTGGAACTGCAACAGTATTGTTAGCAGAAAACAAACAAACGGAGCTAGCCGCATTTGCCGCAAAGCATAAAATTTCTATTCTGATGCTTGGCGAAACACATTTGCAGCCACATCATCGCTTATCTTTGCCTGGCTTTATTTGTTACAGATCAGACAGACCTGCACGGTTCCCGCACGCAAACCCGGGAGGCGGAACAGCAATTCTAATCAGCCGCGACATCGCGCATCACGAAAATGCCGTTCCTATGTTACAGTTTCTGGAGGCCACGGCGGTTACGGTGCGGACGGCAAAGGACCTCGCTACGCGTCATCTCGGCGTACCTCCCGCCAGCAGGCGGCGCGGGCGGCGCGGTGCTAGAGCAGAGCGATTTCGATGCGCTTCTCGAGCCGCGCTCTCGCGTCCCTACCTTCCTTGCAGGGGATTTCAACGCGAAACATCAAGCGTGGAATTCCGCATTTCCACAACCCGCGGCCGAGAGCTGAAGAGCTACGCGGAAACGCACAGCTACGAAGTGCAAGGCCCGCTCCAGCCCACCCACTTCCCACCCTTTTCGGGGCGACCCGATATCCTAGATATCGCTATAACACGCGGTATCCGCTCGCAAATCCACCTCACCACAGTTGCGAGCTCTCCTCTGACCATCTCCCGGTCATCGCCGAGATAGGTAGCTGCCGGCCCACAAGCGTCCTTAGCGCTCCCACCTGCGCGTAAACGCACGAATTGGTCTCTTTTCAGAAGGAGCTGGGAAAAACGCCTGCCGGAAGCGGAGCCCATCTCAGATCCGCAGCAGATCGAGCCAGGAGTAACCAAGCTTGCGGATTCTATTACAGATAGCCTGAATGCGGCCGCCTTCCGCCGCACGGAGCGAGCAGCGGGCCCCGGAGCTCCCGCCTAGAATCTTAGCGCTCATTCAGCGCAAAAAACAGGGCCAGAAACCAATGGCAGCGCACGCGGCACCCGGCGGACAAGCTTGCCTCTGAAATCAGCCTGAGGCGGCGTGGTAGACGACCGCTTTAGGCTGATTTCAGAAACACGAAGTGGGGAAACCTGCTGAATAAAAGCTGACGCCGTGAAGATCGCTCTTTATGGCAGCTAACGCGTAAACTTACACGGGACGTCCTGTTTCAGTGCCGCCCCTGACGAACGAGAACGGCGACAACGTGGAGGGCGAACGAGGACAAAGCGGAGCTTTTCGCTGACGCCCCTCGAATCGCAATTCCGCCCTGTGGAGGAGCTGCCGCCGGCGGAGCACTTGGAAAGCGTGAATTGCACCGTTGCAGCGGCCATGCACGCCCCCCGCAGACGAGCCGGAGCTCACAGACGCCGCAGAAGTAGCAGACGCCATCGCCGCTCTCCGCAGCGGAAAAGCGCCAGGACCGGACGGCATTACTAACGACGTCCTTAAAAAGCTACCGCGAAGCGCCATTAAATACATTGTGTGCTTGTTTAAACGCAATTTCATTTTTCAGCTCTTTCCGACGCAGTGGAAACATGCCCACGTGCTTACCTTTCCAAAGCCCGGAAAGGATAAGAGATTGCCACAATCATATAGACCTATCAGCCTCTTAATACGCTTGGCAAACTCTTTGAGAAAATTCTCCTTAAGAGAATCTTAAAAATTCTGAGGTAAGCACGCACTAATTAATAATGAACCAATTTGGTTTCAGGGCACATCATAGTACCCACGCACCAATTATTGCGCATAGTAGATAGAATTCGGCGCAACTTCAATGAGCGGCGATATACGGGCGGAGTTTTCCTCGACGTCGCTAGCGCCTTTGACAAGGTCTGGCATGACGGCCTCCTTTCCAAATTAATCTCAGCAATTTTCCAACCTACATCACCCACCTATTAAACTCATACATCGCGAACAGATCGTTTCAAGTGACGATTCTGAACGCAAAATCTTCCACTCGCAGCATACAGGCGGGCGTGCCTCAGGGGAGTATTCTCTCCCCGGCGCTCTAACTGTCTGTACGTGCGAGATATACCAAAACACTGCCAAACCGAACTCGCCATGTACGCAGACGACACGGCTGTAATAGCCACGTCTAAAAGAATCGATCTGCTCTTGAAGTATTTGGATCAACATTTGCTACTGATCCAGGAGTGGCTCCGGCAGTGGCGCATTAAAGTTAACGTGGAAAAGAGCACGGCGGTGCTCTTCACACGTAAATACAAAGTCGGCCTGCCGCGGCCACTAGCGCTTTGCAATTCTAATATTGAGTGGCGCGCCAGTACTAAGTACCTTGGCAATCACGCTCGATCGTGCGCTCACCTTCAGAGAGCACACGGAAACGGCTTCGAGCAAAGCGTGGCAACGCCTGGGCATGTTGCGAAGCTTATTACATAAGCGGAGCAAACTGTCCACAGTGAATAGCCTGCTCCTTTATAAAGCCATGATTAGGCCCATTATGGACTACGCCTGCCCGAGTTGGGGAATCGCGGCGCAAGCTCATATCAAAAAGCTACAAACTGTCCAAAATGCGTGCCTCCGTAGCATTTTATGCGCGCCACGTTACGTAAAAATTTCAGAAATTCACTCGGCGCTAAAGATGCCGACATTAGAAATTCATTTCAAAAATCTAGCAAAAAATTTCTTTGAAAAAACTAAACGCGTCGAATAATGACATAATTAAAAATTTAAATACGTACGTGCCGGACCCCACGGCTACGTACAAGCGCCCCAGGGACATGCTGCAGTAGGCCTCACCGAAACAGCAAATAGGGCTTAACGCCAATACGGCAAGAAAATTGCGGCAAACAACGCCACAAGCGCGCCGAACGGCTATTGTCTTTCCTGACCATGTTTTATTTTTATGTTACAGATCAGCCATAGATGTCCGAAAGGATAGGGATGGCTTCACAGCAGGGAAGTGTGGCGGCATTGCACCGCGCGGCCACAGTGAACTGTGCTGAATAGCACGAGTCAGCGGGCGGGTTCGATTCGCTACCTGACCGCCTGCGGGACGGGACGTACCGCCGAAGAGCTCTGGTCGCCGCGGGATAGAACAGCCCTTCTAAGTGCTAAAAGAACAAAAAGCCAGGCTTGCACTTACAGGGCTAATTACACAACAGCCCTTTTTATTGCTTTTTAAAAAGAGCAGGTTGTCGTCGTCGTCGCCGGCACCTCTTGCGCTCCCCGTTTTCGACCCCTTCGGGGGGAGGAAGCGAGGGACGCGGTAGGGCAGTCGCGCGAATGCCGCGGGGGACAGTGAAGCGTCACTGTTCCCCCTCAACTGAGCGCATCTGCTAAAAAAAGGCCTCATCTGTTTGCAGGCGAGAGCAGGAGACCAGACCATCGGGCGCAGGGCCGTTCACATCGGCCGTCTCGCTGGCCGCAAATCCACCGGCCGTCGTGACGCCGCTGACGCCGACGCCCGCCACTGCGGGCGTAGCCACCGCCTCTCCCGCGCCAGCCGGCGAGGACGACCACGACGAGGAGGGCGAGTTCACGCTCACCAACCTACGCCGCCGCCCCCCCATCTTTCTCTACTGGGTGGCGGACATTTTTGGCCTCCTGGAGGGGCTGCAGACGGCCTGCGGCGCCGCCCAGATCACCGCGGAGGTGGCCGGCGACGCCGTTAGTGTACGGTGCGCCTCCCACGCGGGGTACAGAGATGCTCTCGCCGCCCTGGACGAGAGAGCTGTGGAGTAGCACAGGTACTCCACAGAAAACTCGAAAGTTCTGCGGTGCGTCCTTCGGGGCATCCCGCTCGAGCTTTCGCTGGACCTACTCCAGCCCGTCCGTCCAACCTGGCCCGTCTTGGTTTCCAGGTTGCAAAGCTGGAGAGGATGACCAGCCAGCGGCCGGAACTACGCGGCAGGTTGCTGCCGCTTATCATCGCGCCCCTATAGGACACGGAGCGCCACCGGTCGCTCCTCGAAGTAAAGGTGATCCGTGGACTCCGCGTGCGCGTGAAGCTGTATCGGCCACCGCGCGGACCCACGCAGTGCCACAACTGCCTTGATTTTGGGCATGTGGCACGCAATTGCCGGCACCGCACGCGCTGCAGGCAATGCAGCGACGCACACGACGTCGCGCATTGTCCTCTGGGGTGTGAACGCCCCTGCGGAGGAGTGCCATTGCGCTAACTGCGATGGCGACAATCACGGCGCTAGATATCGGGGCTGCCCCGAATTCAAGCGCCGCTGTTTCAGGGGCAATTCGGCGCAGCAGGAGCGGCACCGGCGTCAGCAGATCGCGAGAGGTGCGCCCGCATCCAGCAGAGCCGATCGGCCGACACGCAGTCGGAGGCGTCGCGTTCTCCCTCACGGGAGCGCGAACCTTCGCGCTGCTGCTCACCCATGCTACCGCCGCAAGCCGCCAGCACCGCGGCCTCTGCGTTCGCAGCAACGCGAACGCCCACGCGCCCAGCGGCAGCAGCAACGCCAGGAGCGCTCGTACGCGGACGCCCTGGTACCGCGCACTCGCCCCGCCCGGGAGCGCCAGCCGCTCGCGTGGAGCAGCGGAGATGGACGGCCGAGGCGAGACCACTCCCCGCGTCCCAGAGCGAGTAGATGCGCGTCATCAACGCGACTCTCGACGATCTCGCCCGAAACGGGGTCGCTCCTGAGCGCGTTTTGGGCGCGCTGATGCGCGATCGGCTGCGACCCCAAGGAGTGGCCGCAGATCATCCTGCGTGTTGTGGTGCAGCAATTATTGCTGCATTCACACGAGGTGATCGAGGCTGCTGTGGGGAGAGCGTCGAGGGAGGCGAGCCCGTCCTCACCACAATGTCCTGCCCCTGCTCCTTAAATAATGGCTGTCTCTTCTTTTTACAGGAATAGCACTGTTTGCGTGCGAAGCAGCCAGAGCTTCACAGCTTTCTCGCTCGGCATAATATTTCTGTAGTGATGCTGGGTGAAACATGGCTGATCCCGCATCTTTCACTTAACATTCCAGGCTTAATTTGCTACAGGAACGATAGAGCAGCACAAGCAGCTATGTCGACGGTAGCCAACAAAGCAGCGGAACTGCAATTCTCATTCGACGCAATATAAATCATTATGTTTCAGTTCTCCCTCAGCTGCAGTACGCTGAAGCCACTGCTGTTGTCGTGCAGATGGAACGGGGGCCGCTGCGTCTGATTTCGCTGTACGCTCGCCCTGACCGCTCCTCGGGAACGTGCGCCATACTAGCTGCAGATATTGCTAAATAGCAGATATGATGCTAAAACTAGTAGAGGCAAACACCATTCCAACACTCGTGGCAGGCGATTTCAACGCCAAACACACCGCTTGGAGTTCCCGCATCACCTGCCAGCGCGGCCATAAGCTGAAAGCTGTCGCTGACGCAAACGCCTGCGAGATCTTTGCAGCATCCGCACCCACGTTCTTTCCTTACAACACGAATGGTAAGCCCGATGTACTAGACATTGCGCTCTGCCAGAAAATTCATTACCCACCCACACTCTCCATCAACTATGAACTTTCCTCTGACCACTTCCCGGTTATAGCGGATATGAGGCGCGGCGGCTTGACACTGTCTACTTCACCCACGACGCAGAAGCGGCGCAGGAATTGGAAGCAATTTCAGACGGAGCTGCAGCAGCGTATACCTGACGGGTCTGCTCTTTCAGGACCGCAGCAGATAGAAGCCGGAGCTCAAAAATTCGCTGAAGCAGTGACTGACAGCCACAACGCAGCAGCTGAGAAGCAGCGTTCTGCTAAGAAGGAGCAGCCACTAACCACTTACTTAATTAATTTAATTAATTAAGAACAGAGCGCGCAGTGTTGTGGCAGAGCGCGCGACTCCTAGCTGATAAGCGGGAGCTAAATCGATTAAAACGTAAAGTGGAAATCGAATTAGCGGAATACCGTAATCAGAAGTGGGACAAATTGCTATCAGGCCTCAAACCTGAAGATAATTCACTATGGAGAATCTCACGCATGCTTTCCAGGACGCCGATTTCAGTGCCGCCGCTTCAGAACAGCGCAGGAGAATTCGCGGAATCCAATGAGGCGAAAGCTGAACTCCTCGCTAATGTTTTAGAATCTCAGCCGGTCAGGAGTCGCCGCCGTTACCGCACGTTGTCGTAGTGCAACAAACGGTGACGGCGGCACTGCACGCGCCCGCCGACGAGCCGAGTTTCACTACTGAAGCTGAAGTAGCAGCGGCCATCGCGGAGCTAAAAGCCAAAAAAGCTCCCGGTCCTGACGGCATCTCAAACGACGTCCTGAAGATGCCGCAGCAAGCCATAGTGTTTTTGATCGCCTTATTTAATGCAATTTTTATGTTTCAGCACTTTCCGAGTCAGTGGAAGCACGCGCACGTGCTTACGTTCCATAAGCAGGGAAAGAATCCCAAATTCCCCGAATCGTATAGGCCAATAAGCCTTCTCAATACACTCTGAAAACTATGCGAAAAACTAATATTAAACAGAATGCTTAAATTTATTTCAGATAATTCACTTATAAATAAGGAGCAGTTTGGCTTCCGTGAAAAACACAGCACAACGCATCAACTTGTGCGAATCACGGACCGCATAAAGACGCAACTTCAATGAAGGCCGATTTACAGGTGAAGTATTCCTCAGCGTAGCCAGCGCCTTTGACAAGGTTTGGCACGTCGGTCTCCTGTACAAACTTCACTCCGTGAATTTTCCTTCATACCTAGTGCGCCTTCTCTATTCATACTTGGCAAACAGAACGTTTTACGTCACGCTTCTGAATGCCAAATCCACCAGCCGTGCCGTACGGGCCGGAGTGCCGCAAGGGAGCGAGATAGCTCCTACGCTCTTCAGCCTGTACGTACGTGACATTCCCACGCAGCCACACACCGAACTCGCCTTGTACGCAGACGATACGGCCGTAATAGCTACGTCAAAAGAATCGAGCTACTTCAGAAGTATTTGGATCAGCATTTGTTACAGATCCAGGAGTGGCTGAAGCTGTGGCGTGTCAATGTCAATGTGAGTGTCAATGTGTATTGCGGTATTCTTCACACGGCGATGGCGATTCACTCAGCCGAGGCCGCTCGCGCTATGCGGAGACGAAGTTAAATGGGCGAAAAATGTCAAATATCTAGGCGTTACGCTAGGTAGCCCACTTACGTTTAAACTGCACATAGAAAATGTGCAAAAGAAAGCGCGGCAAACCAAAGGCAGATTTCGAAGACTGTTTTACAAGCAGATCAAACTGTCTATGGCTAACTGCCTCACGCTTTACAAAGCAATTATTAGGCCGCAAATGGACTACGCATGCCCCAGTTGGGCAATTGCAGCAGATTCGCACCTGAAAAAACTGCAAGTGGTTCAAAATGAATGCTTCAGGGCCGCCCTGTGCGCCCCAAGGTATATTCCTATAAAACTTCTACGTCGCGATTTAGCAATGCCAATGCTCAAAGAACATATCAAAAAAATCTTCAAATTTCTTTAAAGACGCCGCTGACTCGGAAAACACTCTCATTTCTGCGCTCGCTTCATACCAACCCGAACAATGGGCGAAGTATAAGCGACCGAAGCACTTTCTGGAGTAAGAGAAATCTGAAACAGCGAAATGAGACCTGAAACATAAACTTGAATTTCTGCACACGCAATGCGCGCGCCAGTTGGCTAATGTCGCTCTGACCTTCTGTTCTTTTTTTATCTATTGCAGGATTGGCCATACATGCCCGTAAGGGTAGGAATGACTGCACCGCAGTGGCGTGAACGCGCATTGCACTTTCGTGCGTTCACAAAGCTGCACAACAAGAACTCGCTTAGCCGGCGGGTTCTAGAGACGGAGTGAGGACCTCGTGCTGATGCACAAATTTGCGCCAGGGCGGTGCAGCGGCGAGCAGGGCTCACGAGGCAAGTCACGTGTTGACGCGCCTGCGGGGACTTTGTGTCCCAGATGTGCCTGCGGTCACGTAGGAGTGATGCTGTGTGCGAGCTCCTAGTGAGGTGTGGTTGAGATCCACCACTCACACATCAATCGGTTAAGATCGCTCCTGCGATCAAGGCACATCACGGATTGATGCGCCTGTAAGGCCTTTGTGTCTGAGTGTGACATCCTGTCACGGAAGCTTGGCTTTGTGCGCGCTTCGAATTTAGGAGTGGCGAGTGCCACTAGTTAAACCGATTCTCAATCGGATTTGGGATCGCTCCGGCGATCAGGGTATAGTAGGTCTATCAGAGCTATTGTATAAAATGTAACCATTTAACTGTACATATTTGTTTTGTAAATATAACTGTATATATGCGAGCTCTGTGTTTGTGTTCGCTGTGAGTACCCATGACGTCACACATAACTTTCTCTTCTAAAGTATTCTTAAGGCGAGAAAGTAAAAAAAAATAAGCATTGGTTTTCGTCGTTAAACTGATGAAATGGTGTAAAATTGTAAAAAAAATTAAGGAATTACAAGTAAAACAGTAAACATCAGAAAAGGAAAAGAAAGAACTATAAGCTCTCAAGATGGCAACGTAGATGAAATAAATTAAACGGGAACATTGTGTGGGGTAACGGGCATTATGAACATATACCATTATCTTAAGTGTTTTACGTCAGGGTCTCACAAATTGTTGATTGTGCCCTGGCCAGTCGCGGCTCGTGATTTTAAAATGGGGAATGCATTGCATTACATTACAGTGCATTGAAACTGCCTGCATTGTATTTCTATTAATAATAAGTATGATACAGACGATTGAGAACGACGCGAAATACTGTAAGATATTCCATCCTGGGGCCCGTTTCACAAAGGTTACAAGTTACAAGTTACTAGTACTAGTAATCACAAGTACTCGTAAGTTCTGTTTCACAACGATTTTGCCGGGCCCCAGAAGACAAGACCTCATGCGCCAAGAAAGAAAAACCCAAGTATAGCGCTCTTACCGCATACTGGGAAAACTAGTTGAAGCGCAATGCTACTCGCGGAGCTGCACAGTAATGCTATCTGGGGAGTCCGCCGTTCTTCAGACCCTAGGCTCCACCGAAGGCTGTTTCTCTGCAGCCTTCTTCCGCTGGTATGCGTCTGCAGTGAATGCATGAGGTCACGCCTCCTCGTTTTGTACAGGCCTTATGGGAGAATAAAGTGGGAGCCTTCTCTCTTCCCTGTCAACAGCTTTAAATGCGTTACGGACGGCCGTTAACGAACCGACAAAGAAAAATTGATATGATTGTAACATAATACAACTCAGAATTCCATTATTAATTAATAAATACATTTGCAAATATATTTTTAAATTTCTTTTGGGCGGCGATTTCTCTAGGAGATGCTCTGCCTTACAGCCTTTAATGACGAACCGCGCCTGGCCCTGACTATATACGATGGCCCTTTCTACCTTGCAAACTTAACAGGGATTGTACAAAAGAAGATACTGACTGCTGCAAAGTTATCAGCCTTCTTTTTCGCATGAGTTTAGAGTTGATCCGTTCCTGCTGTATATCTTAACGCTGGCAACAAGAAACCAAATGCGCCGCTCTGTGTAGGCCGGAAAGATTCGCGGAGCATAATAGACTCCGCTGTCAAAGCTTATTGGCCTTCTGCTAATTCTACACCTGGGGAGGGAAAATCTACATATTTTCTCCCAGACTTCGTTCACGTTGATGGTAGACGAAATAGCGCTGGCAGTAGACGCGCCTAGCAGGCCCACGTAACCTATAGGAACCAATTGTTAAGGAGATAAAGGAAATTCGATCTTGTGTGAAAGAGGAACATGGGATCCTTAAATCTCACTTTCGGCAGAAATAGGAATCTGAGATCGATGCAGAGAGTATTAAAAGGGTGGGTGGGAAGTGGGTCGATGCCACCAACAATGTAAAGAAGCCTCCTTAGCCTATGGCCTAGGCTCCTTGGCCAGTGGGTGGAAGAAAAAAACGAGATAGCGCGCGCCCTCTAGCGCGCATGTGGGGCAGAGTCAGCCGGTATCTTCACTGGTAGGCTCCCCGCTCAGCTATGGGGCTGCTAATTCCCTCGCGCATATGCGGGGCAAAAGGAAGTCGAAAACATTTAATTTTCTTTAACGATTCAGTAAGAAAATATTGAAAAAATGGCACGCATATCGACAGATTTTGTTGAAAAGTAATTTGGGTATTCTAAGGCTCCGAGATTACCCTTCAGCTTTGCCACTTGATTGTGTAAACAAAGAGGAGCAGGGGCAGTAAAGATAAATATAAATAAAAGGGCAGAAGAGGAGTTGTACCACAATGCCGAGAAATAGTAACATGGTACAGTTAAAGGGAAAATGTTACAGAAGTGTGTGACCATTGCAAAATATATCCTAATTATTTAATTTGTGTAGATCTACATAACGTAGGAATTGATCTGCGCTTTTGTGTCAGTGTTAACAATCACCCTGCTAAACATGTCAAGTACTCTGTAATGTGATACAATGGTATGATCATT
>JAHLJT010000734.1:0-19690 GCA_031308135.1 Acheta domesticus | reverse complement strand
CTTGTTGATTGATTGATTGATTGAATAGGGTTTAAAGGGCGCTTCGACTGCTGTGGTCATTGGCGCCCATGCCAGAGTATTTGGAGAAAAGAATATTCAGTGTTGCATATGTAACTTACTCACTGTTTAAAAGCATGTACATGGCTAAAAAGGAGGCTCGAATTCTGCATCAAGTATACATGTAGAAATGGCAGAAGGAAAATAGAAAAAGGGCGCGTAAAATTTATCTTAAAACGTAAAATTGGCTGTAAAGGGGCCAAAAAACAACATAAAACATTGTTCTTTCAAATAAAATTATATATTCTGCTTTCTCTCAAAAAACAAAAAAGTTTTGAGAGCGCAGAATCGTCATCCCCGAGCACCACTTGTAGCGAGTTGCCCAGGTCATGTCTTCGTCGACTGCCAACAAATTTCCTACAGTACAGCAGGACGTGTTCCACGGAAAGAACAGTCTGGCACGAGTCACAGATGGGGGAGTTTCATTTCGAAGAATGAAACCGTGAGAGAAATGGCAGTGTCCGATACGAAGACGGGTTAAAATAACTTCCTCGCGCCTACAGGACCGTGATGAGGAGCGCCAGGGATACACAGAATTCTTTATCGCACTTAGTTTGAAAGTGCTATTGTGCCACTCTGTTTGCCACGCTCTAAGCACGGATCGTTTCAAGAAAGCCTGAACATCGGACAATGGCACAGAAGGGATGTCGATACGAGTTTTACGAGTCGCTGATTTCGCCGCCTGGTCGGCCAGTTCGTTCCCTCTGATACTCACGTGGCCTGGGACCCAACTAAGTACCAGGTCATAGCGGCGGGACAGAAGACGATGAATCAGGCTTTGAACGGATAAAGTCAGGTAGTCTGACGAAGGACGGGAGACAGCTTGAAGAGAGCTGAGAGAATCGGAACAGATAACTACTCGCCGCAACGTCGCTGATTCAATGTATTTTAGGGCCTCAAAGATTGCATACATTTCGGCAGTGAAAATACTGCATTTGGAGTGAAGCCGAAATGATTTGGTGGCCCTGATACAGTAAAAACCACATGCCACCGCGTCGCTGCACGATGAACCATCCGTGTATAAGAATAAATGATCCGGATAGGATTCTCTCATATCCAGAAACTGCTTCTGGTAAACCAGAGGACTAGTAGTTTGTTTGGGTAAATGGGAGAGTCTGAAGTCAATACTGGGAAGGAGGAGTTTCCAAGGGGGGATCCGGTCACTTGTGGGTCTCACAGGGGTGGGAAGTTCTACATTTAATTCCCGGAGAAGATTTCGTAATCTAATACCTGGGGGATGGGGTAACGATGTTCGAAGATTGTACGAGGACTCATACTTTGGGTGGATGATTATACGACGACAAGGGTGGTCAACCAGTCCCGACACTTTAGCCCCATAAGAGGCTAATAAAATATCTCGCCTTCGGCTCAGAGATGGTTCTCCAGCTTCGGCCAAGAGGCATTCGATGCGACTCGTGCGGTAGGCGCCTGTACTAATTCTTATACCGGCGTTGTGAATGGTATTTAATGGCCGGAGGGTTGATGGTGACGCTGACCCATATACAATACATCCATAATCCAAAATAGAGCGGATGAGGGTTCTATACAAACGCAAGAGACACACACGGTCAGCTCCCCAAGAGCTGCCTGTAAGGGTGCGGAGGAGGTTCAGAGGTGAGACACATCGGCTCTTCAGTTTACGTATATGATTTCGCCAAGTTAGGCTCTTATCGAAAGTAAGCCCAAGGAAAGTTGCAGAGTCCACAAAAGGTAGAAGATGGCTTCCAAGAAAAAGATCGGGGTGGTTATGAAGATGATAAATCCTGCAGAAGTGCATACAGCTAGTTTTTGATGCGGAGAATTTAAAACCTGTCGCATCACTCCATTCCTGCAATTTGTTGAGGACAAGTTGTAATTGTCTCTCTATCACTTGAATACTCTTGGAAGAGCAGAAAATGGCAAAGTCGTCAACGAAGAGCGATGCTTTCACCGGCTCTCGGATTATCGACGCTATACTATTGATAGCGATGGCAAACAGAGTGACACTCAGAATTGAGCCCTGAGGGACTCCGTTTTCTAAATGGTGGCTGGCGGATAACCTGTCACCAAGGCGAACGCGGAAGTATCTTGAGGAAAGAAAGGCTACTAAAAAAAGGGGGAGCCGGCCCCTAAGACCCCAAGAATGGATGGTGCGAAGAATGCCGTACCTCCAGGTAGTATCATAAGCTTTCTCTATATCAAAGAAAATTGCTACCAGGTGTTGACGTAGCACGAAAGCAGTGGAGATCTGTGTGGTAAGGGTGACAAGGTGGTCCATGGTTGACCTGTTCTTCCTGAAACCACATTGGATGGGTGTAAGTAGGTTTCTCTGCTCCAGGTGCCAGACCAAACGCGTATTCACCATTCGCTCCAGAAGTTTGCATATACAGCTTGTGAGCGAGATTGGACGGTAGGTTGACGGCTTTGTCCTGTCCTTTCCTTCTTTAGGAATAGGAATAATAATCGCTTCGCGCCAGGTTCTAGGGAAGGTATGTTCCATCCAAATCTTGTTGAAGATACGGAGGAGAAAGATACGTGCCTCTTCCGGCAGGTGTTTTAACATTTGGTTGTGTATTTGGTCTGGTCCTGGAGCAGAATCTTTCCCACGGGTGAGCGCACAGGAAAATTCATCCATGGAGAAAGGGGCGTTATAATCTTCCTCCAGGCAGGTAGAGAAGTCCAATCTGCATTTCTCCATTCTACTCTTCGTTTTCAAGAAGCTAGGGGAGTAGTGTAAGGAACTGGAGGAATTTTCATAATGACAGGCCAATTCCTCAACTACTTTTTCTGGAGAAGTAATAAGATTTCCATTAATAAGAAGTCCTGGGACAGATGATGGGGAAAATCTTCCTCCGATCTGTCGGATCTTTCGCCATACTACTTTAGGCGGGGTATGGCAAGAAAGAGAAGAAATAAAGGCTCTCCAGGAAGCGGTCTTACTTTCCCGTATTACTAATCTGGCTCTGGCCCGCTTTCTTTTGAAATCGATCAGGTTTGATGCGGTGGGGAACCTATTGAGCCTCGCGAGTGCTTGCTTTCGGTCACGCACCGCGGTGGCACAGTCAGCATTCCACCAAGGCACCGGGACGCGTCGTGGCCGACACGTAGACTTCGGGATTGCAATGGTGGCTGCGCGAAGAACGGCGTCTGTGAATTGGGCCACCAAGGTATCGATATTATTTGAGAAGTGGTCTGGCATTATAATTTTCTCGCTGAATGTATCCCAGTCGGCTCGATGGAATAGCCAGCGAGGAGGGTAGATGACGTCTAAATCAGGGACATTAAAGTGGACCAAAATGGGAAAATGGTCACTCCCATGTAGATCATCGAGTACGGTCCACTCTACCATGGTAGATAAGGATGGACTGCAGAGTGCCAGATCGATTGACGAGAAGGTGTTTGACGCCATGGAGTAATGAGTGTGATTCCCGGAGTTCAGAAGAATTAAGTTTTGCTGGTCAATAATATTTTCGAGGATAGAACCTCTCGGGCAGGTCCTCGTGCCACCCCAGAGGGGATTGTGGGCATTAAAATCCCCCGCAATAAAAAAAGGGGCGGGCAACTGAGAAAAAACATCTTCGAGTTCCTCTTGTGACACGACTTGGCCAGGGGGAATGTATATACTACACACCGTAAAAGAGAAGGATGGTAGGTGTACCCGTACGCACACTGTTTGGAGGTCGGTTCGAACGTTGTGTTCCTCCGAGAACAGGGAGTCGCGGATGAGTACCGCAACGCCGCCGTGAGCACGAAGTCCGTCGTCTTGATCAAACCGATAGATGTTAAATCCGCGAAGAGACAGGGGATGAAGAGGGAGAAGATGAGTTTCCTGAAGACAGACTATAAATGGTTTGTGGCGAGAAATTATTAATCTTAATTCTTCTGAGTGAGCACGAAGACCATTTAAGTTCCATGAGAGAGCCATTATGAGAAATTATTTCTTTGGTTGCTTTTTTTTCTTTCTCACCTTCTGAAAGGTTTTAGAGGAACTCTCGTGGGGTTCCTCATCACCAGCAGAGTCATCCTGACTGCTGCTGGATAAGGTCGTCTGTGTCGGGGGGATTTCCCGACTTTTGGCCACGGGTGACCGAGATCTACAAGAGCTGGAGGATCGTCCGATGTGATTCTCGGAAACAGAAAGAGGAGGACGGGATTTGGATGACGTATTTTTCCTGGGAGGCGGTGTCTGCTTAAGATCGATTTCAGTAGAAGTTTCAGTTGAGGTGGTCGATGTCTGGTGGAGTTTCTGGACAGGTTTTTTGTACTTTGTGGGAATTATAATTTTCCCACCTTGGATGCACGCCGAATCTTCGGGGAAGTCGACCGGCGACACCTGACAACTGAAATGTGAGACTACCGCTGGGGTACAGTGAGTTTGACAACTCGCTGTTACCCCCGGGGACTTAGGTTTCACAGCACTGGAAAAGGATCGTGATAGGTCCACTGGATTCCTGGTTTGGAACCTACGCTTCGCCTCAGGGAAGGAAACCTTTTCGGTTACTCTTATTTTTTGGATTTCCCTTTCCCGGAGAAACGTGGGGCACTTGTTGTCGTTGGCTGGGTGATCGCCTTCACAATTCACACAGTGCGGTGGTTTGTCGCAGGGTTGTTGGTCGTGAACTGACGATCCGCACTTCCCGCAAACCGCGTTTACTGACATACATCGCTGCTGAGTATGCCCAAACCTTTGGCACTTGAAGCAGCGCAAAGGGTTCGGCACATACTGCCGCACACGGAGGTTGTAGAAAGCGGTAACGATCCTTTCCGGGAGAGATGGTCGGTCAAAAGTAAGGATCAGGGTAGAAGTAGGGATCACTTTCCCCTGCTCCTTCCTTCCGATCCTGTACACCTGAGTCACGCCATAGGTCTTAAAAAAGTTTAGAAGATCTTCCTCCGTTTCTGAAGCAAAGTCCTCGTGATTTACCACGCCCTTGCACAGGTTCAAGGTGGGATGGACCGTGACTACTACCTGGAGGCCGGCAATCTGCTTTGTATTTTTAATTTTTCCTATTTGCTCGTCGGTACGTGCTTCAAAAAGAATCGTTCCGTTCCTCTGACGCACGACCGCTTGGAGCTTCCCGTAAGCCTCTTCTATGGCTCGCGCCAGACGGACAGCACTTACAGTTTTAAAAGTTTTACCTTCCTCAGCGCATGACATGAGGAGGAAACGAGGCATCTTGGGTCGATCTTCTTCTCTAGAAAAGAAACTATTTAAGTCAATGGTTCTTTCGGCACATCTCCTCTTCCTTGCGGAAGAGGGCGGGGGGAAAGGTGAAATATCCATATAGATGGAATAGGTTCATCCTCGTGGTCCCCACCCACCACGGAGCCCAACAAGGGGACACTCCATCGGAGTGCCAGGGTTGCCACGAGGATATAGTGGGGGAATAACACGGCGCTGCACCGCCGTGGATTCCCCCGCTCACCCTGGAGTTCAGTACAAGACCTAGTCCGAGCCGATTGATCGGGAGTGGGTTAGCTCCCGACCGCCCGTCTAGAAGAGTCCGGGGCCAAAGCGAGTGTGTTGGAACCTACAGGGAATGTTTCCCAAAATACGTAACCAACGTACCCCTTAGTGCAAGGCGAACAGTAGCACTAGGACTAGATAGGGAAACAAACAGGTCCCTCAACTGCCAGGACACACATTCCCTCCGACACGGGTCGCCATGCACGGCAAACACATGGGTGGGCGTTCAGCATACAGAGAAGGCCAGTGAGGAAGAAAAAGGAGTGAAAAGAACGTACATGACATGAAATGAGAAGCAAGAAGATGAAAAATGGAGAAAGGAACACTTGAGAGCCTTCTCTGCATCCCCCCGTCAGGACGTGGACCAACCCACCTCGACGGGGATATATTAGTTTAGACCGCCTCAAGATAGGTGCAAGACAAACAAAGATAGAAAGTATAGGGCATAAGGGTCACTCGAGCGAAAGATCAAACTCGAGAGAAAGATATAATGAATAGTTTACGTTGCATTGTATACATTTAAAAAAAATATTTAAATACGCCTGTAACAAGTAATGTACTTCAGCTTCCGGGTCAATGACCCCCATCTCGAGCAGGTTTTTGTCCAGTTTCCCTTGATCCATTGAGCAAATGCTGTGATACCATTGTTTTGCTTCTGGACGTAATGAGCTTCCACTCTGCGCACGTTTTTTGAGCACTCCTTTTGCGTAGTTCATTTACAGTTGAAAGTGATTTCTATAACTCGGGGAAAAAAACATTTTCAAATATTTTGATTTTCTAAAATAATTATTTTCTAAAATTCATGTTTTCGTTGTTTATTCTGGCCCTCAAGATAATGTGCGCAGATAAATTTCTTTCCCCACACGGGTCATATACAGTTTTTACCTTTTTTGACAAATAAAAAATACAAGATCTTTCGTTTTGGTCGTTTTTCGTATCTCGATTATACAGCGATCACTAAGATTTTTAAAACTGTAAGGGGAGGCGTAGGGACGAACGTAACGCAAGACCAACACACACACAAACATTCATGCCCGAGGCGTTTTTCGGAAATTCGAACGACGAATCTTCGAGCCCAGGCAGCTATGGCCCAATCAGCCCTTACCAACCTCGGCATCCAGGCCGATGAAAGATACTCTGCTCGATGAAGTATTGCGAACAACTTTAATTTGGTTCAAACACATGAACTATCAGAGAACCAACAGTTATTACCTCACATTTTAACTGTTTGAAATATTGCGATTTTGATCATTTTTAAATCACAAAGAAAAACCTCTAAAATGTAAGAACACAAGAGCAACAAAAAAAAATCAACGTTAAAACAATATCGGCCTTTCTTTATACATCGAGGTCAAAGCATCGATGTTTCTACAAAAATATCGATGATTTGAAAAAATCAACATCGATGTCGCATCCCTTCCTGGGATGGCCCATGTAGGGATGGAAGACACGAAGGAGGGTTGTGAGGATAGGACGATGAAGGAAGGATTGGGCGCGGCACGTTACCTTTTTTCGCCAGCGCTCTGAGATTTGAAACTGATCAATGCCTGAAAGATCAGAAGAAATCAAGGAAAAGATTAAAAAATATATTCCAATCGCAGGTTTTCGAAATGACACAGAAGAAACTCAGTTCTATGAGAGCTATTTGCTCACGTATTTTTCCCTTCAAACGGACGTGGAGGGAAATAAGGGTCGGCTTTTCATTCACGAAGGTTATTCCTTATTTGTGATAATGGAATGCTAATAAGTAATTATTTAAGGGAATAATTCCCCTAGAGCATTAATACAAGTCGTTTTTTGTTATCATATATAGTGAAACACTTTATAGAACCGAACCTACTATGTCGAACGTCCGCAAAGATAAATGTAAAAAAAAAATAGTCGTGTTACTAAACACAGTATCAGTTACTCAACGATACGCACGGTGGTGCGCATTTTAGTTTTTTATTACTACACTAATTAGTGACGCTCAACTTCACTCGTTTAAAAAACAAGTTCTTCTCGTCGCAATTGGCTAGTGCTGATAATTATTGAGTAAATTAATTGATGAAAATAAGCAATGTCCGATAGACCACTTTAAAACGAAAATGATTGATTGATTGATTAGGTTTTTATAGGGCGCTTCAACTGCTAAGGTCATTGGCGCCCATGTCAAAGTTTTCTAAAAACAAATATATTAAACTTCTAATAAAAGTGTAATTGGTGCACTTGCTTACTAATTTAAAAGAACATGTATACCTTAAACAAGACATTACAATTATACTTAAAATAATTAAGCAGGCAGAATAAAACAGAATTTGGGGCAGTAAAAACATGTCCCTATGTCATATAAAATTGTATATTCCGCATTCTCTCAAAAAAACAAAAAAGCTTTGAGAGCGCGGAATCGTCATCTCCGAGCACCCTCGTAGAGATTTGCCCAGAGCATGTCTACGTCGGCTGCCATCAAATCTCAAACAATGCAGGAGGACGTGTTCCACAGAGAGAGCCGCCCTGCACGAGTCACAGGTAGGAGGAGATTCTCCTCGAATGAGGAACTGTGGGAGAAGTGACAGTGTCCGATACGCAGACGGGTTAAATAACTTCCTCGCGCCTAGAAGGTCGGGATGAGGAGCGCCAGGATTAACAGTATCCTTTATTACGCTTAGTTTAAAGGTGGTATTGTGCCACTCTGTTTGCCACGCTCTAAAGATCAGTCGTTTTAAAGAAGCTTTAACATCGGACGATGGTACGAAAGGAATGTCAACATGAGTATTCTCCGTTGCCGATTTTGCCGCCTGGTCAGCCAACTCGTTCCCTATGATTCCCACATGGCCTGGGACCCAACTCAGTATTAGATCGTAGTGGCGAGACAGAAGGCGATGAATGATGTTTTGAATAGATTCCGTCAGGTAGTCTGAGGAAGAACGGGAGACAGCTTGTAACGAGCTAAGAGAATCGGAACAAAGAACTACTTGACGTAAGGTCG
The DNA here is from genome assembly GCA_031308135.1 of Acheta domesticus. Classification (NCBI taxonomy): domain Eukaryota; kingdom Metazoa; phylum Arthropoda; class Insecta; order Orthoptera; family Gryllidae; genus Acheta; species Acheta domesticus. The sequence goes on along the minus strand of JAHLJT010000734.1, from coordinate 11,219 downwards.
TTGACTCGATGTATTTTAGGGCTTCAAGAATTGCATACATTTCAGCAGTGAAGGTACTGCACTGAGAATGTAGCCGATATGATTTTTGTGACCCTGATACAATAAAAACTACAAGCCACCGCATCATTGCACGATGAGCCGTCTGTATATAAGAATACATGATCTGGGTAGGCTGCCCTCATTTCCTGAAAATGTATCTGGTAAGCAAGAGGACTAGTCGTTTGTTTAGGCAGGTTGGATAGTCGGAAATCAATATTCGGGCGGAGGAGTTTCCATGGAGGAATGGAGTGACTTGGGGGTTTCATGGGTGTCGGAAGATCAACATTAAGGTCCCGCAGAAGATTTTGCAATCTAATACCTGGAGGCTGAGGCAGCGATGTTCGAAGAATATATGATGTTTCATATTCAGGATGGATAATTATTTGGCGGCAAGGATGATTAGGGAGTCCTGATACTTTAGCTCCGTAAGATGCTAATAAAATATCCGCCTTCGTTTTAAGGAAGGCTCGCCAGCCTCGGATAGAAGGCACTCAATTCGGCTGGTGCGGTATGCGCCTGTTGCTAGACGGATACCCGCGTGGTGTATACTATTGATGGGTCGCAGAGTGGAGGGAGCTGCTGAGCCATACACTTCACTACCGTAGTCCAAAACTGAGCGGATGAGTGATCTATACAGACGTAAAAGGGTAGTGCGGTCGGCACCCCATGATGTAGCATTCAGCATTCGGAGAAGATTAAGGGGAGACATACATCTGGTTTGTAGTCCACGGATGTGAGCGCGCCAGGTGAGAGACTTGTCAAATGTAAGCCCCAGGAACCTGGCAGATTCTGCAAATGGAAGCGGGTTTTCCTGCCAAGTGAAGGACTGGATTACTATGCAAATGGTATATCCTACAGAAATGCAAACCGATACATTTAGTAGAAGAGAATTTAAAGCCCGTTGACGTACTCCATTCGTGGAGCTTGTTGAGCACCATTTGGAGTTGCCTCTGGATCACGCTGATGCTGCTGGAGGAACAGAAGATGGCAAAGTCATCCACAGAGTGACACTCAGCACTGATCCTTGAGGGATACCATTTTCAAGGGGGTGACTACGAGAAAGTCTATCACCCACACGAACACGGAAGGATCTATTCAATAAGACGTTTTGGAGGAATAGCGGAAGCTTCCCTTAAATCCACAAGAGTGCAGGGTTTGCAGAATGCTGTACCTCCAGGTGGTGTCGTAGGCCTTTCTATATCAAATAATGTAGCCACTAGATGTTGTTTCAAGACGAACGATGTAGAGATAGCTGTTGCCAGCGAAACGAGGTGGTCCACGGTAGATCGGTTTCGTCTAAACCGCTTTGGATTGGCGTCAACAGATTTTTATGCTCCAAGGTCCAGGCTAGACGCTGATTCACCATGCGTTCCAGCACTTGCTTACACAGCTTGTGAGGGAAATAGGTCGATAACTTGATGGCAGTGATCGATCTTTCCCCACTTTGGGAACTGGGACGATGATAGCTTCTCGCCACATGGTAGGGATAGTATGCTCTTCCCAGACACGGTTAAAGAGCCGGAGAAGAAATTCCATGGCAGTTTCGGGAAGATGCTGCAACATTAAGTTGTGGATTTCGTCTGGACCTGGAGTGGTTCTTTGGCAAGCTTCAGAGCAGAACGCATTTCATACATAGAGAAAAGGGTATTATAATCCTCATGTGCTCTGCTCGAAAAATCCAAAGCGCGATTTCCATTCTTTCTTTAAACGAAAGGAAGTTTGGAGAGTAGTTGGCCGAACTCGACATCTTTTCATAGTGAGTGGCAAGTTCCTCTACAACGGGCGTCTCGATCTGTGATTATCTGACCATTTTTTCTAAGGCCTGGCACTGAGTATGAGGAAGGGTACCCTTTAATTAGACGCACCTTCCTCCATACTAGACGTGGTGGCGTGTGGCAATTCAAGGAGGACACGTATGCCTTCCATGATGCATTCTTGCCTTCTAATATGGTTCTCCTCGCCTGAGCTCTGCACCTCTTGTAATCAATAAGGTTTTCCGCGGTTGGATAATGTTTAAGTCGAGGTCAACGCTTTCTTTCCCGAGCACCGACAGCCCTTCAGCAATCCAAGTTCCACCACGGGACAAAGGGGTGTCGCGAATTAACGGTCGACTTGGGGATTGCAGTGCCCACAGCTTGCAATATTGCAGTGTTAAAATGAGCTGCCATATCCTCCACACTAACAAATTCACCCTCTGATAGATTCACATTCGCTTGGAATGACGGCCAGTCAGCAAGAAGGACGCACCATTGAGGGGGGCGCGCCAAACCACGCGCAAGTCTATCAATGTGGACGATAATGGGATAGTGGTCGCTACCATATAGGTCGTCTAGGATGGACCATTGCAGGTCGGTTGAAAGAGAAGGGCTGCAAAGAACTAATCAATACACGTGCTCGAGTTTGTGGCGACGGCAAAATGAGTTGCTTCACCAGAGTTCAGAATAACCAAGTCCGCTGTGTCTATTACTGATCCCCAGGGAGGTCTACTGGTGACACTTGGCAACCAAAACTCACTACTTGCGGGGCAGCGCGTTCTGTTTGGCAGCCAGCTGCTACCCTCGGAGATTTCGCTTTCACAGTGGCAGAAAACGAGCGCGAGAGGTCGACTGGGTTCCTCGCATGGAACCGACGTTTGGCTTCAGGGAAAGACACTTTTTCCACGACTCTTATCTTTTGGATATCACGCTCTTTCAAAAAGGTGGGGCATTGATTATAATTTGCCGGGTGGGCACCTTCGCAGTTTACGCAATGCGGTGTAGTGGTGCAAGGTCCAGGTTCGTGAGATGGTTTACCACACATACCGCACACTGGGGTATCTGCCATGCACCGCTGTTGTGTATGGCCGAATCGTTGGCACTTGAAGCACCGCAAAGGATTGGGCACATACTGTCGCACGCGGAGGTTATAAAAACCGCACGAGATATTCCGGGGCAAAGTAGGGAGGTTGAATGTTAGGATAAGAGTGGAAGTGGGGATTTCTCGCCCATGCTCCCTCCTCTTAATTCTATAAACAATCTGTCACACCCTGACTCTTGAAGAAAGCAACCAGATCTTCCTCGCTCTCTGTTGAGAAGTCAACATGATTGACCACTCCCTTACAAAGATTGAGTGTTGGGTGAGTGGTCACCTCCACCTGGAGGCCGGCAATCTGCTTCGTCTTCATAATTCTATCAATCTGTTCATCCGTTAGCGCTTCAAAAAGAATGGTGCCATTCCTTTGACGCACTACGGCTTGCAATTTTCCATATTTTTCCTCTATTGCTCGCGCCAACGCACAGCACTAACCATTTTAAATGATTTACCTTCCTCAGCGCATGCCATGAGGAGGAATCTAGGTTTCTTTGGCCTATCTTCTTCATTGAAAAAGAAACTATTCAAATCAAGGTTTCTTTCCGGACATCTCCTCTTCCTTGCGAAAGAGGGCGGGGGAGAAGGTTTAGTTTCCATAAAGATGGATCTCGGTTCATCCTCGTGGTCCCCACCCACCACGGAGCCCAACAAGGGGACACTCCATCGGAGTGCCAGGGTTGCCACGAGGATATAGTGGGGGAATAACACAGCGCTGCACCACCGTGTATCCCCCCGCTCACCCTGGAGTTCAGTACAAGACCTAGTCCAAGTCGATTGATCGGGAGTGGGTTAGCTCCCGACCGCCCGTCTAGAAGAGTCCGAGGCCAAAGCAAGCTTATTGAGGCATACAGGGAATGTACCCAAAAATACGTACACAACGTATCCCTCAGTGCAAGCCGAACGTAGCACAAGGTGAGTGTTTGGGAAACAAACAGACCCCTCAACCGCCAGGACACACATTCCCTCCGACACGGGTCGCCATGCACGGCAAACACATGGGTGGGCGTTCAGCATACAGAGGCCAGTGAGGAAGAAAAAGGAGTGAAAAGAACGTACATGACATGAAATGAGGAGCAAGAAGATGAAAAAAATGGAGAAAGGAACACTTGAGAGCCTTCTCTGCTTCCCCCCGTCAGGACGTGGACCAACCCACCTCGACGGGACTGAGAAAGAAGTGAAATACCGTGACATATTCCATTAATATTTCAGTTCTTCGGCATCTTTCTACAACTACAATATTCAAAATATAGGTTTTCAAAACTGTTCTCCGCACGTACTCCTTTAATTAATGTAATATGCTTTATATATATATATGTGTGTGTATGTATGTGTATATAGATATATACACATACACACACACACATATATATATATAGGTAATTTACTTGCAAAGATTAGTAAAACATGCGCAATATTAAAAACTATATTCTCTCAAAAAACCGATACTGATGGAATGTTATTACATTTATGGTGAAAAAATGCACATAAATTTTACTTACCAGAGCTGAGGTTGAGGTTTTGTTCAATAGGAGATTCAGGTCCCACATTCATTTCATCTGTCTCAACTTCAGCCACGAGTTGGGCACCAACAGATGCTTCGCTATCTACATCATTTGCTCCTTCCCTTTCTCGCATCGAATGTTCAGGGGGCAATGAGTCACTTCTCTCGGCCTGCTCTGGAGACAACTCACAGGGCAAACGTGTAACATGTTGATGTTGCAGTGGTGCTATCAACTCTGAATTCCCAATCGTATCAAGAGACTGTCTGCCACCTGGCAAAAAAAGTAATAAGATGAGAGAAAAATCTTAGTGGTGTACACAACCTTAATGAATGAACTAATGGAGAAAAAATTTACTTGAAAAATCTATTCCAAATTTGTAGTCGTCGGAAAACGCCAAAGAAAATTAAAACTTTTGCACTTTACAAAAATTCCTAATTATCTGTGAAAATCAGAATTATGTTACCTTTATAAATGGAGTTCACTTAGGCATCTTAATAGATGTATTTTACTCTATTCTTACAAGAAATTTACAGAAAAAAATTGGAGCCGTTTTTGAGAAAATTTTGAAAATGTCGGGGGGACATCATGTGAAGTACCCCCAAATTCCCCAAACATTCCCAATCCCCAAACATTGTTAATATCTTTCAAATAAAATTATATATTCCGCTTACTCTCAAAAACAAAAAAGTTTTGAGAGCGCAGAATCGTCATCCCCCAGCACCACTTGTAGCGAATTGCCCAGGTCATGTCTTCGTCGACTGCCAACAAATTTCCTACAGTACAGCAGGACGTGTTCCACGGAAAGAACAGTCTTGCACGAGTCACAGATGGGAGGAGTTTCATTTCGAAGAATGAAACCGCGAGAAAAATGGCAGTGTCCGATAGGAAGACGGGTTCCTCGCGCCTACAGGACCGTGATGAGGAGCGCCAGGGATACACAGAATTCTTTGTCGCACTTAGTTTGAAAGTGCTATTGTGCCACTCTGTTTGCCACGCTCTAAGCACAGATCGTTTCAAGAAAGCCTGAACATCGGACAATGACACAGAAGGGATGTGGATACGAGTTTTACGAGTCGCTGATTTCGCCGCCTGGTCGGCCAGTTCGTTCCCTCTGATACTCACGTGGCCTGGGACCCAACTAAGTACCAGGTCATAGCGGCGGGACAGAAGACGATGAATCAGACTTTGAACGGATAACGTCAGGTAGTCTGACGAAGGACGGGAGACAGTTTGAAGAGAGCTGAGAGAATCAGAACAGAGAGCTGAGAGAATCAGAACTCGCCGCAACGTCGCTGATTCAATGTATTTTAGGGCCTCAAAAATTGCATACATTTCGGCAGAGAATATACTGCACTTGGAGTGAAGCCGAAATGATTTGGTGGCCCTGATACAGTAAAAACCACATGCCACCGCGTCTCTGCACGATGTGTGCATAAGAATAAATGATCTGGATAGGATTCTCTCATATTCTAAAACTGCTTCTGGTAAACCAGAGGAGTAGTAGTTTGTTTGGATAGATTGGAGAGTCTGAGGTCAATATTGGGAAGGAGAAGTTTCCAAGGGGGAATCTGGTCACTTCTGGGTTTCACAGAAGAGAGAAGTTCGACATTTAGTTCCCGGAGAAGATTTCGTAATCTAATACCTGAGGGATGGGGTAACGATGTTTGAAGATTGATTGATTGAAAAGGGTTTAGAGGGCGCTTCGACTACTGTGGTCATTTGCGCCCATGCCAAAGTATTTGGAGAAAAAATATTCAGTGTTGCGTATGTAACTTACCCACTGTTTAAAAGCATGTACATTGGCTAAAAAGAAGGCTTTAATTCTGCTTCAAGCATACATGTAGAAATGGCAGAAGGAAAATAGAAAAAGGGCGCGTACAATTTATCTTAAAACGTAAAATTGGCTGAAAAGGGGCCAAAAAACAACATATAAAATTGTTATTATCTTTCAAATAAAATTATATATTCCGCTTACTCTCAAAAACAAAAACGTTTTGAGAGCGCAGAATCGTCATCCCCGAGCACCACTTGTAGCGAGTTGCCCAGGTCATGTCTTCGTCGATTGCCAACAAATTTCCTGCAGTACAGGAGGACGTGTTCCACGAAAGAACAGTCTTACACGAGTCACAGATGGGAGGAGTTTCATTTCGAAGACTGAAACCGTGAGAAAAATGCAGTGTCCGATACGAATACGGGTTAAAATAACTTCCTCGCGCCTACAGGACCGTGTGAGGAGCGCTAGGGATACACAGAATTCTTTATCGCACTGTGTTGTGTTTCTGTGTTACGGCAGAAACCAGCTATTATTTTAAAACAAGGAAATGAATGCTTAAAGATTTTTATTGTAATATCTTCATTAATTTATCAAATAATAGAGAGGTAGACATTTTCTCGTTGCTTTTACTCTTCATAAACGTCTAATTTAAACACGTACCACAAGAACAAAGCAATAAAAATTTAGAAACACTCAACAAACTATCAGTGTCAATTTACTAAACTTGAACACAAATGTACATCTGCAGTCTCGACTGCTAATATTGATTGGAGAGTTTCTCACTTCATGACGTCACGTGCTGCCTCAAACTTGAAAATTCACGGAAGACGGAAGTGTACTGTTTACTTTTCCATTTATAAAGAGCAGTAGAGGTATGGTTGCGAAGTGGACGAATGATCGTCTAAATTAAAAATGAAATTTACCAACGAAGAGACGGTGGTTGCATTCTTGTCAAGTTTGAAAATGATATTTATTGCTGAAGAAGACAAGTTAAATTCAGATGAATCAATGGAAAAAAATCTCTCATTCTGAACGTTTAAATTGACGTGTTTTACTGTAACTTTTGTGTCAAGACCCTGGATTGCTGTAGTTAGACCTCGTAGTCTTAGGCCTCCGAGTCAGGGGCCTTGAGGAACACCAGAACTAACCACAAATAGCTCGGATGCATTGCCATTAACGACATATTGACTTCTCCCAGAAAGATATTATCATATCAATGACAGGAGGCATTTTGATGCCTAAGCATGAAAAGTTATCAATGAATCAGTCATGATTAACACGGCCAAAGGCCTTGGAAAAATCTGTGTATACAGAATTAACTTGAGAACGAGATTCAAACGGTTTAATGATAGTTTTTTTAATATAGCTAGATTAGTTGTAGTAGATCCATTGTTAGTAAAACCACATTAGGTGTCGAAGATAATTATGGAAATGTATGGTGCCAAAACATTAACAACACATTTCTCTAAAACTTTTGAGACAGGACTGAAATAGAAATAGGACGGTAATTTGAAATATCGCTTTTGTCTCCTTTCTTGAATAGAAGGGAAAATTTACTGTATTTCAAGTTTGTGGGAAAAATCCACAGATCCAATGACGGATTAAAGAAATAACACAGTGGTGGTGCCAGAGCAAATATTGCATTTCCTAAACAAAACTGTTGGGGATCTCATCTGGTCCCAGGTCTTTTACAAGGCTTCAAATGACTTAGGCAAGAAGAATTTCAGAAAGCATGATTTGATATTGCTGACCATAGAATGTCGTTGGAAATCAGCGGTGGTAGTTAGAATTTTTTTAAATAGTGTTGGGTATTGTAACGGGTAATTCATTTAATCTGGCCCCACGTTGGTGGTGCCACTGTAACGGGTAATTCACGGTAATATACTCTTTACCCTATCGCCAATATCACTATAATTTATTTCAATTATTTATTAGAAATGCCCGATATTTGTCAAAACATATATTACGTAGTTACAGAAATTTCTTTGGTCGCAGGTCGTGGCTGGCCCCGACGGGAATTACCTGTAAACTAACGTTCAATACTGCAGCATACCCAGGCTTCTATTTAATTCAAAATCACATTTTCTGTGAGAGAAAGGAGAACTTCGGAAAATTCCGTTCTCATTGGTTTATTTCTTTTCAAAAGTAAGTATTCACATGGAAATTCTCTTCGCTTTCGTAAAGCCCTTAACCAGAAAACTAGACAACATGTAAATACAACAATACGAAGACACACCACATACACACTCGCTTTGCAACATCAACAATGCAATATGATACAATAACACTTAAAAATCCAAATGATAAAACCAACTGAACTGACTATTTAATTTATGTAGGAATTCCTCTTTGTAAAAATATTTATCTAATTTTTTTTCGTACGTACGTTGACCATTTGTTAATAAGAACATTTTTTTTATAATTTTGCTCAGCGACGACTCGCATGCATTATGTTTTAGAAAATACTTCACAACATCTCTCTCAACTAATTTTCAAGAATTTAAATGTTTGTCTTAAACATTCTTGGTCTTGTACAGATTTTAACTGGAAATACTACACAAAACACAATGCGGGCACTTCCCTTTGTCGAATACAGCCAGCACGTCGTCGTTGCCCCAAATACGGTCGCCAGTTTTGCGTGCCCCATTGCACGCGCCCAACAGATCAGCTTACACCCCAAACTGCATTCACCAACTTCCAAAGAAAATCACAGCCTCCAAGGAATTTCTTAATTACTCACGACTGCGTTTTTGCGAAAAGCACATACACAAATAAACTTCTTTAAGTATTTTTGCCGCGTCAGTATCTATCTTTCATTGCGACCCAACATGGACGACGTCCGCTGCCTCGCGAAAATAAAGTTCACTATGTAAAAATACAAATACAATTCGTTCGATAAAAACTTTCGACGGGTCTCACATAAATTAATTGCAGGTTTGTTTTTTTTTCATGTTCATGTTAAAACATATTTGCCGCGTTCGACTAGCTGCGAACTGCACTAAGTCCAAAATCGTTCACGTTTCTCAAGAAAAAAAAAAAAAAAACCCATTAGCACTGATGAAAATATCCAATTCTATTAGCACTTCGATGAAAATATTTTAAGTCCAGTTTGCACACAAAAAAGGTTTAACACAACCTAACAAATTCGGTGTCTTGTTTCCACGAGCTCTGACTCAAAAGTGATAAAATACAGTGTCGATTCACCACCTAAGTAGTGTTGTCTACTGTTTTTACAATACCGGGCGAATTCCATTCTTGCATCCTCTATTGTTGTTTCATAAAATTTTCTAAAATCTAAAATATTAGTTATTTTGACATGCCATTACGTTTATTTATTACTATTTGTGCTCAACGTCCGAGTTTTATTGCCAAAATAGACGTTCCTAACGCTTAATATGCCGAAATGATGAATTCCTATGTCGAAATTATGCACTGCTTCGGCAATTGTTTTTCGACATTATTAACACACAAGATTTCTTCAAAATAAATAATTCCGACGTTTTATAAGTCTTTTAAGCATTCCATAATTTCGCTAATTTTAAATTATGCTGATTTGCAACGCCTTTCGTCGCCCACATCACGGTTCTTTATAAAATCTTGACATTTATGCTATTGTATTTGAACGTCTCACGTGAACTTTTCTCCATTGCTACATATTCAAAATTAAGCGAACCCGTTGTCCGATTGCGTCCAAACAAACACCAAAATGTTTATTTATTCCATCTCTAATTCGCTATTTTGTCAGATTTATTTCTGTACGCGTTTTCAAAAATTATAAAATATGATTTTTCCGCGGCGCGCCATTCGTTTTGTCACTATCGATTCAAGTACAGGCCGGCCGCTCAGCTATGGTTCATGACTAGCCGTTAGTCCTAGCACCCGGCATGTATAGTTGGGCTCTTCCTGCTATAGTCTATTCAATGTTTAATTTATTTCGAAAACTGTTTATGGGGGGATTTCGGTTTTTTTATGCAATAGATGAAAACTTTACAGTATAATGGTTAAAAAAATGAGTAGAAAATAAGGTGGCAATTTCTAAGTAAGCACTGCAGCGGTTCATACTCAAGTGGATAACAGCAGGTAATTGAGTGTGCCTGGTAGACTTTTTGGTAAATTTCCACAAACATTCGGGGTCAATAGAAGCTGATAGTTCAATTTTATGTACATAAGAGTGGTAAAGGTTTATGTGCATGCATGAATGTAGTAGTAGCATCACCTTCTTCATCCTTTACCTTCTCTATGAGTTCAGAGAATTATAGACACAAATAACATAATGAAGTTTGAAATTTGTCTCTTAGCAGGATCATACATAAATATCACCCTGTAATCAGAATCAGAACTAAATTATTTTGCTCCAATTTTAGAGGGAAATTGATGTATGGGTTGTGTCCCAAACATTGTTTATGGATTTTCAACCAGGTTAATCATGCCATTTTTACCTTGTACTGTTTGGTCCATTTTTTTAAAAGACTTTTGTTGATATTTTTCTCACAAAACTGAAATACTCCACATCAAATGATAGTACTGGAGTTCTCTCAGCAACTGAGGGTGCGCCCAGGCCACCCGAAAAATTTTGTTATTATTGCAAGAAAGATCTTTCTGCTGGATCTCAAATTTCATTGTGTCCCGTCTGCATATTAGCATTCCTTACCGTCATTCGAAACCAGGAAAAAATTACGGTCCGTGATTGGTTGACATCTGTGAATGGCCAAGCGCGGCAGATTCAAATAAGACACACAAGGTCTAGAACGAGAGCTGACTTTGGTTGTTTCAATATTCTATTTTCTTCGATCAGCAAACCAAACCGAAATAGTGCAATGAAAATAATGTCGATACTTTGTCATTTCTGTATAAGTCCTCCATTACCATGAGTTCTAAATGCCAAATTAACATAAGTGTTCTAAAATGTCTACCACACGCAGGGCGGTACATTGGTAATCTTGACGAAGCTGTGTTCTGCTTGTTGATGTTCTTGATATATGCTGAGTGGGTTAGAGATCTGTGATTCGAGTGGTACAGTGTATTTGGAAGAAATTGTGGAGTTTGAATTGTAT
>JAHLJT010000733.1:0-23600 GCA_031308135.1 Acheta domesticus | reverse complement strand
AACGACTTATATCCCCCACGTACAGAGCGTACAGCCTGTACATAGCATTACGCAATGTACTCCGGAGCAAAGCAGGGCTTTACGACTTTAATTAAAGCACAAGTCCCGATAACCAATATCTTGGATCCAGAAAGGAGGCGCCTTTTCGTGTCCCCGATAATTTTAACGAACTTCTATCTTAAGCACCTAATAAATATTAATGAATTTCATCGCAGCTGCGCCCCTGCGCTCAGATTAGACGTCGGAAGGCTCCACTAACTAACGCCCTGCCCCTTAACCTCCATGTAATCATTGAAAGGTCACTTCGGGGCACAGTCCTCGCGATACCAAGATCCTCGCTTCGGAGCTCCCCCTCCGCCCGTGATAAGGGCCACACAGAGCGCATTTGCGCCTCTGACCATAATAAGTATCTCCCCCCTCCACCATGTACTTACAAACAGGAAGTGGGGATGTAGGCTATATAGTTTCTAAGGAGATATTGTAAAGGGTTCACAACCATTTTTCGACTTTGTAATAGAAATTTGTATAACCTGTATTTTATTCACTTCTGTAATAAAACTCGGTGTGTTCTCCACTCTCTGAGTTCATTTCACTAAGTCTGTCTGGAGAACTGTCGACTTGCCATCGACGTATTTTACTGGGGGCTCAGCCGGGATGGCAGGTGTCCAATAATTGCAATTACGGAAGACATTAAGGCGAGCTAATCGTCAGTAGTAACCTCTTCAACAATTAAGAGGCTTTCAAGACTGCGACTTGCCGCGCCCTGCTGCCCTGTCTCGACGGAACGTCCACGACGAGCACGCGGTCTTCATCGCCATTGCAGAGGACTTCTTAAGGCCCAGCCGATCGCCAGCAGTAAACCTCTTCACCCATTAAGAGGCCTTCGAGTCTGCGACCTGCTGCGCCCCTGCTGCCATCCACTTCGGACCCTGGCCTGGTGATCAACGGAACCTGAGAGAACGTCCCACTTCAGACGCAGGATGTTGGTCTGGATCCCTCATCTCTTCAATGCTGTAAGTGAGACTTCACACCGCTGTGTTAATGAGTGCAGTGCTTAGCTACCAGTAGTCAAAGAGCTATTTTTGGTTATCGTGCATTTTCATTAAGCAAAATTCAGAAGTGCAACGTTACTTATAGAAGTGCAGTAGTTAAACGCAATAGTTTTAAAAAGCTACTTTCGTATCCTGCATTTTTATAACCTGTGAACCAGAATTAAATTTATAATTCATTTCATTTTGAAAGTAACCAATTAGAAAATTAATTTTAATTTTAAAGATTATCTTAATTGTATATTTTTAAGGAATTTATTCCATAACTTAAGGTAAATTTTATTTACATAATGGCGCAAGGCTTCGAACCCCCTCACAAAGTGGGAAATGGCACACATTAATCTGTTGCCAGAATTTAACGGTACTTCCGACTGTAATTAGATTATTTCTTAGTCCAATGCGAGTCTTTCTTGCGAAATTTTCATAGATCTCCGGAAACCCCGAATGCAGAACTAACTAATATGTTCCTTTTCAATGTAGTAAAAGCCAAAATCGAAGGCGAAGCACAATCAGTGCTCGATGTCGAAACAAATTCGAATTTCGAAAGACTAAAGGAAAAGTTAATAAGAAATACGGAGACGCTCGCGACGAACACATCTTGTTCCGCGAAATATCCAATTGTTGTCAAAAACGCAATGAAAGTTTCCTGGAATATCATGACCGATAAATCAACTACTCATTAAGTACAAAAGTACATTAAAATTGAATCATCAAAATCCCATTCTAGAAATGAAGTTACAGGAAGCAGACGGAAAAGCTTTAGGCGCTTTCCGAGCAGGTATCCTTAACCCATATCGCGAATACCTTAGGTACGCACAGATTACAGACCTCTCTCAAGCTCTTCGTGCATGCCGCGATTATGATAACGAACGAGCATACGAAAAACTACATGGATTCATTGCGCAACAACCAAAACAAAATCTTCCAACTCCCAACCAACAGGTTAAACAAATCAAACGCCCACGTTTAATTTCAGAAGTAGCTTCCCCACACCTTTACGCATTCTAATTTTACTCCAAATATGTCGCGTTTTCAGCCAATGCCACATCGACCTGAACCAAGTAGAGTCTTGCCACCGCATGTAAGTCAGCCGCAAAATCACACGCAGCAAAATTTGCATCGTTCTCCTCTTATTAGGCCTCCCAATTTCGACCACCTGTAGGTCAGGGAAGACCATATCCACATCCCTTGCAGATTGGAAGAATGCATGACCCGCCGAATCAACCGCAAGGTAATAGACAGACTCCCATGTCAGGTGTTTCCACTATCAGACAAACGCGGAATTACCACTACAATGACAATCAGATTGACTATACTGACTATAGCGGACAGAATTATGAGGACACCTATGACGAAACCTCTCAGGAAGTATGACTACTATTATCCAGAGCAGACAAATGAGAACTTCGAAACTAGCGAATTCGTGAACCAGGATTTTTCGCGAGGTTGCGTCATCAATACCAAAGACTTGAATAATATACACAATGCCCAGAACTCCCTTTTATCACGTTGTTTGGTCTAAAGATCTTAATTGACACCGGCGCCAGCAACTCTATGATAAATCCGAACCCGCTTACGAAATGTTTTCTGAATATCTTTTTAAGGAAAATTTTTGCATCCAGTCCATCCATGCTAAAACAATAGGAACGGACAACGTACGCTATCAGATATTTTCTGAGTACGGTCTGGACTCGCCTATTAATTTTAGAGTAATTCAGTGGCACAATTATTTTGATGCCCTCATCGGTTCTTCAGATTTTGCACGTCTGAAAGCAATAATCGATTACGGTACTAATACCATCACCCTAGGGGATAAGAAGATCCCACTCTATTTTCATTCCCCGCTTAAACAAAAACAGTATAGAATCGAACAGAATTCTCACGATCATACGATCCCAGTCAATAGTAAGCAAGGAGAAATATATGTCTCCGCTTTTGTGCACGACAGCTATTGTTTCTCGACTTCGAAGAGTACGTCCCCGAATACCCGAGGGAATGCTTTTCAGAGGTTGCATTTGACCGGTCGACGTACGTCGAAACAATTAGATAACTTCAATGAACAACCACTGGAGGAATCTAATTTTTGAGATTAAGAACATGAAAGGCGAAACTAACTATGTCGCCGACGCGCTGTCTCGCATAGAAATTAATGCCAATGATGAAGACGCTAAATCAGACATTGCTACCGTCCCGGACAAAGACTATCAACAGGAAAATTGACTGCCAGACGATACATTCTAATCAAGATCTAATCAAGAATGAAGATCCTATCTTCACCCTAAGAATGTCAGAAGATCCCTCAATCAAAATAAGAACCAATTATTTGTCTCATTTAGTAAAACTTCAGGTTACTCCACAAAATCACTCTTCAAAAGAAACAAAATTGTGAAAGTTAGAGTCACAAACCACAATTTGCTTCAGGATCTACAAAATCTCCTCCCTCAATTATAATTCCAAGCGAGAAATACGCAGTATATTTCGATGACATTACGATCGAAATTCCCTTCATTAGAACGTGCCAAAAACTTTTTACATCCGAATTGGTAATTTTACGCACCAATAAATTGGTAGTAAATGTCGAAGACAAAAACTTACAACAACAACTAGTCGCGCAATACCACAGTGTTAACCACAACGGCATTACGGAAACGATCGAGCACCTTACTCAGAAATATTACTGGCCTCACCTCAAGACGCAAGTCAGAGACCATATCAATAATTGCGAACTCTGCCAGAGGAACAAGTACGAGCGCCACCCGAATAAAGTGCCGAACGAAGGACCTATTACGTCTCCCACACCGTTTTCTTCCATTCACGTAGATACCTTCCACTTCGAAGGAGAAAGAATACTCACAATAATAGACGTATTTTCGAAGTATGGTCAGGCGTACCCATTACCGGATGGTACAGGGTACTCAGTACTCTGGAAACTGAAACAGTTCTTTTCTCACCATGGATTTCCTACCAAAATAACACACGACCAAGGTACCGAATTTCAAACAAATTGATTAATGATTTTTGCAAATCCATAACATCACTTACCATGCCACGACACCTCTGAACTCTTCGTCAAATTCGCCCGTAGAACGATTTAATTCGACTATGCTAGAAAAAATGAGAAATTCTTAGAGGCAAAGACAGAAGCAGTCCCTTAGCGCATATTGTAATTGACGCAATCACGCTGTACAATTCCTCTATTCACTCCACCACCAAGAAAACCCCTTTTACTGTCACGATAGGATCCCATTACAATGCGTTAGACCACATTTTCGTACCTACAACTGATCTAGAGGAATATATCATTAACAAAGAAACGCAAGTCCGAGAAATGGCTGCTTGCAATCCCCAGCCAGAGGAGACTTCTTTCCATCATGAATACCGAGTAAATAACACTGTTTATGTAAAGGACCCGCTGACGCGTAACAAAAATCCAAAAACTTGTATCGCGACGGCCTAGTGGTGAAAACCGAAACCAACAAAATCCACTGCAAAATGAAAAACGGAAAGTCATCGTAGATAACTACCACAAGTTTTTGTTCCATTTCAACTTAATTACTTTAACGGAAACGTTCTCCCAAATAAGAAACGCCACCGATTCCTTGAATACTAAAAGTAATAATACCTTTCCCTTCTTGTCTTACGAGATATCGATGCTACTAAAAGAGGCTGAAAAGGAACTTTCAAAATTACTCCCCACACGCAATAGAAATAAAAGAGGTCTTGTCAATGGACTAGGAAAATTATAAAATTTATTTCAGGAAATTTAGATCAGGAGGATTACGATACGCTTGAGGCACAAATTACCGCCTTGCAAAGCGACAGAGACCAGGAAATACGACATGTTAATAAACTAGTCTCGTTCAGTAATTCTATCACTCACAAATTCGTAAATGAAATGAATCACATAAATTTAAACATGGGGCTAATTCAGCAAATATTGTCAAAGCAGGATTTCAAAGTAGACCTTTTAGAGCAGTATCAGTACACTACGATGTGTTTAAGAAGATTCTTGAAGATTCTACGAACTCTAGAAAATACCATAAGTTTGTCTTTCCATGATATCACGAACGTTCAGTTGTTCTCCAATGAAGATGTTACCAATGTAATGAACCATCTGTATGCGGTTTATCCTGTCAAATCTATTGTTCATAGTGACCCTTACCATGTTTTTGAGAACCTCAAATTCACAAAGAGCCAGGTTGTCATAATAGACCAAGGATTGGTCGTAATATTATCAGTACCAACTACTGATGGTAATAATTATCACTTGTACGCAATCACACCTGTGCCTACTATTAATAACGTCGTGTTAATTCCTTCCGAGAGGAATTATCTCCAGGGCCCTACCTCTAAATGGTCCACGGAAGATTGCATAAAAGGTACATTAACATATGTTTGTGCTAATTACAATGTGAGAGTTACCAGTTGTAATCTGACGAAACAACAGGATGTGATTTCGCACAGGTAACTAATGATGTAAAGCTGTTTCAACTTCTTAACAAAAATGACATCCTATTTTTCTCATCTCTTAAAGAAATTGTAATACAAACTTGCAATAATAACCAAACTTCGGTAGAACTACAAGGTTCATATCTAATCTATAGTAATGTAAATTGTCCTATATCAGCAATGAGTACCACATTAGAACCAAAGTCAACCACTCATGTCATGACGTTTCCACTTGTATATGTGTATAATGAACATGATGTAAACTGAAAATTCAATTTCATCCATCCCACCTCGATGTAAATAAACTAAAATTAGACTTAATTCCCATCACACCCACTCCTATTTTGTGGAAACAATTTAATGTAGTTGATATTGGTTTCGTATTGTTTATTTTATGTTTTGTATGTTATGTGTGTAGAAAATGTTGTACAAGGTACTTCTTAAATTGGTGGTACGTCGGGAGGAAAAAAACAAATCCCCGAGGACGGGGAAGCGGATCTGGTGGGGGAGGACTTATATCCCCACGTACAGAGCGTACAGCCTGTACATAGCATTACGCAATGTACTCCGGAGCAAAGCAGGGCTTACGAATTTAATTAAAGCACAAGTCCCGATAACCAATATCTTGGATCCAGAAAGGAGGCGCCTTTTCGTGTCCCCGATAATTTTAACGAACTTCTATCTTAAGCACCTAATAAATATTAATGAATTTCATCGCAGCTGCGCCCTGCGCTCAGATTAGACGTCGAAGGCTCCAATAACTAACGCCTGCCCCTTAACCTCCATGTAATCATGAAAGGTCACTTCGGGGCACAGTCCTCGCGATACCAAGATCCTCGCTTCGGAGCTCCCCCTCCGCCCGTGATAAGGGCCACACAGAGCGCATTTGCGCCTCTGACCATAATAAGTATCTCCCCCTCCACCATGTACTTACAAACAGGAGTGGGGATGTAGGCTATATAGTTTCTAAGGAGATATTGTAAAGGGTTCACAACCATTTTCGACTTTGTAATAGAAATTTGTATAACCTGTATTTTATTCACTTCTGTAATAAAACTCGGTGTGTTCTCACTCTCTGAGTTTCATTTCACTAAGTCTGTCTGGAGAACTGTCGACTTGCCATCGACGTATTTTACTCACGTATACTTCCACAAATGCCAGGAGGCCAATCGGAAGCTTACAACTTCTCACGGCTGGTGCGGTGTCCGGCTGGTGGAGGTATTTTGATAAAAGAAACCTCACGCATGCAAATCTGTGGCAGAACTCACCATACAGTGGCGAGAAACACAGCCACATCCCAGGATATAATAGTACTACATTAACGAGACAAACGACCGTAGAAGTTGACGCCTTCGGGAACTCGAAATCAACTCGACACGGCAGAGCCACCGGGGAGGGGACGGGCGAGGGGAAGGGGCGAGGGGAAGGGGCGAGGGGAAGGGGCGAGGGGAAGGGGCGAGGGGAAGGGGCGAGGGGACGGGGCGAGGGGACGGGGCGAGGGGACGGGGCGAGGGGACGGGGCGAGGGGACGGGCGAGGGGACGGGCTGGGGGAAGGGGCGAGGGGAAGGGGCGAGGGGACGGGCGAGGGGACGGGCGAGGGGACGGGCGAGGGGATGGGCGAGGGGACGGGCGAGGGGAAGGGGCGAGGGGACGGGCGAGGGGAAGGGGCGAGGGGACGGGCGAGGGGACGGGCGAGGGGACGGGCGAGGGGACGGGCGAGGGGACGGGCGAGGGGACGGGCGAGGGGACGGGCGAGGGGGACGGGCGAGGGGACGGGCGAGGGGACGGGCGAGGGGACGGGCGAGGGGACGGGCGAGGGGTGGACAGCCCATCACTCGGAGAGCGACCGCCCCCGCGGGCGACGGGCGCCCGAGATACACGGCGCCGCAGCCGCTAGGGCGTATAAATACCGACATCAAATATGAGTGGCTGGCTTTAAACGTATCTCGTCACCACCGGATGGTCGGGGAGGGGGGATTTGCGCAGTCGTTCAAGTGATGGGCTGCTAGTGCAGCCTTCATTTCAAGAAGATTGAGTTTTCTCTTCAACGATATTTTTGCACTGGTGGTCCTAAATTCGTTTTTGGCATTGACGTCAGACGATCATCAAAGATTATAATGATTTGGCATTAATGATAATTTTTAGTAATAACTCTGTGGTGGGTTGGAAAGTGGAATACACTGTACTCTAATTGTATTTAGCCATTATATGACCCGTGAATGGCAATTGGCCTCGACGCCGTTAGATCTCAGGGTTCCTAGTTGGTCACCCAACCAGGTACCCGCGATATCTAGAATTCGCTTAATTTTCGTGACTTCACGTAGTTAACGAATTCAGATTCAGCGATGCCGATTTTTGCGGTCGTGGCCTGTCAGTAGAACCATCCCAACATTCGCCTGGTTGACAAAGGAGAACCACGAAAACCCCAATCAGGATGGCGGGGCATGGGGATTGAACCTGGGCCTCCCGAATGTGAAGTCAATGCGCTACGACCATAATGACTTTGATCGGTAGCTGTATGAACTTTTCTCTAAATATTGAACATATACTTTCATGGAGCAAATAGATACGGCATATGAAATACAAATATTTATGTAACATGTGTTTGTAATATCTTTCAATTTCTCTCTGATCTTGCAAAAGATTAAACTTTACATTTATCCCCTGCAGTTGCCAAACAACTATTCCTTCTTTCTGTCCACCAATTACTTCCTGGAAATCGTTTAAAATTATATTGAAATAGCTTTGTTATTTTTTTATTAAGATTATCGATTTTATTTTTTAAGATTATCGTCGATTGGAACATTCTATATTGGTTACAATTAATGGTTACAGATAGAAGTCAAGATACTGCCGATTGAAAAGTCTTCAATAGCAACGGAGAGCAACATTCCTGTTTTCTTTATTTTAATTTATTTGGTCGACAATTTTGCCTTACAAAGATGTCAATGTATGTAATACTGTTAACTTTTGAAATAGAACATCCTTCTATTATATTAAGTGTATATATTATATTAAGTGTTTACGTACAGGCAAAGAACTGAATTAGGGATTTCAAAAGTATTAAATACTGAAAAAATAGCTTAATATGGGGATCTAAAGAAATCTTTCGGGAAACTAGATTGGATACGAAGAAGACTACATGCCAAAGTTGAATTTAGAGACGTTAGATCAGAAATTGTAGTGTAAAATCGGATTGACAATAATTGTTCATACAAGAAACTTTGTTAAGTCCATTATAGAACGGGTTGGAAACGAGCTATAGAATCATATTTTTTTTCTCAAGATATAATTTTGGACTCTTGGAAAGATTTTAAGTTATTAGGAACAACGTTCTTCCAGATTGGACATGGGTAGTTTAATGCTGAATAAATATATGATGGAGTTGTACGAGTATATCAGTAGTCCACAGCCTATAACCTAATGATGAGTGGAAATTATGGATTGATTGCAATTTCGACAGTTTCATGCCTTTCTTGCAACTGCTTTCATCTTGCATGGTGCCATGTTTATTTAGAAATATTCGTGTGATGGCTCTAACGAATACAATTTCGATGGCGACGGCTACGACCATGCCTTCATTGGTGATAAGTGCGATCATAATAAGGCGATGGATAACAGTTCCAGAACATTGCCTACTGATAAATTCTCTCTCAAAAAAAGAAAAAAACAATGAGCACAACAGCTAATACGAGAGAAGAAAGAAAGAAAAATAGGAAGAAAAAGTAAGAAACTTGTGTATTATTCCTGGCCACTGGAAACGAATGTGAAGCAAAAAAGGGTATTCAGTTGAAAGAGTGGAAATGTTTTATTATAGACAATTATGATGTAAAACATGTGGCCTTGTCACTCTTCTGTTCAAACTATCCCAGAATGCCATTCACGAAGGCCATTGCGCACGTGTGAGCATAATTCCCTTCGTATGTAGCAACTGTCAAGTGGCTCTGGAAGTTATGTAAATGTGAAGGCAAGCGCACCGACACGTAGCGCTGTAGAGCGCCGCGTTATAGCTGGGATTGGTTTTGGTTTCGTCTGCTATTGTCCGCATTTGTCCGCGGCGGTTTATTGCAAACAGACGCGCGCAGTCTGCAATAAACCTAGACCTCTTGACCTGAATGTTGTGGTCGAGTGAAGTGGTAGTAAAATAAATGGAATTACAGTAAGAAATGAACATATAATTCATGTGCGCTGTCATAGAATTTATTTAGGACATATTTTGAAATTTATTAAATAAATATTTAGTTACGGGTTTCTGACAAAGCTCCAAACTTATACTTCCACACAGGGGAATTTTTGTTACTGTGCGCTAATTCAATATTTTAATCACATTTGATGGTGGCGGAAGTTAAACAAAACATCTAATGCCTGAATTGAGGCTTAATCAGATTACATAAATGCAAAGTGCAAGATGATAAGTGGGAATAACACTAAGGAACAAACGCCCGATGATTCTAATTATATGATTTGGATGTATTAAACGAGGCCAAGGAAAAGTTTGAGAAAACGAATCTATTTGCCAGGAATGGTAATGTATTTTTCGTTTATAGCAGCCAATTAATCAGATTTTTGTTTGTCTTTATTCTATATAGGACTCATTTTCAAGGTACGGCAGTAAGAGAAACAATGAGTAAATTCTAAGTTATGTCAAGTATTTTCGGCTGTTTTTTGTCAAACATTTCTGTCCCCGCCCCTCCCAAAACAATTCACACAGATTCGAGGAGTATCCTCTGCGGCTCCGCAGACTATCGGTTACTATTCTTTACAACGTGAATCTTGTTACATGTAATCTAGTAACAAAATATATTTTGTCTATGAACTCCAATCAATACGAAGAATTCGATAACTCGTTTTAACTACATTTCAGTATGCATGTTATCATAGTGGTTCTACAATAAGAGCATATATTCTGAAAATGATTCATGTCAGAAAATTACCAACGATTGCTCGAAAAACATTATTCGAAAATATACAGTACATTAAATCAGCAAAACAAGATTCAAAATGGGCCATCTAGGTTCATCAGCATGCTAGTCCACTCTATTTAAAAGAACGCTTTTCATTCGGAATTTACTTTCTCCGTCTATTCAAAGTATTTTTGTATACTACGTAGTATCAACAAAGTTGTGTAGTGGTACAAATCGTTTGATGTCCACATTTCAACGGAAATGCTTGTTTTTTGGGGCCCTGATGCCGAAAAAGCTTTCTTTCAAATCGCGCTTCCGTCCGGGTTATGTTTTACATCCAAACCCTTCAGTTCTCGGCTTAATACCTAATTCCTTCACGGCTGCACAATGATCCTCAGATATAAGTGGAAAGTACTGTATCAGGGAAATTGAGTCTTACGTGTTTTTGGGTAGAATACTTTTAAGGGGATTTTTGCATCTCGCATCATGATAGACGTTTGGTGCACCCATTTTCGAATGCTCTGTATCGTTCAAAAAATGTTCCATAGTAAAATTATACACAAAGTAGACATTAAATAGTTAGGCGTTGTTAGTTTCAAGATTCTACCTTTTGTACTTTATATAGACCAGAAGTTCATCGCCACGGTCACTTCTAGCTGGCGTAGGACTAATGTGCGTAGCGGGGAAGTCATGTTGTCGTCTCCGATCTCCCGCAGCTGCCTTGCCTCGTGGCTGAGCCCCGCGGGGCTCGATAGCCTGGCCCGCTGCCTGCGCGCGAAAGAGCCAGACAATCGTCTCACGGCCGCCCTGCGTCGCGCCGCGCCCCTTTCCGGAAACAGCGTCATGTCGGCCACTAGGCAACCCTAAGTATAGCAACCTTTGTCGCTCCGCCCCGCCCCGCTCCGCGCCCCGCGCCGCCACCCGCGCCCGAGAGCGCGAGCGAGTCCGAAATCCTGGCGCTTTTCTTGCATTCCGCGCTCTCGCTCAGGGCCACCCGCCCGCCGCGATCTGCCCCGGCGCGACCCGTGCGCTGGCAAACCGCGGGGAAAGCCAGAGCGAACCACGGTGCCTCGTGGAGCCCCGGCATATCATCTCCTTAACGGCGCATTCAAGAGGGTAGTAACGAGCACATTGTGGCCTTATCGATTTCTACACATCTTTTACCAGCTGAGTGAATGAGCTATCAATCTGTTTCATCGCTGTGATATGCTGAAAAGTCTTATCTAACGCTCTTCACCAATATGAATCTTTTAATTTCGTATTACCGAGTAGTTAAGTAAATCCATAATATTTTACTACACCGTAATTGGTACAGTAAGGATCGTTGTAGGCTACGGAATTTGACACGAGAAGAAAAAGTTGTCCAGCAACAACTATTCAAATTTTACACGATTTCTTATTGGAGAGAGATGTGTCGCTCAAGAAAATAAAGCATCAGAATTCCTCCGTTACCTTGAAAAATTCACTAAATCAAGAATTATTTAAACATTAGCTTCTTTACAGCTTCTTTCAATTTTGTACAGCAAATTGAGATAATTTTTCAGCACTTTGCTAGTAACAGTGTCAAGGAAGTTGAAATACACAAGTTAGAGAGAGGTGGGAAAGTCAGAAGTTCAAAAACATTGTAAAGTAACAATTCTGTAGTCACAGGGTAAAAGTTAATATTAAGCAGATAGATTTAGATGGCCACAGAATTCTCTTTGAACAAATGCGTCGCTCTTAATTCAAGAAATGAATGCCAATCTAGTTTTTGTCGCTTTTAAAAGATACATCATAAAATTTGATTTAAATAAAGTTGAAGAAAAATGAAATATCTTAAGAAACTAATCAAGATCACAGTCGAAGACTCTTCACTTTGTAGTAACGAGACACCCTGAAATAACCTCTGGCACGACAACAAGGCGTCTGGTTCCTAAATTAACAGTTTCACGAACAACAGACCACACAGACAGAAGTCGATTTCGCAAACTTCAATTCTGTAGGTACTGTACTTACAGAGCACACAAAGGAATCGAAGCTTCGTCGCACAGTATTTCTTTCTTCATCAATCTCGTTCCCAACGACAGACTACCGTGTTCCATGATTCACAAATTGGAATACAAGTGTAATTCTACTCGCGGAAAGAATGTTGTAAACGTTAAAGCATAAACTTTCAATAATGGCAAAAACTCAGTTACACCAGTGCCACCACCTACGGCTGCGGTCGGTCCGTTTTGTGGCAGCCACTACAAACTGGTGATGAGATTTGCTGCCATTCGCACTACGCCGGAGACACTGTCATCCAATCGGAGCTCCAATACCAAAAATTTAAGACGTATCCAACTACTGAGGGAGGTCTGTCATACGTCTCTACATAACCTGCCATTCTTGCTTTCGTCCGTCAGATTATTTGCAAGGAAGTAAAATAATGATAAAGACATCGTTCACCTCTTAGAAAATGCATAGTAATACACTCCCTTCAAATGATTTGCGGAGATACTAAATTGAAATGAGTTTATTGTTTCCTTTAAAGAGTATTTGCGTTTCAAAGTTACAATAAGTGTTTATTACAATGGATTCCTGATAAATGAACATAAACGATACTGAATTAATTTTTCATATTCATTTTGAAAATTACTTTATCAATCGTAAAATAAATGGGTAGTCTGTGCAGCGATCTCAAACTTTTGGACATGTATTTGTAAGCCATCGGCGAGTACAGGATACCTACAGTAAACACTCCTCACAAAATCTACTGAGCAAATTAGGCCTATATGCTAATTTTTCTTTCTCGTGTGTTCGATAATCACGAGTGTACACTACCTGTTGCTTCCCTAGGTCAACTTCAACCGATGTGCAGTATTGGAAAGGTTCAGGCGTATCAAACCGTGCCCCCACACGACACTTAGCAGCCTGGAAAGCTCAGCAACTTCCCATGACTCCGCCCTAGTTTCTTCTCCAAATTCAGCATGGCGTGTACATGCGCAAGCTGAAGCGGACCAAGGTTGGGAATATTGGCTTCATATGAGAAATTATTTTCGCAAATTGTTCTGTTAAACAACTGAGATTTGCGTTATGTTTACATTTACTAGGTATTACTATCGCATGTTTATTTTCTTTTTAACTTTTGCCTTGTACAAACAATTTTGCTAAGTGACAGAAATACGTTTCAATGACGAATTCTTTCCTACTTTCGTTTTGTGTTGCTTTTATTTAATCGTTTAGTATAGTTTGACGCATATAGCATAATAATATAGTAAAATAAATTAACGTGTTTCTATAAATCAACAATTTTCTCTTACGGGCTGACAGCTCTGCAACAGGCAACAGTTTAGAATCTTTGTCTATTAAACCTCCTATCTTAACGTAAAAAGTGCAATTATTGCCCTCCTATGTAAACGATTACGAAATCAAAATGCTTCTGATTCAAACTTTTTAATTTTACTCTCATCAGATTATTTGAAATCTGGTTATTGGCTTATTTCATTATATTGGATCATTTCTTTGCTTCATTAGAGGAAATGGGGATTAAAAGAGCTACATTTCGGGAAATAAATATCAATTAACTTATCTCAAATTATGTCGTGGACCAGATATCCAATGACACACCGCCACTATGGGACTTTGTGTAACCCTAACGTTTAATAACTTTGTGTAACCCTAACGCGCTCCTTGCTCTGCACGCAAGTGTCCGCGAACTCTAGTAAGCAGGCACCTTGCCCGCGACCTTGACATGGCTGCTGCAGAAGAGACAGGCACGTTTCAGACGTTGAAAAATGTTTATACTCTAGAAGTCTTTTGAACATGCATCCGAGACTATAATAGAAAATTTATTTCACTCACACTTATTTTGTACTCTCAATCTTTTCTGGGAAATTAGTTCTTGTTGTTGATACCGATAAAAGCATCAGATACTTCCTTTTCTCTATAAATTTCGAAATTTGAAGAAAATCGCATACGTTTATTTCAAGTCGTGTTTCATTATTTTAACTTTAATAGACTACTGGATAATGCCTTTAACAAATTATGGGAAGTTTCTTCTGATCTCTATCTTCCTACGTCGATCGGAATTTTCTTCCCATTATTTCTTTATCCGCCGAGTAGTTGGTACAAGTAATGCAGTCCCTGGTTTCATTCCCATACGGGTATACTCTATAAGGAGAGTCACAACCACCCTCTACACACAAAAATGCCTTAGGAATAATAACAGAGCATTATGATAAACAGTATTAGAAAATGTTTTAAATGACCCTAACTATTGCGTTCTACAAAGAAATGAAATTATATTAAAGAATCGGAAGAGATGAAAGGTGTGTTTTTTGTTTTTGTTTTTTTTGTTTTGTTTTTTTCATTTCTAAGGTTTTATGTAAAAAGTAGTATTTTGATTTAAAAATTTGAATTTTTGATTTCTAATAAACAAATTGAACAAGAAAATCAAACTTTATAATTTTAGTTGTAGCAATTTTAAAGTCAATTAAAGAAAATGAAAGAATTAGGAATGATTATCAAAAAACCATTAAATGGGTGGCAGTGAATAAAGGGCATGTAAACATTAAAACTCACGTATACAGACGAATCAAAAACTGTTTTTGACGTGATTTAGTAGTAAATAGGCATTTGATGAATAATCCGTTGATTCAGAAGTGCAGTAGACAGACTAAATAACACGCAATGGAATCCGTACATGTACGTCTTCGTTTTGGGTATGTGCTTACTTCAAGGAACTTAAATGTTATGTGGACGTATTACGATGTGAATGGTGAACTACGACTGGTACAGACCATAGAAATATCAATGGAATCATTACAAATTAATGACATTCATAATAATGTATATATTCTCCGATTATTTCAATTCGATTCCGCATTGGATAATCCTGACTTCAGACTCCCACGGCGATTGTTAAGGACCCGCCGTGGGGCACAGCATCCGCGTGCGCGCCTCCTCCCACGCCGCGCGGCATTCGCACGCTGGAGAGGCGCCTCTGGCTCCCACGTGAGGGCTCCGGAGGCGTTGCCCTCGATCGGCGCGGAGGGGCGCCCCCGCGCGGCCGATAACCCCGCGGAAGCACTCGAGCATCGCAGCGGCGGATGGCGGGCGCGAAGGCGCACGCAGGCCAGGGGCCGATCCAGCCGATCATTTGGGGAGGGGCGGGGAATCTTAGATTTTTGACGAATAATAAAAATTTGTTATAATTTTATATTAATTTTAATGTGTGTGTATATATATACAGAATGTCCCACCAACTATGGACACCCCCATAACTTTTTAAACGGTTCAGGATATCGAAATACAGTTTTCGCTGAATAATGCGGAATCATGGGGCAAGTAACATGACATAAAGAAATTGTCTATAATATTTTTAGTTTTCGAGGAAATTTAATCATCTTTGATTTTTTAAATGGAACTATATATTTTTCTCACCAGCAATGGATAGATCATGAAAAGAGGAATAAAATGATGTCTCATATGCTAGTATTTGATAGTAATTTGCGTATAAAATTAGACTTTCTGATATGTGATTTTGAATGAAACGGACACTATTTCGTGTTGCAGCGCTTGCAACAGTCGCCGTTTGTGAACGGTTGATGAAAGACCTTCGCGGCGTCGAGACTGTTTCGTGGAGAAAGGAGTGCGAGAGGGGTGGCCGTGGGGAATAGAGGCGAAATTACAGCAATTCATGGTCTTGACACGAAGACCTTATGAACAAACATCAATATTACCAATCAAAAAGAGGTTTTGTTTTCCATTTGTTCATCTGAATTGAACTTTTGTTCTAATGAAATTCCAAAGCAACATTCATCGAAAAGAACAAAATAAAAATAATTTGTAGTGAAAAGACGATAATAATAAAGGTCCTTTTCAAACTTACAAGAATCGATCTGAGTGAGTTATGGCAGAAACCAGCTATAATTTTAAAACAAGGGAAGGAATGCTTAAAGATATTTATTGTAATATCTTGATTAATTCTTCAAATTATAGAGGGGTAGACATTTTCTCTTTGCATTTACTCTTCATAAACGTCTTATTTAATCACGTACCAAAAGAACAAAACAAAAATTTTGAAACACTCTTAACAGACTATCAGTGTCAATTTACTAAACTTTAACACAAATGTACATCTGCAGTCCCGACTGCTAATGTTGATTGGAGAGTTCTCACTTCATGACGGCACGTGCTGCCTCAAACTGAAAATTCACGGCAGAAGACGGAAGTGTACTGTTTTCTTTTCTATTTATGAAGAGCAGTAGAGGTATGGTTGCGAAGTGGGCGAATGATCATCTTAATTAAAAATTAAATTTACCAACGAAGAGACGGTGGTTGCATTCTTGTCAAGTTTGAAAATGATATTTATTGCTAAAGAAGACAAGTTAAATGCAGATAAATCAATGGAAAAAAATCTCTCATTCTGATCGGTAAAATTGGTGTTTTTTAATGTGACTTTTGTGTCAAGACCCTGGATTGTTGTAGTTTGGCCTCTTATCCATCATTGCCACCCTTCTGTCTTCTCTCTCCACGCAAGTCTTGACGCCGCGAAGGCCATTTCCCCGAAGGCGACCGTTGCAAGGGCTGTTACACGAAATATTGTCCGTTTCATTCAAAATCGTGAATCAGAAAGTCTAATTTTATACGCAAATTACTATCAAAAAACTAGCATATGATACATCATTTTATTCCTCTTTTCATGATCTATCGATTGCTGGTGAGAAAATATATAGTTCCATTTAAAAAATCAAAGATTAAATTTCTCGAAAACTAAAAATATTATAGACAATTTCTCTGCGACATGTTACTTGCCCCATGATTCTGCAATATTCAGCGAAAACTGCATTTCGATATCCTGAACCGTTTAAAAGTTATGAGGGTGGTCCATAGTTGGTGGGACACCCTGTATGTATATGTGTATATATATATATATATATATATATATATATATATATATATATATACACAGGGTGAGTCACGTAACTTTAGCACCTCCTGTAACTTTTGAACGGTTGAAGATATTGCAATGCAGTTTTCACGGAAGTGAATGAGGGAATGGGGCTAATTGATATGTGTATTGATTTCTCTTTTATCACTTTTATTTTACGAGATATTTGAGGCAACTTTGTTTTTTTTCAAATGGAACTATACATATTTTTTCAGTCTATCATGACAAGCGTAAAAAGACAAATCCAAAGATATAAATATTGTCATATGTTAGATAAGCATTTTTTTGAGTAATTGTGATTTTTTTGCGACTAGTGTTTAACGGATATTTTCATTGTAACTGTCAGCCCCACAAGGTCACGCAGCGCTCCCCAGCAAACGCGGGGTCTGGGAAAGGAAGGGATTTAAGTACTTGAGGACTACGAAAAATATTCACAAAACTGTTGCATTTTTTCCTGAACTCTCCTTTTCATCTTAATCCATTTTCAGTAATTTGGGTTCTTAGGGATTGAAAATACGGATTGTCTTAAGTAGTATTTATTGAAATAAGATTATTTCTATCCCTAAGTTATTATTATATTCGTATTAACATTGAAATTGTTTGCTCAAAATATACAATATATTTTTGTACAGTTTTAATTATTTATTCTTATTGTGCTTTGTTTCAAGATCCCATTACTACGTATCTTATGAAATCCCATTAAATGGAGTTGAAGTTATAAACAATTTTATTACAATACAAACTTATGACAAATCCTTATTTTCCATCCTTAATTCCTTCAGTCAAAGAAAGACGAAAATCTGAAAATGCGGAAGGATGGAAAGCACAGTTCAGGAAAAACTGCAATGGTTTTGTGAATATTGGAATACTATGTTTCGTATTTTCAAATAAGATCCCTCCCCTTCCCTTCCCTTCGCCGGGCGCACGTGTGCTGGTGGAGCGCTGCCGTGACCTTGTGTGGTGGACTATTCAAAACGTCCGTTAAACCCCGGTCGCAAAAATCAAAATTAATCAAAAAAATACTTATCTAACATATGACAATATGTACATCATTGAATTCGTCTTTTTACGCTCGTCATGGTGGACTGAAAAAATATGTATAGTTCCATTTGAAAAAACAAAGTTACTTAAAAAATCTCGTAAATAGAAGTGATAAAATAGAAATTAATGCACGTATCAATTAGCCCCTTTCCCTCATGCACTTCCGTTAAAACTGCATTGAAATAACTTCAACCGTTCAAAAGTTACAGGAGGTGCTAAAGTTACGTGACTCCACTCTGTATGTATATATATATATATATATATATATATATATATATATATATGATACTATACAATATTTTTTTAACTAATTACATAATTCTAACAAATATTTAAACCAAATTTGCCCAATAAAAAGGTAATAATCTCTAGGCCTTTTGGGGGAGGGGTCATGGCCCCCATGTTCCCCCCCTGGATCCGCCACTGACGCACGCGCCTTACATCTATGACGATGTTTTCAAAACATCGCATCTTGCAAACCTCGAGGGTTGCCACTCATTTTCTGTAACCAAATTTCCCTGACTTCCTCTGCATTCCTTATATTTTCGTAGTACGATTAGTAATTGCCCTTTATCTAAAGAAACTTTAAAGCTACCCAATACTAATTGGTCAGTTCTGCCAAGTCCAAATTAACAATATTTGCTCACCAAATAAAATTTGAAACATATGTCGCTGTACTAATATATCAAGGAAGAACATAGTTTTATACCCTTTTCAAACTGTTTCCAGACTTCTAGCAATTCTTCTAAAAAATTCCCTGATTTTCCGAGCAATGAAATTTCCTGATTTGTCCCGGTTTTTCATGTTATCCAGAAAATGACCACCCTCTTAAAGACGATGTTTTTATCACTGATGTTTTTTGCTCGATTATTTTACGTTTTCTATGTTTGGTTTGTAAATAAAAAATGCCCATAATCACAATTTTGTAAAAGTCAAAATATGAAATAATAATTGTAGGTACCAGTGGACTGTTTGTGTTCGAACCAAACGAACGGTGTTCGTACATCTTCATCGAGCGTCCATTGCCCTTTTATTTTTTAAACTTTGTTATCGGTTAATCTTATTTATAATTAATAAACAAGACCACTGTGAAATTAAATTTCGTTGCACCTGAATTTCTTGTTAGAGTTTACCTAAAACTCGTTTAATCCTCGATGGTTTTAATCTATGTATTATTAATAGAGAGGAGATTTTTATGACCAGAATATATGAAATATGCTTTAAAAATATCCATTTATGAGTATAGCCTAGAGACCGGATTTTTATGTAATTACATAATTTTAGTCTTTCTATTCACCGTTCTCAAAATTGTTTTCTTGGCGAATCATAGCCCTCCTAACACATTATCGAATTTTTTCTGTTACATATTTTTACATTTTTAGTACTATATTACATATTTTATATATTTTGCTATTTTTTCACTATATATTTTTCTTATTTTATCAGTTTTCTCAATTTAATTCCATATTTTTTATAAATCAGCATTTTTCCTACCATTATTGGGGAATCTAGGTGTCAAAATATCTTTGACACGCGTTTTGTGATTCTGTAACCCTTAATTTCCGAGAAAGCTTTGCGATAGCCGACATGTAAGACTTCGATGAAGATGCTACAGTGTATGTTTGCTGGTCGCTAGATCGTCGCCAGTTTGTGCAATGGGTTTCTATTGCGATTAGTCCGGCTGCTAAACTACAGACCTGGATTACAATAGATTAATCTTTTACTACTGACGAGAAATTGTATGATTGTATAGTGAGTAGTTTTTCTAAATGTAATTTCTTGCTATGTAAAATAGATTTTTAATTAGGAATTTTAATATTACATATTATATCCGATTTTACATATTTCTTACATATTCGTACTGTTTGATTACATTTGTGTACTATATTTTGACGTTAATATCTTACATATTTTTCCGGTCTCTACTTTATCACATAACACTTCTGAAATATCCACTTGGATATGCAATTAAAATTAACAATATTGCATTTCATGTATGAACCTTTTTTTGATAAAATTCAGGAGAAGCATGCTCAGAATGGAAAATATTTATTTTTGTGCAAGCATAATATAAACGTGGCTACTTTGTAGGAGAAATAGAATTGAAGTAAATACGCACATTAGAGAAGTACGTTGTCGTCCATGTTTCATTTTTCTGTCTGGTTCAGGAAATATGTATCAAGAAATATCCTACTTTGGAAACTTTACTTAGAAAAGAATGAATCAAAATGTGACAATCTCTTTTCAATGGCCGCTCACAAATAAATAGCTTCTATGAAAATCTGAAACAATTTTGCAGATATGTCTTATTTAATGAAAATATGCAAAACATTGTCCTATATTACACGAATATGAACCAACCGAAAAAATTCTGGGCAAATATGTACAACATTAATCTACATAGCATCTCATTTTAACCAAATGTCAAGAAATTCAACTTAGCTATGCCCGAAACAACGGGTAAAAATATACGAATTCACAGAAATGCCGCTCCCTATTATAAACATGGTTTCATTTGAATATCAATGTTAATGACATGGATGGTTTAGTTACAGATGTGCATCACTAGCCTCAAACCAGCGCTCCGAAGAACGACTTCCTTCTGGGAGACAGCGCCGGTCTCTTCCATCAACATGGGCAGCTTGAAGGGAACACTGATGACTGCAAACAAGGATTTCAGGAAAGACTAAATACTACAAAGTAACTATTCCCGGATTGGCTAAATTATAATTACATGTGTCCGAATTGTTACAGTCTCTTAATTTTAGTTTGTACTCATGGAATATCTTCGCAGATTCGGAAACACCAGCAATCCCTGAATTCGAACAAATTGTTTTCATGAGAATTATTAACTTATTATTAACAAGAACATCTTTGACTGCCTTTTCGTGTGCTCATTGTTTATTGGATTTGTTTATTTATTGTCTTATCTTCATTTTTTATTCAAAATGTTATAGATCGTAAACGATAGAACAAAACAATAAACAGAACAAAAGGTGAAAAACGTTTGACTGGATGACCACTATCTTCGGATAATTCTCCACTAGTACTGTGCATTCCCTTTTCATATTTAACGTTCTCGAGTGCTCAATTATTCGAGTCACCTCGGAAAATCGTTCGCTCATTGTCATTTTTCTCTAATTTAACATTGCCCATTGGGGTTATTGTAATAAAAACTTTAAAATACCCAGAGGTTCAAAATGTTTTAATATACATCTACCCTTATACATCGAACTGAATAACCTAGTAACCAGCATTTTAATTTGAAAAATTAAATTGTTAAAATGTTTTCTGGTCATTATTCTGTGGTCATTTTCATTATGTAACAGGCAATTCTACACAGTATTTGTAAATCGGAAATACTGAATTTGTGAGACAACAGAGAAATAAAGATGTGGGACTTTACTTTCAACTATTGGCTCTGTTGTTTTGTTTTTATTTTCTCCTACTGCCGTGAAGAGAAAAACAGATCAGAAAGTTCAACTGTCAAATCTTGAGAGTTGTTTTGGACTCTTGATGTGGCTTCTTGACGTTCTTCGCCTCCCATTTAAAATCTATCCTTCGGACAAATTTCCGAGATGTCGAGAACTAAATATTCAAACAATTGATACTTATGGAATAAGTACTTACTTTTAAATTTTTTTAAACATACAACCACCACTTTTCACAAATGGCCAATTCCCAAAATCTTTTGTTAATGTAACTAAATTAGAGACGAAGTGATATTTCTCTTCTAGGAATAAAATTTTTGAGTAAATCTTGTTATAAAAAGTTTGCCTCTTAGAGGCACGGTACATTTGTGCGTAAAACATTATACAAATACATTTGTGTGAACCACGTTTCACAGATTGCACAAAGTAAATCTGTCTTTGTTTTATTTTTATCAAGCGATGTTTGGAATTAAAAGGCTTAAAAAGTTTCACATTCCCTTTTCACCATCCTTTCCGCAGAAAATCTTCACGTTGTACCAGGTCAATGTACACATACCCCAGTGCTTGTTGACCCTCCGATAGACTTGGGTCATTTCCATGAGATAGTAGCTCCAGACCAGCAGCCACTAGCAATAGGCTTGCTAACTACAGAAGAAGAATGCATGGCCCGCAGTTAAAACGACCTAAGAACGCCAAATATACCCTCAGCACAAGGACAAAATTGCAACATTGCAGTAGCACCAACAGAGTGCCAAATGCATATCCTCATTCACATATACAACAACAACAACAAGAAACCTGATAGAAATTTAAGATAAATAAACTGCTCTAAGAGAAAATTATGAATTTGCAGATCACATATTTTCGAAGGCAGCAATAAACGCCTATATAGCAAAGAAAAAGTAAAAAAAGTGAAATACAAAGTAACACGAAATAGGTTTCGAAAGATATGTACCCCAAAACGGTTAGAGAACTGTCAGAAACGTGCAACAATTAAAAACCCAAATCCAAAGACGTAATATGGAGGGGGAAAGGATTTCGAGGGGAAAACATGAAGGAAGTATGTAGAGGTATGTAGCTATAAGTTATTTTTTTCCAGTGTTGAGAGTTCATTTATCCATTTAAATAGCTAACAGGCCTAATCGCCTAAACTACGTAAATGCACACGTTGGAACAAGTTATATTTTCAGACAAATATGTCTCTGGTATCTACGTACTCAAAATTTGAGTTGTTTCAGTTGATAGCCAAAACAAGTTTTTTTACAATATGTTTTTCGTTATCCTTTTAATCACTATAGTGCGATTTTTCTAACTCTGCGCTAAAAGTGTCAGGATCGCAAGCACTGCTTGATAGTCGCGATCATGCGATTTCTGGCGGGACGAGTGAGAACGTCGCCAATATTCGTGACATATTCCACCGTGAAGACGGGCCTTGAGGGGCAAAGTTAGAAAAACCGCAGTATAATTGCATAATTTGACATTTGCTGCCTCGTTTTCAAGAGATTAAATTTAGGACCTAACGTAAGAGTAATAACTTGATTAAAAACGCTTATCTGAAATTTAGGTGGTAATAAAAAGATTGAAATTACAGCTTTTAACCCTTTGTATTTGCAAAACTGCTAAGGGTGATAAGTGGTTAGGATTCGTATACCATAGAGTTTTGTGGCACATTCATTTTACATATACACATTCACATGAAAACAGTTCTTGTTTTCGGACACTGTCTCGAAACCGAGCAAGTGGTGAAACGAATACCAATCATAATGCTTGTTTGAAAAACAAGCACGCACGTGCAGCTTCTACCACACCAGC
>JAHLJT010000732.1:0-24686 GCA_031308135.1 Acheta domesticus | reverse complement strand
GGATTGGATCAGTCTACAATAATCGGTTGGCACATAACAATAAAACTGACAACTTTATCCCAAAAAATTCCACAATTCCTTTATATTTTGCTCACAAATATTGGTTAATCTAAATCTTCTCGACATTCTATATTGATATTTTAAAAGAATCTCTTTTAGTTTCGCCCTTTTGAAATTTTGAAGCTTTGACCCACGTGCATTTTACCTGTTTTATGATATTCTTCTGTAAAGGCGCTAATTTTCTTTAAAATCTGAGTGAATTATCTGTGGTATATTATTTCACTCTATTGTAGTGCTTAGGTATCGCAATTTATATTTCTTGGACTACTATCTTCCGTGAATGTCAATCTGACTTGTTTTGAAGTTTGGAAAAAGCATACACGTTAGATGAAAGGGGCATTAATATACTAACAAGAGGATATAAATGCAGGCCTCAGGAAACTATAATGAAACTTTTTTAATTTCATGAGTAAACGAAATACATTGATACATCTCTCTGGATGCACACGTGACTCTGCTCATTAACACTGATAAATTGGAACCCAGCTGGTGACCATCCGCACGTATACAGGGAGTGTTTGATCCCCGATCACCTTCCCCTGCGACGTTCTAGGTACTAACGACGCGGACATCATCGAGAAACAACACGTGGTGAATATTTTTAGTCATCCACCGCAGCAGAGCCGCGATCCGAGGTCCCTCTCGCAGGGAATTTGGATTGCAAGTACTGGAAATGAGTGCCCACGGATGGAAAGCCGCCCGATTACACCTAGTTTAACGCCAGTGGCGATTTCGCGCGCCTCAAGATGGCTCACACCTTCACGACATTTCGTCACCTCCTTCAGGTTGCCCTAATGTATCGCCAGACTCGAATCTGGATCATTGAACGTCTCCTCAGGGTTCGATCGGCGTGCCAGCTCTGAGCTCCCACGTTCCAAGACAGAACCGGAGACAATTTATGCACCTCTCACAGTGTGGGCCGGGACAATTCCATTCTTAATACCTGAAAAGTACTAGCCTCTGTTACAAGCCAAGAGCCCAACTGAGGCCATCCGGGTTGTTACATCCGGGAGGCATGGGGTCCATAATCTAGCTTTCCTTTGCATGATCGACTTGAGAAACACCGGTATTCTCGCACCCGGAAGAGATATTTCAATTCCTCGCCAGAACTGTGTAGGACTACGCAGCCATAATCGCACCCGTTGGAGATGGTGCCGCGGAATTGATGTATAGTGTACGTATGTGTGGCCTACTAGCCAACACACTATTACTTTACCAGGGAACCCCCAGCTGATAAATCCAAGGTGAGCGTTGCCATCCCAACCTTATGTTGGAATCCGAACACGTCGGAACGCAATGACGGATCACGCCGCCAAAATGCGAAAGTCGCGGTATGCACTTTTACCCATAGCCTGGGAGATACCTCTTCGCCAACTCGACTCTACCTACTTTCCGAGTTCGTTCCGGAGTTGTCTTCGCCTCTCTGCTAGACAAGCCCCCTCGGAACAAGTCCCTCGTCAATACCCGTAAGTGTTGGGCACTGCCACGACGAAGCCAAAAGCCCAACTGGAGGTCACCAGCGCTTTCACGCACGTGAGGAATCGATCCCCCAACCCGTCTCCTCACTGGCAGGTTTGCCTTTACTAACGATGAACGAGCGGCAATCTAGGCACCCGGGCGGGAGATACAAGTTTCCCGACAGCTTCTAATTGTGGGACTACAACACAAGTGCGCGTCTTAACCCAGCCCCTGGGCGCGTATTAATTATCGCGGTCGTTGGTGGTGGACTCCCACCGCTGGATGGCGAGATCCATGCCAACCTTCACATCGGCTTGCGGAGTTTTCTCCAACCTTGTATCTCGCGCCAGCGGGACAACGCCGCAGCTGCTACAGGCTCTATGTTCTCGCTATGAGCGGTAGTGTTGAGTCTGTCAGTGTCAGGGGTCAGAATAGGACAATGAAGAGGAAGGAAATATTGGGTGAGGCCCATTGTAAGCGACGTATTCGCTTAGCGCCCTTGCTTAGGAATTCAACTGGTACAGATAGGAGAAATCACGGAAAACTACCGATCACAGCAGCTATCTGATAGAGTTCACCTCTAGACAGCAGCTGAATTCGACCTAGGTGTGTAGCTAGTGACAGCCCTGCCACAGTCGACGCTCGAAACCGAAGCCCTCCCGGTCACAGCTGTGACACCAGTGGATGCCTTGAGCCACCTAAGCCGGGGTCGCCCGCACGGAAGCCTTCGCTGCCGTTTCGCCCCATTGTGCGACGGACCACCTGCACCGCGGGCCCTTCATTGCGGCAGCGCTCCAGCCGTCCTCGATCCCTTCGCGTAATCAACGCGGCGCGGTGACGACGGTGACAAGTGGCAGACATGCGGATGAGTGTGATATAAAGAGGGACATGTAGAGGTGAGCGCGAGTGGGGCAAGATTAAGAGTAAGAGAAGAGGTACCGGCAGAAGGTTCGATGAGAAACTTGATCGTACTGATTGAGTGATTTTGAATTGAATTGAATTGCCTTATTTTACGTGGCGAGACTCAGGCCATGAGGCCTGCTCTTCCGTCTGACCACGCAAATTTTGCTAAGCTCCTTTCACCAACTAACGGAGAAAGAAGGTATTCGATGGGCGACGAAATAGGCGATTTGAATTTAGCTCATAGACGTCATTTAGGCTTGAGTATCTTTTACATGCAAGTAAATCTACTACATGGGACAGCCGGCTTTACTTCCCATCAGCAAGGCGTACGAAGATTTTTTTCGCCCCTAAAAAAATCCATGGCTTCGATCGGGTTTGAACCCGCGAACTTCGGTATAACAGTCCGATACGCTAACCGTTACACCACCGCCAGCACAAAAGCGTTGGATCAGTTTCATGGCACATATCAACGCACGGTCATTATCGCCGTGTGCCGGCCCCGTCTTTTCACATTGGCTTGCTGATGTCTCCTCCAGCGGAGCCCGCCCCATCCGGTTCATTGATCAGACCGTGTTTCCGGGCGTGTCAAGTCCTATGGTCATGAGTCTCGTATGTGTTGCGCGTGATTTTCTCGCGAGAGGCGGTGGTGTACTTCCTCCGCTGGACCGTGACATCCGGCGCTGACCTACAAGCCACGAAGAGCCAACAATCACTCCAACCGGTCTCTAGAATCCTCTTCCAGACAGCGGCTGACTTCAACCTAGCTATCAAACTAGTGTCTGTCAACCTTGGGACTCGAACCGTTACACCTCCCAGTAAGAGCACTACAGTGATATATCGGTGGCTCAGTGTTATAAGGTTGTATATAGAGCAGTGCTGCTTTCGAGAAAAAGTCCTTTGAAGTTTTCAGCATCCTTATATCATTTTTGTAACAAGTCTTCACATATTTTGGGTTTTAAAGATTTAACTCAGGGGAAAATAGAAATGAAATGCAGCAGTGGTTTCCAAATAATATCATTTTTCAGCAAATTATTGAATTTTTTACATTGGACTTTGTAATACTTAAGATCTAATTTATTTGAAGCAACAAAGTTGTATGTAAGACATTACATTTTCAAAATAGGAGATATCTATGTGCTACAGAAAATAGGCCGTAGAAAATATAATTGTATTATTTTAATTAAATGCATTGCAAAGCAAATTCAAACTAGTGCCCCTGCATCAGCATTATCTCTCGTATTATTGGTGACGGTTACGTAATATTATAATGCACCTTCTACCCTACAAATTATATTATAATTAGTATATGAAAATATATTGCATTCAAAAGAAATTAAAATACTTCTATTTAAGATGGACGGGTTCGAGAAACAAATTGAACTTTATTGTGTAACTCAAAATTGCGAAAAATCTACTAATACGTTCGAAACGTATTCATAAAATAATGAATAGATCTGATATTGATGAACAGATTGCGTTATAAAAATCTCTAGCTCCAATATTGAAAGTGAAGGGCATGCTCGTAAAAACTATAATTATTAAATTTTTGAATTTATCGACAGTCATGAAATAAAAATGGAAAAGTTCAAAATTCTAAAGGGATCAGTTCAAATATCTAGAGAGAAAATTCAAAAATGTCATTAGAACTTCAGGTACAGAACGTCCAAAAATTAAAGTATTCGTTTAAAATTATTAGGGCAGCAACATCAACAACAAAAAATTGAAAATATTAATTGTGGCGAAAAATTTGTGAATGGTTTAGACTCGTGTTGTTCACAGACTGACGAGAGACCGCTTTGAAATTAAATATCATTTTTCGAAAGCAGGGGCCCCCAAAACGTGTTTTCCCAACAAAATCTTGTGGGTTTTACGTTTACATACAACTTTGTAACTCAAAGAGAAGACGAAATTGAATATAGAACTTTTAAAAAACAGCTGTATTGCCCCAAACCAGTGACCTTCTGCCATTTTTTATCATATTATAAATTAGAGCTTACTTCAAAGAACTCCGTAACATTAATAACTCATTTTTACAATTTTACTGACATACAACCTTGTAACATTGGGTCAGCGATATGTTGCACTAAGCTATCTCAGCCGCTGCCTTCTTCGGGAAACGCTCTGATCTCCTGAGATTGTAGTATTTTAGTGTATGTGTGTGATAGCGTGGTGCATGTATATAAGTGTGTAAGGAGAGCAGGGTGAGGAAGGGAAGGTCGACCGCTGTTCGTTGGTCGTTTGTTCAGATACTGCTCCGCCATGCGCCTGGCGGTGAAACTACGGGAACTAACGATCAGAACAGTCAACTGCTATAAATTCCCTGCAGCCAGTGCTTAAATTCGACCTGTCTGTTTAGCCAGAATCAAAAATCTGACGAGACTCGAACCCTCAGGCTTCCCAGTCAGAGTCGCTGCACAAACAAAAGTAAAGCTACTAATGAACCAATTCAGCCGTTGGGAGATATGGGATAAGTCAGAGTTTGTTGTGAGGAACTAAAGGAGGGGTGTCTGGGATTTGGAATGACTGGAATGTGGGGGCTTAGGTTGTGGGATCGTTTAAGGGTAAAAGGTGGGGTTGTGTGGAAGAAGGATAGTTTTGGAGGTAAAGAAGTGTGGAAGATGGAGATGAGTAAGATGATTGATAATTCGTGTTGCGTCAACTGCTCTGGTCATGGGTCCGTTAAGTGTAACTTACGCGTCACTGTATTACGTGGGTGACGTCCTCTCTCAGATGGTGAGATCCGGCGACGACCATTTTACTTGACGGCTTGTGGGGGATTTCATCATCAAACTATCTTCCCAGCGGGTCATCGACCTAGTGGAGACGAGCTCTAAGCTCCCTTCTGATCTCCCGGAATGTGTGATATTTTAGTGTATATAAGTGCAATTGTGCGCGTGTGTGAGGATAAGACAAGGAACAAGGGAAAATCGCACGCAGTCAGTGATGCGTATGTTGGGTTCTCGTCGGAGATTTGTCGGGTGTTGATCAGGGATAATACAGAAAACTACCGAGCAGCCGGATGCTATAATTCTCCTCTAGACAGTAGCTGAATGCGACCTAGATAACTCAAAAAACGTGCGAGATAGAATAGACTAATGGGTGGTAAACTTTTGGTGGCAAGTGCGGTAAGTGTTAAGGAAGTAATGACAACATAGTGGGGATTATATGCACCGTACGACGAAGGTAATAATACCAAATTAATTATGTTTGGATCATCAACCTCTAGGATAAATCATTCGTAAATTGATGCCGGATGGCAAAGGGTATTCTAATTTTTGTAATATAGTAGTTATATCGATAAAACGCAATCTGAAGGGAACAAAGTCCCACATAGTCTATCTTTATTCGCGTGAATGCATTTATTACCCATTTATGCCCTCTGTGTAGAAACTTTGTTCATGCTTTCTTGCATGTGTCATATATTTATCTTTAATGATACCAGACATTGTGTTGATTTGTAATAATCGCATTTCCTGCACCTCAACACTCGCTCGAAAATCTCGCATTTCTTTTTTAATATTATTTATTTCCTGTTCAATTTTATACACATTTTTCAGGATGATTGAATACATTATAATAACAACATTTTTTGGAGATGCCATAAATTTAAATCATAATTACTGCTAATTATTACTATGTTTCAATTCGCATTTGTGAGAATCTTTCTGTGCACATTTGTTACGTCATGATCACGGTCATGGTCCGCGGTGGCGGCGGCGGTGGCCGTGGCTCGGGCGGGGTTGCAGAGGGGGCGGTTTTGCTTTGCCGCGGGAGGCGAACCCTCTGAGGAATAAATGAATAGCGATGAGCGCGTCCACCTCTGTCGTCGCTGGAGCCCTCAGCGGCTGGCGCATCTCCTCACTGCGTGAACCTACTGGTGCGCTACATAGTTCGCATCGCAATTTACGAGATACGTGGTTCCTACAGGATTGACCTGTGTGCTAGCTGCTCTCATGAACCGCTTATTAGGCTCACGAAATAGGTGTGAATTTGACGAAGTCGGTTTCTTCCATTAAAAATACACTTAAAATTCCCAGTTAAAGGTAAAATATTATGTGGAGGCAGGTTAACAAGGCTTGGTCAGTGCTGAGCAGAATTAATTTAAAACATCGCTGTTGCCAACGTTTCGGAAAATGAATTTCCTTCATCAGGGCTACATACAACACGAGAGAGAAGACAATGTAACATATAACAACTACTAAAAAACAAACCAATTAATATACCCTATCTGGATACAGTAAAAATTACATTTAAATTTGCATATATACAATTTACATACCTTAAAACATCACGCAAATACATACTTGCATACATTGCCGCTGAAGACTGGACTGGCGGCACACGTGCCACTGTGTCGTATTCCTTAGACCAGAAATCACCAACGCCTCAGACAGCAATGGGCACGTGAACGAATTCACTGGTGTGCTGAGTGGCAAATTGTAGTGTTTTTGGACGAGTTCCGCTTCAATTTGTGCTACAGCGATGGCCGCGTACATGTTCGTAGCTACGGTGGTGATAGCAATCTGTCAGCCTGCATTGCTCCGCGCCACATGCTGAAGGCTTTCTTACAATTTCTTCGTGCATTGGGCAGAAGGCAGAAGATTTTTATGCCCTAAAGGCAGTGAAATATGATTTTAAAAAATATGCATTTATAACCTAAAACGTCTGAAATTTTCACTCTAATATTTAGTTAAAAATATATTTCATTTCCCGTATAAAACTTTTGTATTAAATTTCAGGAGAAGAATGCTTTAAAAGAAAAAAAATATGTATTTTTTCTGCCAGCAATATAATCAATCTTATATTTCGGGAGAAATAAGTGAAGTAAATATTTCCCTTAGTGAAGACATTGTATCGTTGTATTTCTTTTAGCTGGTTAAAAAATATGTTTTTAAGAAATATCGCTCATTTGAACAAATATTTTGTCATCTACAGAAAAGAAAAAGTGCACTAGCATAATGTCAATGAATTTACATCTTAAAATTTTAGTTTATGTTTTATTATTGCCTCTTTTTAATCAATTAACCCTCACAAAGATTCTATGAAAAGATGAAACGTTTTAGAGGTAAGTGTCTTTCGTAACGAAATATGCAAAATAACCGTCTATAATTACATGAATATGCACCAACAGGAAAAATCGTCCAAAATGCAAAAACAGGCACTAACATATTAATCAACGTAGAATCCATTTACAACCAAATGTGAAGAAATTTCACTTAGCTATGCCCTGCATTAACAGACAAAGGTATGCAAAACCATAGAAATCCGCTCCGGAGACATTAGTAATAAAGATTTGCAGACATCATACTCACGCGAGTTCCAGCACGAAAGCCCTATAACCCATTGACTGCCAAAGGCACAATGGAGGGATAACATCCTGGGGTCGTGTAGTAAAGAAGAATATCGTCTCTGGAGGCCATACCATTTTTTACATTATGAGTTAAATCATTTTCAGATGTTCCAAAAAATAGTTTTAAAAATTAAATCAAATGCCACATATGTGATTCAAACACCGGTGACCGTCGTGGCCCCACACGTACATATTTACATGAGAGTCACCAGTGGGCCACAGTTTTTTGAAGAGTAAGTACTTCTTCAAATCAATGATATTCAGGATATTTCAAATGAAAAACACATACGTATTAAGTATGTTTTAGCCACAAAAATAACTGTTTTGAAGAAAAATTTACAAACCAAAAAACATGGAACAAATCCTAAACAATAAATAAGCTGCTACAAGTTGTTATATAGAACGCTTTATAATAAACTGTTCTTCGCTCATTTGGAGAAAGTTGAAACTAAATCAATTTGAAGCCCACTGTGTAAGATATAGGCCTTGCAATGAACAGCGTGCGATCCACCCGTGCCCCTCGTGGCCCCCACCAGGGGTATTGCTAGGGCACGATAGGCACCGAGTGAGGCCCACCCGTGACCCTTATGGCAGTCAATGTTTTAAAAACGTTCTTACGTAAAATTGTAAGCTTGGTTTTCACATTCATTCTCCTGTCCCGTTTTTCAAGGTGTCCGGCAAAGCCATCTCTGCTACCTCCCCTGACTTCCATTGCCATTTCCCACGTGAGATGCTGCCCGTTAGATGTTTCGTCGTGGACTGTTGCCCAGTCTTCATCTATATAATATCTTTGTCGCTTTCCCTGCCGCTGCCTGAGTAGAATAGATACGTTCGTAAAACCTCCTCGACGAGCAAGACAAGTACAAATACAAATTGCATTTTGTACAAATCCCCCATGTCTACAGGCTGTAAATTAGGTAAAACTATATAACAAAGATACTTTTAAGTTGTGTTTGACTGTCATGTAGTTTTCTTTCTATTTTATTCGTTAGTCATTCGACATTCCTATAACGCTGCTGTCGAAAAATCCCTTAATTTTTACTTTCCCGTATACGTACGTACATACGGATACGGAGTAATATACGTACTCTAGAGAGAGTTATGTAATGCTGCAAAAAATCGATTTCGAGGTTTTAACGGAAATACACGTTTTGGAGTTCCCTGATACCGAAAAGGTGTTTTTTTTTCAAAACGTCCGTCCGTCCATCTGTCCGTCCGCCCGTTTCTCCATCAGTCTATGAGCAACACTAGCGCCTAAACCATACGTGCGATTTCTTCCAAAATCCGGTCGATCTGCGTCTACTCGAGACGCCGCGATTTGAAAAACTTTTTCAAAGTTGGGGGTACTTTACATGAAGCCCCATGGACATTTTCAAAATTTTCTTGAACACGGATCCAAATTGTTTCTTTAAATTTCTTGTAATAATAGAGTAAAATACTCAATAATAGAGTAATACTCAAAAATGTTCTTTGAAAAAGGGCATTTACAGTATCGCTTAAACGCCCTTTTATTAAAAACGGCTCCAACTTTTCAAACGAAAATTGCCATTTAGGACAAGTTTTAAGTGTATTTTTAATATTCTTAAAATAATATTTTT
The DNA here is from genome assembly GCA_031308135.1 of Acheta domesticus. NCBI lineage: Eukaryota > Metazoa > Arthropoda > Insecta > Orthoptera > Gryllidae > Acheta > Acheta domesticus. The sequence goes on along the minus strand of JAHLJT010000732.1, from coordinate 15,317 downwards.
GTTTTACAATTAGAAAACCGGAAAATTAATACAATGTCAAAAAAATGTAGTTTGGGCGGCGATAGATGCATTTGTTGGCAAGTCCGAATAGCTAGCGAAGACCAAACAGAAAACTAATACGGGAATGTCTGTGCCATTGTAGCACGACTAGTTTATTCTGTAGTTATAAAGATTTAGGAGTTAGCACACATGGTTCTAAAAATTCTTTTCCGTGTTCGTGGGTTCATACTCGGACGAGAAAATAGGATTTTCGAAGAGCGAAAAATATTCATTGTGCGCTCTTACTCTTGTGGCATATAAAAGATGCCAGTAAAAGTATATCTTCTGACAATTCCCGTTTCATCAGGTCCCATGCTGGTTTAGATGGGAACCGGCATACGAATCGGATAAAATGAAAGAGACCATTAGTGTCGTTTCCTAGCTGCGAACGTGAGGATCATACATTATTTGTAGCTCTGGGAACCCATGTAGCGTCGAATTCGCAAAAGACCTACATTACAGTCCGTGTGGTGATGGTGGGACAAAATTCCGGAGTTGTAGTCTGACGTTTTTTCCTTAAGCTTAGTCCCGCATAATTGGAAGAAAGCAGATGAATGCTCTCTGATTTACCTCAAGTCAATGGGATCTTTCTAGGTGAAGGGAGTAGCCCAAACACACATAGAAGAATTCAATAGAACAAAAACATGAATTTAATAATCATCAAGAAAATACTCTACGATGATATAAAACAGAAATAAATATCTCTTTAGACTTTGAATGCATACATCCAAATTGCGAATGACGAACGAAACGTCTGTACTTTCCAATACTGTTTGCTCAAACTTATAACAATACTATCAACTTGTGCACAGTTTTGGCAACTTCATTACCTTTGAACTTATCCTGCCACGTTTGAAATGAGAGAAGCGAAGTTTCGAATCGTGATACCTTACGTGATACTACGTGAACCTGTGCTATTGCATGAACCTCAACATTTAAATTACGCTTCCTTGCTCTATCAATTTCACTAACTTCACAGACAAATATTCATAAAACATTTTAAACATTTACAAAATAAATACAATTATTACTTCTCAAGGCACAGCAAAATGGATTAAATGGATTTTGCTGGGCTGCGAAAGTTCTTTTTCCAGCGTTCCCAAATCGCCTGTTTCCGTAGTGAACTGGCAATGTGACGGTGGTCTTGAGTGCGCGCCGCACAAAGTCCTGATCTAGGCAACGCGTCGTCTTTTTCCCCTCTGCATCGGAGCTTTACCTGAACTCGGAGGAGTTCTAGATAGCGCAGCTGAAAGACGCCGCCTCGGGCCCGCGGCGGCGACGGCGGCGGTGGGCCGGTTGTTCGTACGTTCGCCTCGCAGGCGGCTGCTACGTCATCTCCAATCTTCTCCCTCGTCTTCCTCTGGTCGGCGCCTCGCTTCCTTCTCCTTCTTCTTTGCAAATGACGGCCCGTCTCTCTTGAGCACGTTCGGACGGTACGCCTTCATGGGGTTAACAGTGCACGACGCAATCCGAAGAATGCGGCTCTTCAAAAGTTCCAGGCGTTCTGTGCAGCGCTCTCAATTAATAGGAGAGCGATCAGTCCTTCTGCTGCACGTCTGCGAATGTAGTTATTGCGGCAACACAGGTCACTGCGCACCAACCTGAATAATTTAGTCAGCGTTTCTGGATCAGATTTTAGTGAATAGTATTCCAATCACGCACTTTAAATACTTTGTCCTCTTGAGATAGTATTAAAAGGAAACTCTAAATTACATTTGTCGGAGAGATTGGTAACTCTATCAGGCGGCTGTTGAAGCAATCGAAGATACGAGACGCAAGAGGCGAGATGCGAGGGGGCGAGAGGCGAGAGGGCGAGAAGCGAGAGGTGAGAGGCGAGAGGCAAGAGACGAGAGCTGAGAGACAAGAACTGAGAGGCAGAAGCACGCATTTCACGGTCCATAGTATTTATGAAACTTTCTGTAAGTAGGGGTGAGACTACGTCACCTCTCTCCCGACTGACCTACCGTGCGTCACAGCCGCCCTTCCTGACCCGCTGTGAGCTTCTGCGACATAGCAGCGCTCGCTCCTGGATGACATGTTCTGTGTACGTCGCACGCATTGTGTGGGCGTTTCTGGGACGTGTGATGTCCATCAAACGTCACAGTAGAATTATACATTTTTGAATTCAAGTTTTTCAATGTTACATTTCTTTCCGTATGTCTGAACGGGTTGTTCCGGGTTGTTCAACGGCTGTTGAGCTTTTTCCACCACATATTCTGTCGACACACACTTGCTCACCCACTTCCCGGAAGTCGCAACCACTTGCTTGGCCCATTTTGCGAAGTGCCTCCCCAGCATCGGTGTCTTGGGCGCCGCAGCCATCTGCGCTGTCTCCTACGGGTTACGTACTGTCCTCGCCGCGCGAAGAAGGGGAGACAGCGCGCAAGGCAGAGGTGGCCCGCGGGCCGGACGCCGGAACGTCACAAACGTCTCTGCGGAGTCGGAGAGCGATGGGTAGGAATGCCAGAATGAAGGAAGACGGAGAGAAAAGGGGTGTTGATAAATAATGTCAAGTAAAATATTTTTTTGGATGATGAAATATATGACACTTTGTGTCGCATAACACGAGTTATGTTTTTCCGCATTTAGCGGTACACTTTAAAAAGAAGCGATTCCCTTAATTATATATTTCTGTAACTCTTCGATACACGGAGTTCGCGTTTTGGGACTCCCCATTTAATAGGTCTCAGAGGTCCGGTGTGAATAATATTGCAAACATAGTTTTTGTACGTCAAGCTCTGTGATTTTGTCTTCTTTCCAGGGACATAAATTGCACTTAGAAGAAAGTATGGCGAATTAATTTATAATAATTTTACTATCGTGTTGACATTTGTATATATTCGTCTTAATTTTTTCTTTGGAAATGATCTCTCTGGGATTTCCGGTTGTGTTCCTATGTATCCCGAGGGGTTGAAGTGCATTTAAAGTTATTTTGTTGATATAATTATTCTGCCAATTGCTTTTTCACTGGCATTACACTGGTTATGGTCTTGGTCTTGACATCAATACTATCGTTCTCCCTGTATTATTTCAGTAGTATACCTTTGCGTTCCGGCTCTCTCACGCAACTAATCTTTATAAATGAGGGCTCTAAAGAAAGGGAATTTCATGGAGATTTGACGAATTCCACTTTGACTTTAAACATATCTATGATTTCTTTTAAAAACGCATCGAAATATTAATGTAAAATGCAGCCCGTATTGCATGTCAATCTATATCGGCAAATAACTCATAAACAAAGCATTTTAGAGCCTTAAAAAGTAAAATTTTGAGGCCAAAAGCCTCAAAGAAACAATTTTCACACCATAATCTACAATACGAGACATTCTGCGATCCATTCAATTAACTTTTTGGTTCCACGCTTCAATACTATCAAGACCACCTCAATATTTCAGCCCTTACTGCTGGTAGCAATATTTGTGGTGACACACTTAGAAGGCTGCAGTTTGTGCAGTCTGACGAGGTTTATTTGCATAATCATTAATTCAAGATTTGCTCTCCAGCAACAACTAGAAGTACTGTTATAGTTGCTTGATACCTATGAAGGTTGTTTCTTTGCATGTAGTGAAACCAATCTATTAACGTTTCACCGGTGTCTGTAAGTGCTGTGTACCTAATTGAGGAGGGATGTGGGTTCACAGAGAAGAGTGAAGAGTTTTACCTGTACCAGTATTTTCGTTATCATTCGATGAAATTTTAAAGTCAGCGGGTTCAGACAAGTAGCTTTCTCAAAAGTAAAAAGCTTTTCTAATATTTTTGTGACTCACGAGAAGCTAAAAGCTAGCTGTCAAAGAATATTGAATAATTACTACAATGTCTTTAAGGAAGTGCTGTGAATTGTTCCAAGAAAACTCTCCATGATACTGAATAAATATTTATTGAAAATTTATTTTAAACATCAATTGCATTGTTTTTTATTTTATTTGATATTGTGTTAGTACATTGCAAGTTACCATTATATATTTTTAAACAAATAAACACGTTTCGTTAACTACGTCCCCTCTTAAAATGGAAATAAATAAAAGGATAGGTAACTAACATAGGGTCTAACATGTGAGAGTTCTCGCACGGGTACGCGCAGGTAGTAAGGGAAAACTTGTGTATGGTACAACACAAAGAACAAACGTTTTAAACTAGCTAAAGTAAAATAGCCTGAAATAAATGAAAAACAAAAATCAAATCGCGCTGGCCTACAATACTACGTGAATTATTTAAAAAAATCAAGTAAATTTAAAATTATAGAAAGAATAGGAGAAGTCACTCGACAACTGCCAAAATTCGCAGTCCAAAGGCGCGATTTAAATGTTGGTGGTGTCGGGAAGTATGTACATCAACGTCCAGCTGCAAACTCATATTGTAAATAATACACCGTTTGATATTAAACTCAAGGTGGCGGTTCGTTAAGATATTCAATATGCAAACATCGTTTGAGTAACATTCCCATGTACCGAAGTGAAGTCTAAGCCTACTAAATTTTTTCCAATGGTAACAAATTGTATTTAGTACTCAAAGGTGAAAATATTAGTTTATTTTTTGGCTCGGAATTGCTTTTCTTGAAGTACGTAAGAACGCTGAAAATAATCCAATACTTTTTATTACACAAATATTTTTTCAATTTTCGCACCCCAGCAAGCTGGCACCCTGAATTCTCCAAAACCCGCTCTATTCCTCATAACAAGTCAAGGAAATTCAAGTAATATTGCAAAGAGTAGGGTTGTACTTGCTCCATCGTATTTACGCACTACTTTACTTTGCTTTGCTTTCTGAAGAGTAAAACTTTTCTATTATGTTTGTGACTATCAAGGAAAGCGAAGAGTTAACTCTGAAGGAGGAGTGAATAATTTGTTCAAAGTTGTTTTTAAGGAAGTATGAATCGTTCCGAGAAGTATGAATCTCTCTATAATTCTGAATAAACTTTTATTGAAAATTTGTTTCCAACATCAATTGTATTGTTATTTTGTTTGATATTCTGCAAATACATTAGAAGTTACATTTATACATTGAAAAAAATTAATATGTCTCATTAACAACTTTCCGTCTTAATTGAAAGGATAGAAAAATGGATAGAGAAAGGGTGGGTTTTAACATACGAGAGTTCTCGCACGGGTACGCTAGTTATAAATAACCCCATTTGCCATTGCCTACGCAATGAGTAGTCACGACCATTTCATCCATGACGTGAACTCTCACCTTTGTTTTGTTGTATTCAAGAATAATTGATGATTATTTTCATTCGTCGTGACTTTTTTATCCAGATGCATTGCACTAGAAAAATAAATAATGTTCGTTTTTGGATTGTATGATAGAATTCTAATATTTCCCTGATGTTCAAAAATACTAGAATATGATTTTCTACTCTCTTCCCTTATAATCTCGCAGTTTAGTTTGTATTTCCCGCTTGCTCCTGCGGTATATTTGCATCTGTCCAAATATTTTCTTCTTGTACTAATCTAAACGGTCTTTAATACAATGCTTACTTTGGGTTTAACACTAGAAATCCCAAGCCCTGGAATTATCTATTATAGGGATTCCTAAACGTTGTCGTTCTTCGACTCCTTTAAAAGAGTTATTGTCTCCGTCGACCACCATTATTCTCTGCAATACATTTAACGTAGTGATAAAATAAAATTTACACATAAATATCTTAAACGTAACAATTTCATATATCAATATTTTGGTTACATTTCTATATTTTTAATAATCGAAGACGCTTCCGCTTCTGAGTATTTGCATTTCAAATCTTCGTTGTTGTGCAATGGTTAAAATACGAGAATCCGAATGTTGAGCGTTTCTAACCGACCATAACATTCCTGCAGTGAACATTGGAGGGAGTATTTTCCTCCCCGACAGAGTAACATTGTGAATACTGTGACCACCCGTTTCCCGAAAGACTAGAGGAAACATGGAACATATGTCACTAGGGCACGAGAGAGCAATAGTCATGTCAAATGGTATCTGACCCTGGAAAAAATTCCGGAAGTTTTTTTCCCAACGGTTCTATATGTTTTTGAGGGTGCTAAATTCGAATTTGATGTTTGCCACCTCAAAAAAGGTCGGCTTCACAGAGAAAATTGCAAAAAACCCTAAACATTTCGCCCTTTTTTTAGTTTTTTCGCTTACATCTTCACAACTATGCCTTCTATCGAAACAATTGTTATTTACAAAATTAAAGTAGATACAATTTACCACAAAATGCACATATAAACTTTAAAGGGACAGGATGACAGGATTTGTTGAAAACTCCTTACAGCTTTCATTTCAGATAACTGCAATGTCTTGCTTCTTTTATAATTTAAATAGAACTGTTCTTGAGTGGCACGGATTAGCTGTTTGACCGTCAATTTGAAAGATATTCGGATTTTAAGATCAAGTTAGAAATACAAGTTCGATTCCACGAATATGTTTGAACATTAGTATATTATATCCTCTTTATAAATATATCAAAATATATGAGATCTCATTGTTCTTTCCCTTCTGTGGTCGTAGTTCGCAACAAAACGTGACTTGAATGAACCGTAACCGACAAAATGACGGCGTCAGCCTTTCACAATGCCCTCAGATAAATGAGTAATTTCTATGCTATTTTATTTCTAATTATGTTACAAAATGTGGAAACCAGAGAGATAAATGAACACGTGTAAATAAGAATTTCTCGAAACAAATAGTATAGGAAGTTTCGTTTTTTAAAACTGAATATTTGTTCAGAAGCAGATATTAGATTACTCATTTTTAGTCTCAATGTATCAGTGACATTTTTGATAACTCCAGGGTTAAACCAACAAGGCAAAGAAAGATAAAATGAGGTCTTGTGCTCTGGACCTCCGTTACTAGACCTGCCTTGCTCGAGTGACGAAAGAGGAAATTCCCGCGGTGATAAAAGAGCGGCGCGTGGGAATACGGAACAAGGGCATGGGCACGGACATGGCCATGTGGGTGGACATGTGGATGGGCATGGGCTCCCGGCTCCTAGTCTCATCTGCACTGGCGATGGCGCTGGTGTGGAGGTGGGGCTGAGGTAACCAGAGCAAAGATTACAGTTGACGTCAGCAGTCGATCAAACGCCACTAAACTCCGGCTCCTTAAGGTACTACTCTCAATCCTGCCTTGTGAACCTTCTCGGCAATTTTTCTTCACTGGCAACAAAATAACTAGGGGTGTTACAGAATGGCACAGACATTCCCGTTTTGGTTTTCTATTTCCTTTGGTCGCTGCTAGCTATTTGGACTTGCCACATTATTTTGTCAGCTGCCATCTATCGCCGCCAAAAGCTCATTTTTTTGACATTTTATTAATATTTCGGTTGCCTAATAATAGAACAGCAATATTATTTTAAGAATATTAAAGAACAGTAAAATATCGTCCTAAATTGCGATTTTCTTTGAAAACTTTGGAGTCGTTTTTCAGAAAAAAACGTTTAAGTGCTACTGTAAATGCAAAATTTGAAGTTCTTTTCCACAGACAATTTTTGAGTTTTCAAAAAACGTAATTAGAAATCATTTGAAGTACATTAATTCACAAATACAATAGTGTTTACAAATTGCTGAAAATGTGCATATTATCGGTGTGAGAAATCTTTCAAAAATTACATTTTTGTAATTCTGAAAAAACGAAAAATAACCCAAAATGAATTTTACGTCACATTGAAGAGTGCAATTAGCACTATCAGTTCGAAAGCGGAAGTGTCTTGTGAAATGTATAAGCCTACCAAACAGACGAATATTAGCAGATGCTACAATGCGATCACAAATTTTACGACACACATGAAGCTAATAATAATTCAATATAGCAGTATAAATTCTAAATGCAAAATGATGTACAATAGAGTGAGACATTTACTGGTCATTCATGTTACTACAAAATTGATAATTTCTTCGCACATTTTAGAGAATTCATCCTGGTGTGATAAGTGAATAGGAGAACTTTGAAAATGATTGGTCTACAACAGGGTTGGTTGTCCAACTGGCCCTTCCGTCCGTCCACTCGCTCGAAACACACTACAGCTCTGATCGAGTACATTGTTTTTATCTGTGGTATCCCCCGTATACCACATCGCCCCACCACAAGAGGAAAACGTGGAGTCTGACACTGGGAAGAGTCCACGTTCTTTACCACACGTCGCGTACAGTTCATCATCTTGAGCATGAAAATCATTTACACTTAATTTACTGTTTTTAAATATACATTCATAGTCAAAAACAAAAGTAATATTAAAAACTTACAATTAAACTTATATCTAAAACAATGTTCCAATACAATAACCAACTTTCTTTTCGTTCATAAACAGTACTCTCACCGCGAAATGACATTCTATGTATACTGACGAACAAAACAAATATTTACTGCAAAATAAATAAACCCAAATGCTACCACTAGATGATAATAAAAACAGAAACTGAATAGCATTTAAAACATTTCCTACAATCTCACGCCTGTCCTTTCTACTCTGGACTATCCTTACAGCACCGTTTTCAGGTTGTAGGCGTTGTGAATGCCTCGCGAAATTCCATGTTCATCTGTTATTTCATACGCGTTAGTTGCCACCACCCGGATCACCGTTTCCATATCCTGGTCCATTTTTCTTTCCCTTGCCCTCTTGGTTCTTCCTGTGCCCGCCTTGTTGCCCTCCCTTCTCTTCTATTTTCTTCTCCTTCTCCCGTTGCAAATTCTCCGGGGTCTTATTTTCTTTCATCTGTACAGCATTGATTCGAGTTTCTTTAGTTTTCCCCCTTTCCGTTTGTTGAACATTGTTGTCATATTTCGCTAAAGTATTTGTGAATTGCTCCAGATCCCTAATCTCTATACTATTGAATATGTTTAGATACGTGAACGGTAACTGACTCGTAATTACTCGGATGATCTCCAGTTCAGACATGTTCGGGTCGCATGCTTTAAAGTTTGCCGCCTTCCGTACTGCAAAATCTTGAAGTGATTCTTTCTCCCCGCTTTTATAACGTTGTGCCATCATGGCAAACTTCAGATTGAAACGCTGATCCTTATTAAAATATCGGGCCTTAAATTGCTCAACCCATTCTTCATGTGTTAATCTTGTCCCCCACCATATCCATCCACAGCTTTGCTTTCCCGGACATCATTTGATATACCACTCGTACTTTCAAATGGCTGGGAACAGAATTCATGATAAAGAAATCCTCAACTGCCTTCAAAAATGTCCACGATGTGTCCCTCGGACTGCCTTCAAAATTCATTCGGCTTGGAATCTGCCAGCTGCCCACGCAAACGCCTCCACTTCCTCCATTCCACCTTTCGGTACGAATTCTTTCTTTCAACTCCTTCAGTTTACTCTCCAGGGTCTCCTTTTCTTGTGCCTTCGACGTCGTGATGTTGTCCTCCACGCTCTCAATACGACTTCCTACCTGCGCTAGCCCTTCCGTGACCTTGGCCTCCAGCCTCATCGCGGCCCGCTGCGGCTTTTGAATATTGTCATCGGGCCCGCATGCGCTCTTCCTGCGCATCGGCGCGTTGTGACGTGGTTTCCTGTACCTCCATTAGCAGGTGCTCTTTCCACTCCACGGTTTTCTGCATCTCAGCCATCGATGTCTTGATTTCTTGTCGCATTTCCTCCCGAAATGTGGTGAAACGTTCTCGTATGGCTTGTCGCATATCGTCTGCTATCGAATTCATTACCTTTCTCTCTTCTTCCTTTTCCCGTTCTCTCTGATTTCTTTCTTTTCTCGTTCTCTCTGCTTTCTTTCTTCCTCCTTTTCTCGTTTTCTCTGCTTTCTTCTTCTTTTTCCCTTTCTTTCTGCTTTCTCCTTTCTTCCTTTTCTCTACGCTCTTCCTGAATCACTGGGAAAAATATGCGATGGAATCTCGGGACGGTACCGCTGGTTCGTCGTTTCCCTCAACACTTTTCCCCGAACTCTCGGCTGTCATCGTGCTACCATCTTCATCGCCTAATGTGTTGTGCGTAATCTGTGCCATCTCTTCGGGTTTATCTAACTCGCTTCTGTCGCTTCATTCCTTCCCTCTTACATTCCTATTGCCAGGTCGCCGCTTTGTTTATCTTCCTCCGCCTCCTTCTGCTTCCGATTCTTATTCATCCGTGTTTCCATTTTTCCAGTGTTTACCAACTCGGAATCTACAATAACTAGTTCTTTCTCCCGGCCTCTCTTGACAATATTTTTGCCTTCCGAAGTCGCCTGGCGAACACACTTCCCTCCCCCGTTCCCACGCTGCTGTCTCCGGCTTGACCTTGAGCCGCTGTCGGGCGCGTTTCTCCGTCTTACATTTCCAGGATTACGGATCAGTTTCACACCTAACAAAATGCCCTCCTAATACTGATACAGTCCTCGAACAAGTATTTCAGTTAATTTCACCATTGTTTGCCTTTAACTTAACCTGCCATTGTTAAATGCCGTCTTCTAATTACTGATACCAGTTCTACTCCACTAAAAACTCACTTTCCCCGATGCTCGACCTGATCCTGGCAGGGTATCCAAAAACCCTCTCCCTCCCTATGTAACAGTACCTACCGGCGTGTGAGATGGGTTCTCGCTGCAAAGAGATAATGTCCGCAACATTATTTTATTATACCAAAAGATTCAGGCTGCCGAGACACCCCGTACGGGATCTGTGTGTAAATGCCCGTTCCTAAACGCCGGCACCACCATCTGGGTTATCACGCCCACCTATTCACTTCTAACAACCGCCACTCACGTTCCTTCTCCCCTCCTCTCTCTCTCTCTCTACAAAGTTGGGAGCACCTGTGGGTTGTCCTACACTTGCAGATCTTTCAACACATAACCACACACACACAAGGAGAACAAAAACACACTGAAAGAAAAAAAGCACTATATTCTAAACAAAGAAAACATACAAACAAATAAACCTGATGGCAAACATGCTCTGTTAGAGAACAACAACGTGAACTCAATTTGACCCTCCTGCAGGTATCTGGTACTATGTTAAACCATTGCATTACTGAAATTTTACAATAAAGAATACCATTTACTTCCCATTAAGATATCATATTTGGCTGTTCCCATACAAATGTAGCTACTGTATGCAATCTCAGACGTCCGTGTGAAATAAAACTGTTTAGGCCTTTATGTACTCAAACGATTACTGTTCCCCCCTGTTCACTTAGCTGGCTGCAGCGTTGTTGCAGTTACGTCTCGGCTGTCCCCTCCCAGGGTCCGCCAACCACCTTCGAGATGACTTCTTCCTCACAGCTTCCTCGGACGCCGACTTCAAACCGCTCCATCCCTTTCCACACACTCAACACACAGTTCATATGTCTACTAATTCACTTCTCTCGACCGCTCTCTCTCTCAAACGTCCGAACTCTCTGGCGTCACCTCACCGTCTCTCCTTCTCTCTGAGGAAGCTCGCCAACCCCTCGGCTTAGCACTGCCCCCCCTCTCTCGCTCCAATGACTAGCGCCTGTTCCCATAGCCACCTCCCGTCCGTCCACTCGCTCGAAATACACTACAGCTCTGATCGAGTACATTGTTTTATCTGTGGTATACCCCGTATACCACATATGCGAAAAATACTTGAATTTTCAAAAAAATGATCTTATTACATGATCTTATTTCAAAATCTAGCTTTTAAGGAACAGATTTCAATTCAGGAAAAATCTCTATCATCGTAGTTGTAGTCGTAGTCGTCTCTATCTTTGTAGTTGTAGGAAGACACCGAAAAGAATTTGGGACTTTTACAACTTTCAAAAAATTAGAGTTTTCAACGAAAATGAGACCTTCGCCATTCTCTTAAACGTTCTTCATACTATCCATCAACAAAATTTAATCAAAAATGATGGACATCAAAAATTTGGAAAATGTCCCAAAGGCTTCATGTCCACCCCAAAAATTTAAATATGGGTTTCAAATTCAACGGGCCGCAACATCAGTCAGATCTTTTGGAGAATATCAGCTGAATGGTTTTGCCGCTAGCGTTGTGGACGAATGGCCAGACAGACGTTTTGCTTTTATTCGATTCTTTGGTATCACGGGCACACAAATCATCGATTCTGGCTACACCACGTATTAGAGAACTTTTTCTACATTTAGAAACTGAATTTCTCCATTTTTTTATATCAGCGCTCTGTGATAAAATTTTTCTGCCGGTGAACTTTGTGGTTTTTGCGCGCAGCATTACATGAATTTCTCTCGATTGCGTTAGAGGCAGCAAGAAAGTAAAAATAGATTAAGTATAGGTTTAAGATTTTTTTAGTACATTCAGAATTTCAAAACCATCCTTTGTGCTTCCCTGCCCTTTGTGAAGCCCTGAGTAAGAAAATTCATCTGGTACGCGCAGTATGAGAATAGGAATAACACGCTTCAATATTTGCATTTTTCAGTCAAAAGCAAAACTTTCATTGTTCTAGTTTTTTCCATAGTTCGTGGATATCTAAAAACAACATTGTCACCTCTCACATAACCGGAATTTGCATTGTTTCCTTCCAATTTCTGAGCGCATTGAAATTAGAAATGTGTTTTTTTTTTAATTTTTCCGTGTTCCTATGTATCTAGCAAAACCATTGACACCCTCTAAAAATACTAGAATCTGCATAGTTTACTTTCAATTTCTGCGCTTATTGGAAAGTAGTAATGTATGAAGGGTCCGAGTGTAAAATATGGTAACCCTCACAATTATAGTGTTTCCAAAATTAAAATTTTCGTATGCCTTTTCCTGTCCATATGCTGTGATTCTCAAATGGTTAAAATTATGTCTCATATTAGTTTCCCGGCTATCATCTTTATGTACTCCATTTAACCCTTATCTGCAAAAATGTTTACTTGCTTATACCTCGCAAACGTTTCCACGTTGGTTACCGTGGTTTAAACTCGAACCTTTCATATTTTTGTAAGTTTTCCGGGTTCTTGGATATCCATAACAATGACAGACACATCTAAGAAGGTCGGAGGCTGTAGAGTTTTCTTTGAGTTTCTGCGCGAATTAGAAATGTGTAAAGCAGATGATGACGATTATAACGATGATGACGAAGCAAATCAATTTAGCACAGACATTAGGCACAAGCAAAAACAAATCAATTTAGCGCAGGCGCCGGCTACTAAGGTTGACTGCCCTGAAATACAAAATTCAAGAAGCGGCAGTCCCCCTGACTTTTCTTGGAGTGCTCATGCATCACGTCTAAAGCTTCCTTTCCACAGGAGAGATAGCTGGCCAACAGTGCAATTGTCCATCTTCTTGTGAGTCTTCAAAAGTGTCAAAGGAGTCGTAAAAAGGGTCGACAACATGCAAATAGTTTGGGACGAATGAGCACAGACTGCCACAGAAAGCACAATAAAGGCGCGCACGAAGACGGAACCCGTAAAGAAAGATTGGATGCATTGAAGGAAATATCAAAAAGCAAGACCCTCTCATGAGAACAGCGATCTCGGCGAGGCTACACCTGTAGTCAAATGGTAGAAAATAGGCGAAAGTTTTGGTGTAGTTTTGATTTTTGGGTCCTATATGTTTTTGGGGTCGCTGAACACGAATATCATGTTTGTCAACAAAAATTTTGCCTGGAAAGACGTTTTTTTTCGCAAAAAACATGTTTTTTGTTGACAAACATTATATTCGTGTTCAGCGACCTCAAAAACATATAGGACCCAAAAATCAAAACTACACCAAAACCTTCCGCTATTTGGCATTTTTGAGCACCGTTTGACTGGACTATTTCCTCATGCCCCGCGCAACGTGAATGCGACGGCATCTGCCTTGGGTCCGCGACCGCCCCGCGCGCGGAAGGTTCCAGCGGCGAATGGACGAGATGGAACGAGACGAGACGAAATGAGACGGGACGAGGTGAAGCTAATGCAAACGGGACGGGACGGGTTGACAAGGAACGAGACGGGAGCCGCTGATTCAAGACGAAGGGGCCGAGACGCAATGGGACGGGACGAAGTGAAGCTAATGCAAACGGGACGGGACGGGTTGACAAGGAACGAGACGGGACGAGGTGAAGCTAATGCAAACGGGACGGGACGGGTTGACAAGGAACGAGACGGGTCGAGACGGGACGAGACACCATATACCGGAACAAGGTGGACCGATATGGGATGGGATGGCACGAGATGGGAGGTGATAGGCTGGAATTGGAATGAGAAGGAAAGGCATGGAGCAGAGCGGAGCGGGCAACGAGAGCGGCGTGGCAACGGGGGATGGGGCGGCGAGAGACGGGAAGGTCCGACGCGGAGCGAGGAGGAGCGGTGCAGGAACTGAACAGAGGAGGGCGCCCAGGGGGATTTTCAGCAGGCGGCCGTCCTAGGCTGCAATTAATTGAATTCCTCCCGGTTGGATGAAGTGGGAAGGGGAAGGGAGAGAAGAAAGGAGGTCGGAGTGAAGAAGAGGGAGAAGGGGAGAGTTCTTGATTCTCGATCCTCCCTGCTCTTACACACATTCCCTGTCTCCACTCAAAAGCTCTTGCTCGCAGGAACGTAAACGCGTTCTCAAACATTTGTCTCATGTTATACTCGCAGCGGGAGGCATTACAATGATTTTCACTCATTTCTTTCGTGCGTGACTGCAATCATCCAAAGGGAAATCCACAAGAAGTTTATTGTTCATTTCACTCAATCCACTTGCATCATTGTAGGTTTTTAAGGCGTTATTTTTACATAGTAACACCATAACATTTTTGAATAATACTTGTTACATAGTTGCAAGAGAAAGATAAAGACAAGAAAAAGAGAAGAAAGTTGCAACATAGTTGCAAGAGAAAGACAAGAAAAAATAAGAGAAGTAGAGCGCGAAAGGAGAGAGGAAGAGATGCTATGTATCACACACTCTGATGTGTTGGAAAGAGATACCGGCGTGTCCAAGGGCGGAGGACGTGGTTGAGGACAAAGGCGATGGCCGAGGGGCGTGGGGAGGACGGCGAGGGCAAGGTAGAGGACGGCGAAGGAGAGGGCGAGAACGAGGATGACCGACGAAGAAGACGATGACGATGACGATGATGAAGTTTGGGGCCAAAGCAAAAGCTACTTCCGAGCTTAGTTAGACCGAGGGCAGGTGTAAGTGACAGGGCACGCGCGAAGGCGAAGCCCTAGGGAAGGCGAGAGCGGCATGAACGCAGGTCGGGACCCTCCGCGGTCGGAGCGAGGGCGAAGGGGGCGGCAGGATCGGTGCGAGGTGAGCGGGAGGGGCGTGTGCGGTGCGGGACGGGGCGGCGCGGCGGAGATAGCTTTCATTTCCTTTCGCCGCCTCCTGAGCTCGAACGGGGACCTCGGGAGGCCGCCCCCTCCCCCCCCGGGCCTCTCAAAGGAGCTAAGAAATCATCATCCGCCTCCTGCTCTCGAAGAACGCGA
>JAHLJT010000725.1:0-17057 GCA_031308135.1 Acheta domesticus | reverse complement strand
TTCGTGAGAAACTTATTGGTTTTATTATTGATTGAAGCGAATATGTTGAATTGAAGATTAGGTAATGACTCGATATAAAATTTCCTTTGAATACTTTGGACTGTGGGTCTTCAGCATGTGTCCATTTCTGTGAATACCAAAAGACTACTTCACAGTTGTGAACTTACGTGAACTTCTATAGAAAAGTAAAATATAAAGTCATTTTCGTCTCCTTGTGGTCGCTCAAAACCAGCAGCTGGTGGTATCGTTTCGCGTAACCCACGTTAACGCCACCATTCTGTTATGATGTTCAGGGCCTCCACTTCCTAAAAAACAAGGAAAACCGGAAAAAAATCAGAGGATTTCATTGTGAAAAGTCAGGGAAAAAAGGAATTTGTAAAATAATCGTTGTGAAAGAAGTCGGGGAGATTGTGAGAAGGTTATATAAGTAGATTCCTTTAAAACATGTCCACTAGAAATAGTGACGCAGCTTTTATTTGTTGATAAAAGTTTTATTATTTCAAAAAATAATTAAAAGTACGGTGAAATTAGAGGGCTGACAAAATGGTATCATACTTACTATAATATATTTATTATTTATTTTTTTCGTATTTAAAAAAATGTGAAATGCTCTACAAATCGTGTAAGTGAACATTAAAAAAATGCTGTGTAAAGTGGGGAAAATTCCGTAAAATTTGTTCCAGAAAATCAGTGAGCCCGTTTTCCTTTCCTCGCGGGGCGTGGGTTGGTATGAGCACGCGCGTCCATCTGCCGGCGCTCGTCGAAGCGGGCCTGACGCGCAGCCCCTGCCAGCGCCCCGGGTGATTAAACGCGCCGCGCCGCCTCGCGTCGCGCCGGTCGAAGGTCTTTGTTTGCGGGCCGCTTTTATAGGCGGAGGCTGCCAGGGCGCCGTTGACGCCCGCGACGTCAGGGGCGCCACGTGACAGCAGTGCTGCCTCGGGGACGGACGGCGCGCCAGCGGAGAGTGGTGGCGCCGGGGGCGGATCCAGTCGTTTTTTTTTTTCTTTCGAGGGAGGGTGGCATCGTATATTTTTGTTAAATAGTTGATATTTGTTATTATATTGAGCATTATTTATGTATGCAGTATGTATTGTGTATTATAAATGCACAATATTTGTTATTATATTGTGCATTATGTATTGTAGATATGATACTATACAATATTATTGTTTAATTAATTATATAATTCGAGCATAAATAAATATTTAAATCAATTTTACCGTACAATGGAAGGTAAACGAAAACTACAGTTTTATTTTATTTTATTTTTTTGCCCCTGATCCGCCAGTGGATGGCGCCAGAATTGCTGTCGATGATAGTCGTGATGTTTAAAAAAAAGGTAAATGTCATTTGTCTTACCTAATTGGAATTCTGATGTCTCAAATTGTTTCATTCTTCTGGATGTATCACGTGAAAGACTGATCGTGTCGTTTATAAAGTCTTTCAAATCCTGAACAAAGTTCCACACCAAAGTTACTTATTTTTTTCATTGACTGGTTAGGTTTAGGCCCAAGACCTGTATCGGTCCGTTTTCGATTGTATTCCATTGCTTGCTCAGGAATGTTATAAATATATTTTCGGGAGATGACTTTTGTACGCACAAAATAATGGAATGTGAAGAAAATACGATTGATTGCAGCTGCGACCATTTTTTCCTCTACGCTTACCGTCTATCACTGGAAGGTTTGCACTCAGCTTTCAAGGGAATAGTAAAATTATTTTTCATTTTTGTTAGCTCGAAATTGCAGCTGTTTACGTAGGAGCAAAACAGTGGTTGAATGCCATTTGTCAACTTTGCTCTTTTTGAATGGCCATTCAAACGGCGTTTTTTTTAGGAAACTATTAATTATCTTTCGGAACGAAGCCGTTAAATGGTTCATTCATTTTCAGATACTGACAATTACATATATTTTCAGTTAAAAAGCCTTTGCCGCCTTTGCCAGCGATGTTAGATGCAATTAGTTTATAATGTTAAGCTTCATTGCATGAGTACTTGTGTTGAAACAAGCGAGGTGGGAGGAGCGAGTTTTTAAATTTGTACGAATGTAATGAAGCAACATTATAAACGAGTTTCACACGCTATTTTTGTGTAACAGCATTACAAATTTATAAGAGAATCAAACTTATTTTGCAAAATAACTTTTTGTGGCTTTTCGGGTATTTGACATAGTGTGAGAAAATGGTGGTCGGCTGTTCCATTCACTGCTATACTTCCCCACGATTCTCTCGCTGCGATTGGCTGAATGTGTGATGACGCAATCATTTGTGCCGTAAAATGGCCTTTCATGAACGATTTCTTGCAATAGAAAAGGTCGTTTATAAATGCTGGAATACTTTCATCAGGAGCATCATCAACATCATTCCCGTTTTGGACGCGCGTATTCGTCGTGTCTCTAGAGAGCGCACGGTGACATTTCGCGTGGCCAGTAACCCGGAGTCGCACCGCGAGGCGATGTGGCAAAGAATCGTAGCTGCCGGAAAATCTCCGACATTTTATTCGTACTTTCTAACGACTGTAATTGGCCCGACAGCCTTCCAAATATGTCGCGCGTGGGGCCGGGCCGTGCATAGTAACAGGTTCGTTTCCTGAAACCTGCGAGCGAGCGACGGGCAGCAATCGGTTCCCAGGTAGACGTCCGGGGCGAAGGGACACTCGCCCGGTCAGCGAGTTCTAGGAGTCAGTAGGGGAAAGCATCAGTTCGACTCGAGACTCGGCTGGAAAAACACACTCAACACTAAAGCAACAACAAGTAAAAATCAAAATAGCTCCCCCGAAACTCCTTAGGGGCCGTCCGTAAATTACGAGAGGCGATTTTTGGTGATTTTTCGGCTCCCCCCTTCCCCCTTGGTAAGATATCGTGAGATTTGGCTCGACCCCTTCTCCCCTTCGAATTTCACGTGAGATTTTTCAAAATGCGTACTTTTAATTAAGTAAATACGTTATTTTGTTATTGATTTGCATTGGTATTTATTTAAAAAACATAATTTGCGCCATTTTATTTAAAACTAGATATGACTAGCTTTTAGAAAGTAGAGTGACTAATGAATACTATTGCACTTCGAAAAACAGTGCAATAATGCATTGTAATTCAGTCCACGGGGACTCATGTGCGGTCTCAAGAGTGACTACTGGAACAAACATGTCCATATGATTTTCCGTAAATTCATCTGCTCATTCAACTTCGCAGTGATTCAACCATCAAAACCGTTGTCGCTGGCACACAGAAGCTCGTTAGCTCGACATGTTACGATCCGTCGCACTGCGTGCTCGTGCACAGTGGACCGCACGTCGGTGCTCTGCAGCTCTTGTGATGGCTGAAAAGTAGATTGTTTAGTACTGTTTTTAGCGAAAAAATACGTGATATATGCCGAGACCCCCACCCTCTACACCACGTAAGATTAGGTGAGATTCGCTCGACCCCTTCCCCTTTTTAAAGGCGTCACGTAATTTATGTATGGCCCCTTATCAACTACAAAACCTTAACTATTGCCGTTGCACTTTACAAAGCCATTACCAGCCCCTTAATACTATACGCAAGCCCCATATGGACCAACGCATCAATTGTCAACATTAATTAACCTCCAAACCATACGAAATAGACTCCTTGGACTAGTAACACAATGAGAGCTATTAGAATTAAGAACAAAGATTTAGACGTATGATACCACGACCGATAGCAAGTAGGCCAGATATTTCTGATCAGAAGCCTACTCATCTTAGTGGTATCAGTGCACCGAAATCTTCAAAAGCGACTCCACAAACCCTATTCGTGCACGTTTCCTACAGTGAACTGTTAAACTTTTAATGTCGGTAATAGAATCGAGTTAATGAAACGTAAGAACGATAAGGCCTCTGCTCGTCTGATAAGCCCTCCGTGGCAAGGGACGGTCGTTCGTTCAGAGCGAGTTGACGGCCGCTGCAAACAGAAAAATAAACGCTCCATGTATGAACGTGCAGTCGCGGGAGCCGACGTCACGTTTGAAGAGGTGAACGAGTAGTCGCCTCGTGCTGCTAGAGTTAATTGCGGCTGTAGGTGTGTGACGTGAGAGCCAACGAGCTCATCAGCTTGCAGGAACGCGGGAGCTCGAGAACTTCTCTGCTGCTGTCTTAAGGTTCGGATTAATTTCAGAAGCGGCGAGGCAGACCTTGCTTTATCACATTT
The DNA here is from genome assembly GCA_031308135.1 of Acheta domesticus. Classification (NCBI taxonomy): domain Eukaryota; kingdom Metazoa; phylum Arthropoda; class Insecta; order Orthoptera; family Gryllidae; genus Acheta; species Acheta domesticus. The sequence goes on along the minus strand of JAHLJT010000725.1, from coordinate 12,894 downwards.
TATAAAAACCCTCAACGCGGTAGCAGATGTTAAGAGATCCGCATCAACAATTTTAATCGCTTATTAATTATATTTTTCCTGTATGCAAGTCTGTGCCATTTTGAATGTTCTACGTTTCACACATTGCCATTATTTCCATTCTTTCAATATAAAGATTGTTTTGTGACAAAGTCGGTTCTATTTCCTGAAGTTTTACTGAAGAAAATAAATAAACTTTCCCGTTGCGTACGTGGTTGCTGAGTCAGCAGAATCTAGCCAGTGTTTTTGCAAATTTAATATCCCTTGTTTTATTTAAATAAAAGCTGAGTATAACTATAAGACATGACGTCATTTTGCAACTCGCGAAACCTCTGCCTTGTGGAATTCTCGATCTTTAAAGTCGTGCTTATCTTTTTCAGTTATTTTTTAAAATAGGAATAGGTTCGACATGTACAAAGGCCATATTGCAGAGTTTAGAAAGAAATATATCCAGGCTGCATATTTGAACATTCTCACTGGAAGGTGTATGGATTGGATTGGATTGTTTCCTAATTAGGCGTAACAACATTATGACATTTATGCTCTAATAGTACCTAACGAAGGTAAATCTCATTGCGTGGAAAATTATTAACCTTCGCGTATTATTATTATTATTATTAATATTATTATTATTATTATTGTTGTTGTTGTTGTTGTTGTTGCAATGAGTGTTTGTACATTTCTTTGGTATTGAGTAAAACGTCTCTCCGAGGTATGTATCGGCGGCAAAATGCTTGTTCGCATCGATTGATTAATTGTTAGTGATTCCTAGAGCGCCTACTACTGAGGTCGTTCGTTCCGTAAGTGTAGTGCATGTTTTTTCATCTGGTAATGGCAGTTACCTTTCCCCGCTGGATGGCGAGATTCGGCGCCGACCTACTGTCGACTAGTAGGGCTTCCCCGACCAGGTACCTCCCACCAGCGAGGCACCGCCCCAGCCAGGACAAGCTCTAAGCTCCCGACCAGACTCCCGGCATGTATGATAATGTAGTGCATGTGAGTGTAAGTGAATGTAAGTAAAAAGTGAGGACAGGACAAGGAAGGAAAGATCGCGCGCGGTTCCTCACCCGTTATATAGTACTGCTCCGGCATTCGCCAGGTGTTGATCGGAGTAACCACGGAAAACTACCGATCAGAGCAGCCGTCCGCTAGAATTCTCCTCCAGACAGCGACTGAATTCGACCTGACAAGCTAGTGTCGGAAATCCTGCCGCCGTTGCGACTCGAAGCTAGGGCCTCCCAGCACTGCAGTGACATCAGTTGATGTGCAGAGCCACCTCTCCCGGTACTTGTTCATATCCTGTTCTCCGAATATTGTGAACGGTGTCAAGTTAAGTGAGAAAAGTCTCGTGACCTGTCGAAGGCGCGACCGTTCCACGGAGCAAAGGCATTCGTGCTATTATTATGGGGAGTAGCGGAACAGCTGCGTTGAGAGACCAGTCGTATATCTCAATAGCCGTCGCTAGGTATTGCATCCTTTGCCGGGCGAAGGTCGGTTCTCGGGAGCCAGCAGTTTCAGTCGTTTTGCGCTTGGGTCTCCGCGATACCATGTGATATGTTGTTCTGCAGGAAGAGGGTGAAAGATATGCTGTTATATAGTTCGACTTGCGCAGTGGGTGAAATGAAGAAGTAATGTAACTTTCTGCAGACATATTCATTGGTCAGGAAAGCAAACGATTCGTTTTATCTTACGTACGTTTCTTTTCGTAACCGGAATTACGAGGAATGATTCATTTCTAATACACATGAATAAACTCCTAGGATATTTCTAAATCATGGTGGTAGAGTTTGTGGTTTGCGTTTGTTTTACCGAAATTTTAAATATTTAGAAATTCCGAACAAGGTATTTTCTCAACAAATGTATACGCTTATTCTGATGTACTAATATGAGATGTATTACATTATATGGTGTAACTTTGATTTTTATGGATCAATAGTTCATTAATTAGAGTTTTAGCGAAAAGGAATAGTTCTCATTGTGTTTGTTCGATTTGCTATTTCACGTTCTGAACGAAATGTTCCAACTTCTAGTTAACAACGTTTACGATAAATGGTCGAAATCGGAATCGTTCGCTGGATTCGCTGAAACTGTTTAAGTCCATTCGCTTTAATCCAAGGAATTAAGGACTTCCAGTTTGTGGAAGGTCAACCAACAGAGGCAGGGGAACTTCATGTGCGACTTCTACCCAAAAGCATTATCAACATCTTCGCAACCCTGAACTTGTAGGTCATCTTACACTCCCTCATTTGGTTTTTTCTAAACCTCTTTTCTTGGAACTTTCCATTGCTTCGACATCTTCCCCTGTGTTTTTCTTCTTCCCCAAGCTGTGTAATCTTTTTATTTTTGGGAATTACTATAGCCTTAATTTTTCCTCTTGGGCCTCCTCCCCCTCTTTATAAAACGTAAATAATAATAATAATAATAATAATAATAATATAATAAAGCCTGTTCCTGTGGCGTAGGCGGTTGCGTTGCGGCAGCCGTCGTCTGGGCCGAGGAGGCAGCAGGTTCGAGTCCTGCGTAGACATGGTCGTATTTGTTATTGTCCGTTCACCCATCATCATCATCATCATCATCATCATCATCATCATCCTATCACCAAATAACTCATAATTCAAGGTTTAACAACTTTGCCTTACCAAGGGATACAGCCGAAAATCTGATTCCCATAATGACACGCGTTTATCTCTCCGGGATAAAACTGTGTCTTGGCTTCGGAAGAGGAAGTGTAGCTTGGTCATAAATGACCGGAAGCGAATATAGTGCGATGTGTCGGGGACCATCGCAGTCCTCCACCCTTGCGTCACGCCAAATTACCGGACGGCAGGAAAGAACTACGCGCCCCCGAATTAGATATGCCCAGCCGCTCAAGCCCCCCATAAACTTTCAACTATCAATTATACCCTTTTACTGACAATACCGCGATGCGTCGGGTGACCATCGCACCCTCTCACCCCCGCGTCACGCCAAATTACCGGAAGTTGGAAAGGGCCACGCGTCCACCGCGACCCGATTTAGTTCCGCCCAACGGCCCAAGTTCTCCAGAAGCCCCTAACAATAAATCTTACCCTTTGTCCAACAATACTGGATGATCGACAGCCGGAACAACCATTTTAGCGACTTGGCGATCGCACCCGGCTCAATAATCCTCTAAAAGCCTATAAAATCATCACATGCCAAAGCAGAAGGGACACGTGCGCGCTCCTCCGGCCTAACAATACCGGCCAATGAACAACCAGAAGGCACCGTTGATGAGATAGAAGGTTCGAGAAGTTCAAATCCGACCAATAAAATCACTAGGCAGGAAGCACGTGAGCACTTTGAGATATTTTCGAAAAAACGAAAGGGACAGACGGGCGAGCGAGGCCAGAGAGAGGACGGGCGACAGACGCTAGAGAGGACGGTCGTGCAGGAGAAGTCGTATGGAGATAAAAAACCAACAAGTAAAGTTTTGAGTAGATTAACAGTGGTAGTTAAGAAAACCACCGAATATTAGTCAGTTAATGAAACCTGCGGTAGAAAGGGAACAGCAGCAGTGGGTAAGGCACACACTGAGCCGACCACTGCGAAACTTGCCCGGTCTTCACGGAATTAATTCCGAATAGCCAAAGTTTGGCTTCGAGCGTCATACGCGGTCCAGGTGTCGTGTGACGGCCTGAGACGCGCGCGAGCATCACGTCGCCACCGCCCGGTCATCCACCGCCGACGTCCCGTGCGCCGGAGTCATCACCCCGGAGGCAATCGGAGGCCAACCTTGCAACGTTCCGGCGTCGCCTCCTGAGGGTCCGACTACACTTCTCCGTCGCTCGGCGAGCAATCCAGTCGCGGTGACATTACCATCTAACATCACAGATTGTAAGTTGTCATCACCATCATTCATTAATCGGCTACTAAAGTGACAATAACCCAGCATCAACCTGAACAGTTTCTCTTCGTTTAATTTTTTGAATAAACTAGTCCCCGCCATTTGGTCGGGTGAACCAATTAATACCATAGCAAAGTGTTATTATTCTAAATCTTAAGAAACCACCAAATGCAACCCTTCGACCCAGGGCGCTCACCCCTGAGACGCTCAACGCCGGCGACATTAAGCAGGTAAGTGGGCATGCGCTTGGCGCCCTTATTAAATAAATTCAGCGCGTGTCCCCTCCTGCGACTTGGGACGACTGTCACACCATAAGTGTGTCGGCGCCTCCATTTTGTGAGCAGTTCCATCACATAAATTGGACGCCCAACGTGGTTGTTTTTATACGAATAATTGAGCTTGTGTAGACTCAGATCATAAATTGGACGCCCAACGTGGTTGTTTTTATACGAATAATTGAGCTTGTGTAGACTCAGATCATAAATTGGACGCCCAACGTGGTTGTTTTTATACGAATAATTGAGCTTGTGTAGACTCAGATCATAAATTGGACGCCCAACGTGGTTGTTTTTTCACGTATAATTCAGCTTGTGCAGCGTGCAGAGCATAAATTGACACACAACGTGGTTTTTAACAAGTATTTTACTTTGTGTTACTCGCACCTGTGTATTTCTTATTGAACTCACTAATTCTTTCTTATCCATTTTCCGTTTACGCTTGCTCAATTATTGCCCAACTGAAGATTGCATTTGGTTTTAATGTGTGTTTCTTTTGATATTTTGTATTTTATGAGGTTTTCAATCACTTTGCTTGCGTGTGAGACTTAAATTTTATATTGAACTTCCGGTAATTTTTACATCTTTTGTATCAGTGAATGCTCAGAGTATTACAGTGATTCTCATAACTTAGAAGCCCAAAGTGTATTTATAAGAACATTTCACTCTCTTTTCAGACGCATAATTTCATTTTATTGTTATTTTCTTTTTACAATTTCTTAATGCGTCATATAGTGTTTAAGTGTGGTTAATTGAACTCTATTTTATTTTTTTCCTTTTTCATTATACGTGCTATTTCCGTCACGTAACAATTATATGTTTACTTAATAGTGTTTACTTTCTATTTGAAATTTTATGTTTATTTCTCAGTGTTATCCTCTAACATTTCATTGTGTGTGTTTTGTACTTTTCTTTTTATTGTGTTCGATTGTGTACTCATGTGTAACGCGCTGTAGGCGTCATTATCGTACTTACGTCACTTCGAGGATTGCTCGCTCCACGATGGCTGAAAATAATCCCATTCAAAACCCCGAGGTTTCTGACCCCGCTCCCGCAAACGCCGACGCGCCTGCCGAGCTCACACCCCCAGCTGTTCTCGCCCCTACTGTCGGGGTTTCTTTAGAGCAGGTACTCGAGACGAGTACCGCCGAGGCCGGACCTACCCTCGCCGCGGCCGCTCCGACGCCACCCTCAGACCAAATGTCTCAATTTTTCAGCACTCTTATCGCAAAATTTGACGAACAGCGTCAAGAATTTTGTCAATTTCGATCACAATTTGACGAACAGCGTCAAGAATTAAATTCTAAATTTCAGGACTTGAATTCCAGATTTGATTCGAAATTTTGTGCCCTTGATAGCAGATTAGACGAACACCTCACTAATTTCACCCTTTTTCAAAGTGAGGTGTCTCAACAACTAAATTCGGTTAATTCAAAGGTCGATAAACAGAGCACTAAAATCGCCTCTCTCGCCTCTGCTGTTGAAAATAATTCTACGCAAATTTCTGACATCAACGAACATTTAACAGGCCAACTAAAGAAATGCGAATCGCTCCAGTCTGAAACAGTTCAACAAATGACAGAATTTAAAGACAGCATAAACAAGGATATTGCAACCGTTTCAGAAAAGCAATTAAATTTGGGACATTGGGCTCGTGATAAATTTAAAGACAATGAATCCGAAATTTCCAACTTGAAAGGCGAGGTGACTAAGAAACTAAAAGGGGTTGACAATAAGATTGAAGGACTTCACGACTCCCTGAACAATAAAATTGAAACAGCAAAATTAGTTATCCAGGCACAGGCGGAAATGGAACGGAAAGAAATCGAAGTCAAAATAGACGAACTAGAAATTAAAGTAGCGGAAAAGACTATTTCAGCTTTCCCGGTTAATGCTATGCCACTGTCAATTCCTCCAAATTTAAAATTCTCTGGTAATCGCGGTGAACAGCCCATTACGTTCTTACGTAATGTTGAAAATTATTTTGCTTTAGCGAGACACATTCCTGAATCTTCTAAACCGAAGGTTATAGCCCAAATGTTGGTTGACCATGCCCAAGAATGGTTCCAAACATTGTTACCAGTTCCGGCTGATTTTCAGGATTTTCGTTCCAAATTTATTAATCGTTTTTGGGATAGAAACACCCAATACAATTTTAAATGGATTTGGCTAAAGGTAGATGGGACCAGAATGGTAACATGTCTATGCGGGATTATGCAGTGTCTCGCATTGCCTACTTAAACAATGCGAACCTACTCCCCCTGACGACGAAATTATGTGGCTATTAACTCGTCATTATCCATATGTCATTCAAAACCTCCTTAAAACTAGTTTTGTAAAAGATCTTGAGCAATTTCAGATCTTATTGGGCGATTTCGACCAACGAATGTGCAATTCGCTTCTTATCAAATCAGAGTCAAAACTCTTCACGCCCACGTAATGGCAATAATAATAATCAGAATCGAGGATTTCCCCCACGCCATTCGCAAGGTCAAGAGCGTCCTTTTAACCACGGCCCTTCGCCGCACTTTCCCCCCGCCCCCTCCCCCCCGGCGCCGACCAGTTTTCCGCCTCCCTTCAATGTCGGTCAAGGCCAAACCGCGCCCCTCCTCGCGCCGCCTTCGACAGCCCCAGGTCAACCAACCACAGAGGCCGTTAAACCGCTCAGGTCCGGAATAAATGGGAACACAGTTCTGGACCATATTTGTAATTCAAATGTTGCGGTTCCCATCTTTACTCTATGTGTAATGGATGACTTACTAGACATTACTGACGCACCCACAGACTCCACGATACGTAAACGCAATTGTCCAGTAATTAACATTACCTGCTTCGGCATCGATGTAGATGCTTTACTAGATACAGGCTCTGAAGTATCTGCCATCTCTGAATCTTTCTATGATCAATTATTACAATCAAACTATGTCATTCCGACTTTCCCTATCACTAAGTCTTATGTTATAGGAGCACAAATGCGTAAATCAGCGCCCATTACTAAACAGATTTTGCTATCTTTCTCCCTCTTTAACCAGCCTATTGATGTTACCTGTTTGGTTGTTAAAAATCTTAGTAGGAGAGTTATTTTAGGCATGGACTTCTTCCGTGATTACGGAATTACCATTGATTTAGCCCAAAATGTAATTAAACCATATAATGGTGTCGAAGGAAACATCGTGCAGGAAACTACCGACTTTGTTTTTACAGACCACTTTATTCAGAATCTAACGATGGAGCAAATACAAACCGGGATTACTGACAAAGTTCAATCTTGCAATTTGTTGTCATTCCCTCAAAACTCATCTTACAAAATTTATTATTTGATTTCCAGGATATTTTTCAAAATTCTACAAAGCCCATTAAAGATTCCCTTTTTCGAATCAAGGTCACCGACGATACACCTTTTCGATGTAAGCCGTATCCTATTCCTCAAGCCTACAAAAGAAAAGTAGACGAAGTAATTAAACAAATGACTGAGGATGGTATTATTCAAAAGGCTCCCACTTCTTATGTAAACCCTATTGTCATCGTCCGCAAAAAGACTGGCGACGTACGCATCTGCCTTGATGCACGACGCATTAACTCTGTCACAATTCCTGAAAATGACGCACCTCCTAAAGTTGATGAAGCGCTACGACGCTTTACTGGTTGCAATTGGTTCAGTGTCATCGATTTTAAATCATCTTATTGGCAGCTAGCAATTCACCCAGCAGACCAAAAATACACTGGCTTCATTTACAATGGTTGCACATACGTTTTTTCAACGTACCCCTTTTGGCCTTCGAAATTCAGGTTCCGCCTTTATTAGATGCCTAGACAATGCTTTTAGCACCCAAAATCTCGACTTCGTGACTACTTACGTAGACGACGTTGTCATTAGCTCCAAGTCCTTTGATGAACATTTACTTCACCTTAAAACCGTCTTTCAGCTCCTCCGCCAGCACGACATGTGTTTGAATATAGAAAAATGTTCATTTTTCCAGACTCAGATCAAATTCCTCGGATATTTTATTAACCCGACTGGAACTTTGCCCGATCCTGAGAGTATTAAATTTATACAGAATATCCCCCCACCTCGTTCTATCAAGCAGCTACGCAGTTTCATTGGCGTGTGCAATTACTACTCACGGTTTTGCCACAATTATGCCACCTTGCTCCACCCATTATTAGACCTTTTGAAGAAAGACACCAAATGGCTCTGGACAGAAAACCACCAGAAGTCTTTTGATCTTCTTAAAACTGCTTTCGCCAACAATTTCATCATTCATCACCCCGATTTCAATAAGAAATTTATTCTCCAGACAGACAGTAGCAATGTTGGTCTCGGATGCGTCCTTTTTCAAACAGGACATAGACGGCTCCCTACAATCATCGGTCTTGCTAGCAGAGTTTTGCGTGGGCCGGAACACGCGTACTCTGTGACTCAGAAAGAAGCGCTTAGTATTGTTTGGGCTCTTCAAAGTACCGCGACTACCTACTCGGTCGCCAATTCACTATTATTACCGACCATAAAGCTTTGACTTTCCTCAATAAGTGCCACTGCCAGAACGAACGCCTGCTTCGCTGGGTTCTTTGGCTCCAACAGTTTTCTTTCGACATCCCTCCATGTAAAGGCAAGTTAAATTACTACCTGAACCTCCTCAGCCGTCTTCCGTATCATCAAGAGAACAATTCAAATGAGACTTTGTTTCACATGAATGCTATCGCCACTGATCAGGGAACCATACCAGAATGCGACCGAAAGACCTCAAACTATTTCAGACCAATGACCCTATCATTGGCACAGTAAAGAAATTCCTCAAAAACCAAATTCCATCTGACCACCCCGAATATCAAAACCTGGCTAACTCAAGCCACAATTGGAAATTATCCAATGATATTGTACTTAAAAAGACCAAAAACCAATCCTGATACGTTCAAAATTTGGATTCCTGCTGCTTTGACAGACAAATTAATTACTTTCACCCATAGAAGTTATGGTCATTTCGGATCTGCTAAGATAATTGCTATTCTGACCGATTTCGTATACTGGCGAAACATGCACCGCCAATTAGAACCACTATCGCTAAATGCCTTAAATGCCAGACAACAAAACACCCTAATAGGTCGTACCAGGGACCTTTGACTACTATATTGCCAGACGGACCCAGAGACCTATGCGCAGTAGACCTTTACGGACCATTACCTAGAGGAAGATGTGGATTCCGCCATATCTTCGTAGTAATAGATGTGTTTACTAAATATGTTAAGTGTTTTCCTATTGTTAAACCTACTGCAAAGTCCTGTTTAAAACACCTAGTGCAAGGTTTCTCAAAGAATGTGGGACGTATCAGCGTGTCCTCAGTGACAATGGCACGCAGTTCACGAGTGACCTTTGGCAGCAATCGCTAAATGATTTAGGTGTCCAAACAATCTTCTGTTCTATTAGGTCACCGAGATCAAACCCAAGCGAAAGAGTCATGAAAGAATTATCACGTTTGTTTCGGGTTTATGTGTCTCACAAGCATACCGCTTGGCCCGATTTACTACCGAAGATTAATACGTGGCTTAACCACATCCCCCATGAATCTTCCAGATTTACACCTTTCGAGGCTCAATTCAATAAGAAGCCGAAACCATTGTTTCCTATTTTAGCAAAAATGGCCACTCAAATTCCAATTTCCCCTGAGGATCGGGTGTCAAATTATTCTCTCAAATTTAAAGAAAGCTGGTGATACGAGAAAACAACACCAGAAGAGTAAAACCCATTTATTTAAAGTCGGCGATAAAGTTTTAATCAAAGCTCTCAGAGTATCTAATCAGCCTGAAGGCCTTATTAGTAAATTCTTTCCTTTATTTGTAGGTCCTTACAAATTATGAGGCTTGTAGCCCCCCAACGCTTGCACTTTACGTAGCACAGATGGTTTCCGAGGTTGGTCCTCACAATTTTTATAACCTTGTTCCTTTCAGAGATTAAACTAGATTAATTGGCTGAAAGAATAAAAGCCCTCATTTATGTCGCTCTGATTAGGTAACCTTATTTTAATTATATTCTTGTGGATCCAGCCCGGTTGCCCTGGCACGTCTTATTATTAATTAATTTCGTGGGTTCGCTACTACTTCAATGCTTTGGTTAAGTGATTGTTATAAGTGAACGTCGTTGTTGATTAAAAAGAGAGAGAAATAATTCAGATATCCCTTAGATATACTCTGTCGAGAGTTGACGAGAGTTATAGCCATTGACTTTAATTAATGAAACGAGCTCCATTCTGATATTATGAATTTAATGTTTTTGCAACCCAAGTCCTTTGTTTAATTCATTGGTTGTTTTCTCACGTCTACCATTCTATTTTCAATTCTCCATCGTGTTGATATTTTGTTTCCTCCTCTTGTGTTTTAAATAATTTGGCCACTGTTGACTATTATGCTTATCTATTATTTTGCAAATGTCGCATTTACTCCACTTGTTTTTATACCTCTAAAATCCTATTAAAAGAGCGTCAAATATAATAATGATTAACAGGGTTCCCACTTTTGGCTCTTCACTTTGCACAATTATTCAATTTGCAGTAGCGTTTAACTAGTTTTAGGTACCCCATTGTTTCATTTTGCCAGTCTTTCTAAGTTTTGTTTCCAATTATCCCTCTATGTTATCTTCTTAATTACTTATTTAGTGCTTAGTTTGCTCTTAGTTTGAGTAGGTGTTGCTAATGGCCCACCACCATTTCTTATTTTTGAAAAATGATAAAGATTATTTTCATTCATTTTCTTATCATTAATGTGTTTGTATTACTTCTTAAAGATTTTGTGTCCTAAATTTATTGGTCATCTAGTTTTTTAGAAATAGCTTTAGTGTTGTTCCTCTTCATTAATTTTATCCTTTTGCTTAATTAACTAGTATTGTCTTATCATGTTAGAGTTGTCATTGAAACCCCTAATTTCGATCTGGACATGCCAGGTTTTTGTGTTTTCACCGCTTCATCTGTCGGCACATGCTCCCCAAATTTATTATCATCTATTTTTGTAAATCTCTTTTTTTGTTCTTAGATTAAAAAAAACATGTCCCATGCGTTTTTTTAATCTCATTGTACGGGGGGGTAATGCGATGTGTCGGGGACCATCGCAGTCCTCCACCCTTGCGTCACGCCAAATTACCGGACGGCAGGAAAGAACTACGCGCCCCCGAATTAGATATGCCCAGCCGCTCAAGCCCCCCATAAACTTTCAACTATCAATTATACCCTTTTACTGACAATACCGCGATGCGTCGGGTGACCATCGCACCCTCTCACCCCCGCGTCACGCCAAATTACCGGAAGTTGGAAAGGGCCCACGCGTCCACCGCGACCCGATTTAGTTCCGCCCAACGGCCCAAGTTCTCCAGAAGCCCCTAACAATAAATCTTACCCTTTGTCCAACAATACTGGGATGATCGACAGCCGGAACAACCATTTTAGCGACTTGGCGATCGCACCCGGCTCAATAATCCTCTAAAAGCCTATAAAATCATCACATGCCAAAGCAGAAGGGACACGTGCGCGCTCCTCCGGCCTAACAATGCCGGCCAATGAACAACCAGAAGGCACCGTTGATGAAATAGAAGGTTCGAGAAGTTCAAATCCGACCAATAAAATCACTAGGCAGGAAGCACGTGAGCACTTTGAGATTTTTTCGAAAAAACGAAAGGGACAGACGGGCGAGCGAGGCCAGAGAGAGGACGGGCGACAGACGCTAGAGAGGACGGTCGTGCAGGAGAAGTCGTATGGAGATAGAAACCAACAAGTAAAGTTTTGAGTAGATTAACAGTGGTAGTTAAGAAAACCACCGAATATTAGTCAGTTAATGAAACCTGCGGTAGAAAGGGAACAGCAGCAGTGGGTAAGGCACACACTGAGCCGACCACTGCGAAACTTGCCCGGTCTTCACGGAATTAATTCCGAATAGCCAAAGTTTGGCTTCGAGCGTCATACGCGGTCCAGGTGTCGTGTGACGGCCTGAGACGCGCGCGAGCATCACGTCGCGACCGCCCGGTCATCCACCGCCGACGTCCCGTGCGCCGGAGTCATCACCCCGGAGGCAATCGGAGGCCAACCTTGCAACGTTCCGGCGTCGCCTCCTGAGGGTCCGACTACACTTCTCCGTCGCTCGGCGAGCAATCCAGTCGCGGTGACATTACCATCTAACATCACAGATTGTAAGTTGTCATCACCATCATTCATTAATCGGCTACTAAAGTGACAATAACCCAGCATCAACCTGAACAGTTTCTCTTCGTTTAATTTTTTGAATAAATTAGTCCCCGCCATTTGGTCGGGTGAACCAATTAATACCATAGCAAAGTGTTATTATTCTAAATCTTAAGAAACCACCAAATGCAACCCTTCGACCCAGGGCGCTCACCCCTGAGACGCTCAACGCCGGCGACATTAAGCAGGTAAGTGGGCATGCGCTTGGCGCCCTTATTAAATAAATTCAGCGCGTGTCCCCTCCTGCGACTTGGGACGACTGTCACACCATAAGTGTGTCGGCGCCTCCATTTTGTGAGCAGTTCCATCACAATAGTAATAATATAATAATATAATAATAATAATAAATAATAATAATAATAAATAATAATAATATCATTATAATATATGCTTGCTCAGTTTTTACCGGTTTTCTATTTCTCTTCGTATCATGTTCTTCAACCATCTAATCAATCTCTGTTCTTTCTAATATGTTAACCTCGCACCGCCATCTTTTCACTTTCTGTCTGTCCGT
>JAHLJT010000723.1:0-13811 GCA_031308135.1 Acheta domesticus | reverse complement strand
GAAAACGATAACCCCTTGAGAACTGTGAAGTTATTCCCAATGAAAAAAATCAGCTGTCCCCCTCCTCCTTCCTAGCACTTAAACCCTCTTGAACCGCGAATACTCCTATTGACAACCGACCTAGAAAAAATGTCAAACGCCACTTATCTAGTCTATCTTCAAAATCTGAGACATCAGAAATGTTAAACTCATTTGTATGTGAAGAAAACCTAACCTATCTTAAAGAAAGAGTCTCATACTAATAACATACAAACGATTACACGAGAGACAATGGATTATAAAGTCCATCAACCTAAAGACTCTACATAGACTAAATCAAATTTTAAAAAACAAAAAAGTCAAAACTTGCAATTTCTCTTGCAGACGAATCTGATAGACTAGAAAATCAATTTGCCCCACTCAAAGGAACATTATCTGAACCAAGTAACAATATGTTTTGAATTGGTTACAAGTAATGTGTCTTTTTGAAAAACAACAAATTGCATAAATGTTGAGTAACGCGTTCTTGAATTCACTCCAGATATCAAACTGTTACTTCTAATGTTAGAAGATACTTACCCTCTCCTTATGGATAAAAGTTTCAAAAGACGTTTCAAAAATTTTAAAAAGAAATTAAAGAAAATGAACAAATACAGAGAATATGCAAACTCCAGTGAAATCAGCGATGAAAATTCAATCTCATACCCTCTTCGAATTCTGCTCTTGAAATGGCAAATAATGTTGTCCAATGGAATATAAATGGCTTTAGTCCTAAAAATGAGAATTTGCTACTACTAATTAACAAGTACAACCCTGATATGATCTTCCTACAAGAAACGGATAATAAAATCAACCAAAACCACCATTCAAAAATTTCTATTTACAAAAAACAGAAATTATGCAAACATAGCTAGAGTGGGGTAGACATCTCGTAAAGTAGATGAAATTCACCTTAATTCCACCCTTGAATGTTGAGCAGTCTCGATTAATCTCATAAATAAGTCCATAACTATATGTAATGTTCATCTCCCCCGCAGTTATGCCTTTATTGCTAGTGAACTGACACACTTAATAAATCCACTGCCTGTGTCATTTATTCTATTAGGTGACTTCAACAGTCACAGTTTTATGTGGGGATCACACAAAGATGATTCAAGAGGAAAGATACTAGAACAAGAATTAGATGATACTAATATTAATATACTTAATGATAGTTCAACAACACACCTGAATAATACTCAGTACCATTGATCTAACCATCTGTTCTACGTCAATTGCTCATCTCTGAGACTGGAAAACCTCTGATGAACTACTTGGTAGTGATCATTTTCCTATTATAATCACCAAACAGGGATGCGATACAGCAAATGAAGCAAAGTGTACTTCCAAATGGAAACCTTCGAAAGCCGACTTTAACAAATACAAATGAATTATTTCAACTAAAGTCAATAAAATGAAACTACTGCACAAGAACTATACTTCCATAACAAAGAAGATTGAGTATCTAACTGAACTCATACTTAAAACTGCAGAAACAACTATTCCTAAATCTTCAAATAAAACACCAAAACGGCGACTTCCTTGGTGGAATAAAGAATGCCAAAATGTCTGAAAACACAAACAAGCCTTTATCAAAGACAAGAGAACCTAACAACAGAAAATCAAATAGAATACAAAAGAACTAGAGCCTTCGAAAGAAGAACATATAAAGTAAACAAAAGAAAATCATGGAAAACCTTTATCTCATCCATAAATAATTCAACAAGCATATCTGATAACAAAAAAATCAAAGCAATAAAACGAATATACAAACCTACCATTCATACTAAATTGTTACGGTAACTAATAGAGTGGTTACAGTTTCCAATGAAATTGCAAACACTTTGGCTCAGACCTTTACTAATAACTCAAGTGACAAACATTTCAGTGATGAATTTCAACCGCACAAACTAAATTCTGGGGTCACAATAGATACAATACTCCAACTAAATACCTCTTGCTATCCAATACTAAATTATCCTCTCCAAGTTCAAGAAATTACTTCTATTCTTTCCAATCTGAGAAAGTCCAGCCCAGGCCCAGATGGCATTTTAATTTTTTTTAAAGAATTACCAGTCCATGACATAGAATATACTACTATCCTATTCAACGAACTCCTCATCTCTGGGTCATTTCCTAACAAGTGGAAAAAAGCAATAGTTATACCAATACCTAATCCAAATAAAGACATAAACAATCCTGTCAACTACAGATCAATCTCATAAACTTCCACCCTTTGTAAACTAATGGAAAAGGTAATCAGCAGAAGATTAATATGGAACTTAGAATACGGCATACCATCACCCTACCAAAGGGGATTTAGAAGAAATAGATCAACAATTGACCATTTCAACATCCATAGCAACATATGCGACGCATTCATAACAAACCAACACCTAGCACTAATCATCCTCCATGCAGAAAAAGACTACGACATGGTGTGGAAAGACATAACCTTACAACCACTGTATGATAAGGGAACAGACGGATATATTCTAATCTTCATTGCCAACTTTCTTCGTGAAAGATTTCTTCAAGTCACGTTCAATAACATCCTTTCCGACAAACACAAACTATCTAATGGTTTACCCCAAGGCTCCATCCTCAGTGTTACCTTGTTCCTTATTTCCATAAATTATGTAACTGAAATTATTCAGAAACCAGATATATATATATATATATATATATATATATATATATATATGTGTGTGTGTGTGTGTGTGTGTGTGTGTGTGTGTTCGCTGACGATATCACCATATTAGTTAGTGAAAAAAACTTAAGCTCTTCAGCAACAATTACAAAGCTCCTTTGACTCAATACAAAAAAGGGGTCTAACAAAGTTGGTTCAGATTCTCAAAAACGACGTAAAAATGCATCATCTTCGGGAATAACAAGAACACCAACGTACAACTAAAACTCAATATAAATTCTCAAGCAATTAACTGTGATTCAAATCATGATATTTGACGACAATCTAACCTGACAACTACACATCAATGCATTAAAAAGTGAATGCCACCTCGGAACGAATATCATCAAATATTTTTCTTCAACTTCATGGAGTGCAGATAAAAATATTATCTTGTCCACTTACAGAACCCTCATCCGCCCCAAATAGATTGTAGATGAATCATTTATCAATCAGCAAAAAACTATATATTAAACAAACTAAACCAATCCATTCTAATGGGCGGCGAATGGCAATAGGAGCCTTTAGGACAAGTCCGGTCTCAAGTTTCGATGACGAAGCCGAAGTGAATAGCCCCTTAAGACCCCCTTCACATTAGAAGACGAAAAATAACTCTCTCTTATGCTACAAAATCTCGTGCTCTTCGTGTAACCCAGCACACGTGTATTCTCCTCAAGATATTCAGTTTAATACCAAAAAAATGAATTTCCCAAAACAGTATATCAACTATTAAAACAATACCTCGATGAGGTAGACTTCACGTTTCCCCTG
Source organism: Acheta domesticus (assembly GCA_031308135.1). Classification (NCBI taxonomy): domain Eukaryota; kingdom Metazoa; phylum Arthropoda; class Insecta; order Orthoptera; family Gryllidae; genus Acheta; species Acheta domesticus. The sequence continues at coordinate 10,333 of JAHLJT010000723.1, read as the reverse complement.
GTAATCCTGATACTCATACTAAAAGACCTCCATGGTCTCCTTCCAAATTAGCCATTAATACAAGTCTTAAAGAATACCGGAAAAACTAACACATGTCCACAATATATTTAGCTTTCTTCAATGAATTGTCATCTAACTACAGTAGCATCTAACTGTCTAGCACATTTACAAATGGTTCCCGAACCACCAATGGATCTGGATGTGCTCTGTTAATTGATGGGCAAATACTTTTCAAGCTTGCATGTAATGCATTTCGAGCTTAGAGATATATATTCTGTGTATTATTGGTATAGGCTTATGACACATGCAGAGCTCTAAAATACATCAAAGATATGTCAAATTCAAAATGTTTAACCAACACCGATTTGAGAAGTGTATAGAAAGCTTCAGTAGCATCTCCAGACTAGATCCAATAATCAAAAAGATCATCAATCTATATAAGGAATTGTTAAACATTAACAAAGAAATAGTTATGGATTCCCTCACATTTCGCTATTACTGGCAACGCATCAGTTGACAGGGCAGCTAAACTAGCTACATCCTTACCTCTTACCATCAATAATGTTTCCCATAATGATATAATGATAATGATATAAGTACTCCTTCACAAAACCAAGAAATTGTGGGATACCGAATGGAAACGTTCACAGCCTAGTAAACTGTACATGATCACGAAATCAGTTCTGGAAGGCCATGCTCCTTACCTCCAGAAAAGAAGTGATCATGTGCTACTTACTCGTTTGAGAATTGGCCATTCAGCTCTTTGACTCACAATCATCTAATAGCAAAGGAATCTCCAAAATTCTGTGAAACATGTCATCTACTATCACCATCATCCATGTATTAGTCCACTGCCCAAATTTTAATTATTTAAGAGAAAAATATAATCTTGCAAACAACATACAAACACTTTGAATGATACAGTATTGAATATAATGTGTTTCATTTCTTCGCTGAGCTCAATCTTCATAAATATCTATAAACTTCACAGTTTAAAGACTCACAGTTTAAAGACTATTACTGACACCCTAAGAATTCTAATGTAAATGTTGAGATTGAATTGTTTTAAATGATATCACCATAGCCATATCTAGTACATTGTACATACATAAATACACACAATAAATAAAATCCATTAGATGCCTATTCCCCTTGGTAGAAGTCTGTGTAAATATATGTGTGATAATATATGTGTAAATATTAATCAGTATATACTCAATGATGTATATCACCCAATCATTGCAAAATACTGAAGCAGGGTTATTCTCTGCTATTACATGAATTATTGTTCTTGAGATGCTTATTGTTTACATTCAATTTTCTTATGCAACTCTATGGTTTATACTCCTATTACTATTTCAAACCCAGGTCATGTATCAATAAAAGAATATCTATTTGATGCTTTCCTCCAGGTCAAGGGTCTAACCTATCCATAATGTATAGCAGGTATAATAACCTCCCGTATTTGTCATATAGTAACTTACTACAGAAATACTTTGTAAATACACGTGATTCTGAATTACAAGCTTGTGGTCGCTCAAGACCTAGATGTTTATGCGACCATTATAATAAATTAAATTAAAAAAAGAACGTAACCGAGAGAGGTGGCTCAGTGCATCAACTGATTATCATTGCAGTGGCTCTGACAAGCAGGTTCTAGATTCGAGTCCCGACGGGGCGGCAGGATTTTCGACACTAGCTTGTCAGCTGGATCGAATTCAGTCGCTGTCTGGTGGAGAATTCTAGCGACCCGGCTGCTCTGAGCGGTAGTTCAGAGCATTTTATCCGTGTTAAATTATCTCCAAAATTTCATTAATGTGAAGTAAATTATGTCGACGTACAGCGTATAGTGTACAAGATACACGGGAAAAAGTAGAGATGGCCTAGCCAGAAATGAAATCTAGAAGGGCCACAATAGCCTACACTTTCTCGCATTATTTCTAACTCCTCCGAAACAGTATACTATTGTGACGATACCGAATAGTCAATAGAAGAAAGAAATTGATATTAAACACGCGAACGCAGTAGCCTGTCCCGAGTTTACGAAGCTCCCTTTGTGCGTGGAGGTTGAAGGGCGTGAAGCGATTTGTTTCGGACACGTGCAAGCCCAGGGTTCCTCAGCGCCCCCTGTCCGGCAGCGGGCTAGGGTACACGAGAATTATGACCCGATCTTCACCTCTCTGGCGCCGCCACATCCCCAGGCGACCCCTCCCCCCCCCGATGTTAGAGAGAGAGGGTTGAGTGGAATTTCCACCAACTTCAGCCAGGAAACGCTTCCGAACATTGGCTGAAATAAAATTAAAACGCAGTAACCTTTGGCCAATGGAGATGCCCTTCTCAAAATTTGAACCGAAATTGTTCTAGAACTTTCGATGAAGTAGGAAGGAGTGGGGGTTACCGAGGCTTCGCGTGCAAGTGACGAGGCACGAGGTGGACACTCGATAATAGATTCGTGGAGGAGAAGGGTGGAGAGTGCGGGTGCACGCACCTCTGCGGTGCGAGGGACATAACCATTTTTCGGTGTGCTGTGTTTGTGGTGTGAAACGCAGAATTGCTCCCGGTGGGCGTTCACTACCACCCGTGGAACTTTAAGTTGTCACGAGCTATTGTTGTAGCTAGTGCGCGATTTTGCAACCGGCCAGTGCCCGTAGCGAACTATTTGCCACTTACGTCACGGGGTGCCGTTTCCTTTATTTAGCGAAAAGCAATTTCGCTCGACTGCCTAAAAGATAATCCCTATATGAGCAGAGCAGTTCGCGCCGCGCGTTAATCGAGATCGTTCAACTCGATCCGCACCGTCACGTCCGCGCCTGCGGCAAAGCTGACCCCTGTGTTGGAGTTTCCGCCTTCGTCGCCTGTCCTCGCCCCGTCGGCGAGGGTCCCTCCACGCCAGCTGCGATGCACTGCCGGCGTCGCTTTCACCGCCGCCAAAGGAAACCTCGGTGACGTCATCTGAAGGTCGAGCACCGACCCCACGGAGTTCATTCAAACACGGTCTTTTGTTCGTGAGACTTTTGTGAATGACCCAGAACAGAGACCTGTGTAGCACTGTAAGCGAGCCGCGCTTTGGCTATTGAAGAAAAATCTTCAAAACTGTATTTCCTCTCTTTTTGTTATTGTATTACCCTGTGTTATCATCTAGTATGTAAAGAAAGTAATTTTAAGTAGAGGGAAATCTAGGGGAGGGTTAAATTCAGGCTATTTTGGGAGTTGTGGGATAAGTAGGAAAGAGGGGCGGGATATCAATGGGTTTGAAAGAGAGGGATTATTAGTTATAGAATTTATTTTTTTTGTGTGTGTTTAGTTAATTAAATTATGTTTTTACCCCTAACCTCAACGAGTTTCATTTCACGAGCAAAGAGCGTCCATCCATAGGCCCCCATTTTTTTGTTAGAGAATCACTGCTCCTGAGCTAGCTCGGCCACTGCATCAGGTGAGTGAAGGTAAGAGGGGGGGTTCTGGTCGCCAGATCGAGCCCCGACGCCACCCGCGAGGGCCCGCGGTGCTGACACTATATTCAGCAAAGAATGCTTCTAAACTTCCTCTACCCAATAACTCCATCTCTGGTTCCCTTCAAGACTTTAAAAAACTTGTTCAATCATTAGCATTAAAAATATGGGATTTGAAATGGAAATCAAAACATTCAAAATTACGTCAAGTTAGAAATTCAGTACTAGATCCTCTTCTTCTCCTGAACTTTAAAAGAAAACGCCAAATCATTTTATCAAGGCTCCGAATTGGCCATTTCAATTTGAGTCACCGTTATTTATTTCAAAAGACGAATCCAGTTCCCTGTCCAAATTGTGGTCAAACTATTTCTACATCTCATTTATTAGTGGAATGTCCTTTCACTGCTAACCTCAGAAAAAAGTTACAAATTGATTTGGATATCCATTCTCTATTGAATTCCACTTCAGAGTGTAAAAAATTTATTAAATTCCTATGGGACACAAAATTAGATAAATATGTATAATAGTTCCTTTATTGTTACAAATATTTACATGCCTGTAATATTGAATGAAATCAGAGTTAAATGTTTTATATTGTTTGTTAAATATTTCATTGTAATGTATGTTTATGTAATTGTAAAATAGATTCTGATCGCTTATGACCAAAACGTTTCAGAGCGATCTAAAATAAATTAAAATAAATAAAAAAAAATAAATTATACTACTACAGGAACTATGGAAATAGTTTCTCCGATCAACGCCAGGCGAATGCCGGAGCAGTACTCTAACAAAACGGGCCACAGACCGCGCGTGATCTTTCCTTCTTCTTCTTCCTTGTTCTATCCTCACCCCTCAGGCACGCACACTATCATGCACTGCCCTACCAGAGACCGGTCGGCGGCTTAGAGCTTGTCCCGGCTGGAACGGTAATCAGTCGGTGGGAGATACCTGGTTGTGGAAAACACCGCTAGTCGACGGGAGATCGGCGACGGATCTCGCCACCATCACGATTTAACAAAACATACACTTCACTTACGGGACTAATGACCTCTGTAACTGACGTGTCCAAAATCACTAACAATCAATCTAAAGAAAGTACAATCGAACATTTTGACTTGTAATCACGCCTTTTCTTCTAAAATTATGAACTTATCTAATGAGCAACTCGAAGAAGAAACAAAGCATTTTATGGCCGATCCGCGTGGCCGAAATCGCCAAGTGTCCTGGCGATCTCGGCGTGAAGAATCGCGCGTTCGAGTCCCTCCTCTCGCATGGTTGTATTTGTGTTCGTCCTTTCACCCTTCATGATCACCATATTACTTTATTCAATATACGGATATCCCTAACGTTAAATTATTAGTGAACGCTAACGATCTCGTAATTAATGCATCTCTAAATAAAAAAAGCATTTTTACCGTATTAAATTCTCTCCAAAATTTCATTAATGTGAAGTCAATTATTTCGACGCACAGCGTACAGAGTACAAGATACACGGGGGAAAGTAAAGAGGTGGCCTAACCAAAAATGAAAACTAGAAGGGCCGCAATAGCCTACACTTTCTCGCATTATTTCTAACTTCTCCGCAACATTATACTACTACAGGAACCTGCAAAATTGTTTTGAAACAGCAATAATATTATTCCGAGACTCGAACTCAGATCCTGTGACATAACTCGCCATGCGCCTTACCCTAACAACATAGAAAATGTCCGAAGTTGCACCTTGCGCGCCTCCTAAAAAACTGATCGTCTCAATCCAATGTTTCCAACACGCAATTTAGAAACTTCAGAGGGATCAACGAAAATGAAACCAACTCCATTCCTTAAAGTGTTCCTTGGAAAAAATTACATGGAAATATCTGAAAAAACATTGGAACAGTTTTTGAGAAAATGCCTTTTTTTTACAAATTATATCAATTTCAAGCACTATTTACGCAAAAATTACTCGAATTTTTCAAAAAATTGTACACGACCTTTGCCAAACAGCATATTTTTAGAACATTGTTTGACAGTTTTATTTAAACTAAAAATCTGTCTTTTGTAGTTTTTAAATATTATCATTTTTGCAATTTTTGAAAATAGAGAGAGTTTGCCGCATATTAGACTGGCACATTTTTACCGCCCTTTGATTCACAAAAGAAGAAAATTTAAAGAAAAAATTGAAGCAGTTTTTTAATTGTTTAAAAAATTAAAAATTGTCTATATTTCACAAAAAATTAAGCGAAAACTACTCATATTTTACAAACGTACATTACTTTATTTCACGATCAATATTTAAAGTAAAGATTTCATGCAGGAAAAAAATCCAATATTATAGTTGTAGGATAACGCCCAAAAAATTGAATTTTTCCTATTTTCAGAAAAAACAACAACAAGGATTTCAATGAAAATAAGACCGGTACCATTCTCTAAAGCGTCCTTTAAGGTATTCTAGAACAACGTTTAATCAAAAATGTGTAACCATTTTTGAGAAAATTTTGAACATGATGAGGATTCATGTAAAGTGCCCTAAAATATCAAAATGCCGGTTTCAAGCTCCGACGAATTTGGGTTCATTTTAATCGATCCGAGGATATCAGTTTTGGGGGAAATCGGCTGAAAGCACGGCGCACGGAGGGGAAGACGGACAGATAGACGGTTTACCATCAATCTATTTTTCGGTATCAAGGACATACACAACATCAATTCTGACTCCACTACATAAGAGAGGAAGTTATTCACTATATAGCAACAAGACTTATCCATTTTTCGATGTAAAAACACATAAAATTCCGACAAACGTTTTTCTGTCGAAATTCGCCATTTACTGGCGCACGATTACGGTACTTTCTCTTCGTACGAAGTAAGAGCAAGAAAGTAAAACGTATTGTAATCGCAGACAGAAGAGCAAGATCTGGCGAAAGGTGTTAGATATAGGAGTTACCGGCTTATGGGAATTCCATGAACGAGATTGTAAGAATTGCAGCGTGGCGCATTCCTTACGCCGCGCCACCCTAGGGCAGGAAGACCCCCCTATACCAGCAATGTTAATTTTGCTCTACTTTATGTACCTTTTTCTCCGAAACTACTAATGATACAATTTTGATTTTTTCATAGATATATATGGCACATTTCTAGATAATCGCTAGTTTTTTGGAAGCAATTGAATGAATAGGTGTTAATAATGTTTTTGAAAACGTATTGTTTTTTATCTAATTTTTTGAGGTTTTGAATTTTTCTGCCAAAGTTAATTCACAAATATATACTATAAAACCAGCATATGTCTATGAGATTTTATTTATTTATTTATTTATAGTCGCATCAACTGCGAGGTTATTAGCGACTATTCTGTAATTTTACAATAAGGTACATACATTAAGTTTACAAGGTTCTGTAAGTTTACATAGCATGGTTACTTTTTTTTTACAATTATACATTTTTGTTCAGTGAATAGTGAGACATTACAGTTTATATTACACCAGGGGTTGGAAATATTTTACTACATGTGATAATTTACACAGTACGTATGCTTAAAAACAATATTACAATTTGTTTTACAGTTCGACATTAATTGATTTGCAAAATTTTAAAATTTTTTCTTGTAGGGAGCTTGAATAAAGTAAAGCATCAGAATTAAAGTTCTGTAAGATTGTTTGGCGGAATTGATTGTACATAGGACATTCCTGAATAATATGTATTATTGTTATTTGTTCATTACATATATTACAAATTTGGGGAGTATTCTGGTTTATTAGGTAGAGGTGAGTAAGCCTCGTGTGTTTCTGATCTAATTCTGGTGATTGTAACTTGATCTTTGCGGCACAATTTTTTTGAAGTTTGCAGGTAGTAGAAGTTTTTTATCTTCTTATGAATACTACTAGCCTTATAAATTTTCCAATCTTCGCTCCACTTGGTTTTCATTTTTCCATACAAGTACTTCCAGATATCATTTGTCGTGTGTGCTATGTTATGCACATTTTTTACTGACCGGAGGTCGACTAGTGATGTTGGAATCTGACTTCCTGGTGCAGCCAGTGGTATATCCAGAAGAGGGGGAATCCAAAAGATAACAAGTTTTTACCAAGCCTTTGAATAAGATGGTGTAGTTCTTGAATCTTGACAGCCATTTCAGAGTTTGAAGTTTTGTTGGAGCATAGTTTTATTGTAGAGAGTGAGTTTGTGAATACAATTATATTTGAGTCCAGCGATTGATATATCATTTTTAGTGCTGTCATTAAAGCATAACTTTCAGTGCTATTAGAACTGCAGTAGTGATGTAGTAAGAAACTAAATTTTTCATTGGGTGTATATACGATGGCTTCAGTATCTTGTTCACTATTTTTGTTACTAATATAAAAATGGGAGTAGTTTTTATACTTCTGGATTACTTCTTTAAATTGTGTGTTCCAATCTTCTTTTGTTAAATTGCTATTGTTATAATCAGTGAGTGATAGCTCTAATGTCATTTTTCTATGGTCCATGGCGGTATTTGGAATTGTCTATGTTTCTCAGCACTTATACTTTTAATGTTTAGTTCTTTAAGTTGCTGGTTATTCTACTGTACATAGGTTTATATCGAAAGTGACTATTATAGATATTCTGTAGCTGAGGAAAAATGTCATTGTGTATTATAGGGTTAGTAGACGAGGCAAGCTTTGGCAGCATACTTGAGATTGAGAGTTTTCCTTCGGTGGTTTAATGAGGTTTCTTGTGCTTCAATAAGTATACTTCCTATAGGGGTGGTGTGGAAGCATCCAGTGCATATTCTAAGCCCTTTATTGTGTATTGATTCTATTTTCCTCAGCTCTTTTTTGTTAGCAGATTGGTATAAGAGTGAACCATAATCGATTTTTGATCGAATGATAGCTTTATATGTTAATAGCAGGAGGTTTTTATCAGCACCCGAGTTGTTGTTGGAGAGGCATTTAATAACGTTAAGTCTCTTCTTGCATTCCATTATTAGTTCTTGTATGTGGATCTTCCAAGTTAATTTTGGGTCAAATTGTAGTCCAAGAATTTTCATTTTGTTAACAAAGCGAAGGGGTTTGAGTTCCAAGCTGCAGTTTAGGAGATACTGTATCAATTCTCTTTGAGAAAAACATGCATTCTGTTTTCTTGGCAGAAACTTTAAACCCTGTGCTCAAAGACATTCCAAAAATTGTGTTGAGTGCTTTTTGCATGGTCTTTTGAGTAGATGGGACAGATTTTCCTTTGCATAGTACCAGTAATGTCTCCGCATATTTTCTTATAATAACTGGTTGGTTGAACCCCCTTGTCTATATCATTAATTGATAGTAGGAAAGAGGTCACGCTTAGAACGATCCTTGAGGTACACCATTTTCAATCTGTTTAATATCTGAAAGTTGCCCAGTGATCCTAACTTGGTAATTTGCGATCAAGAGAAAAGTTTTTAATAAAATCATACATATTTCCTTTTATTCCTATTATCTGCAAAATCTTCAAGATCCGTCGTTTCCATACCATGTCGTACGCTTCTCTATATCCAGGCTAACAGCAATTACGTGTTGATTGTTCATAAATGCCTCCTGAATTTGACTATCAACACTAATTAGATGTGACATAGTGGAGTGTCTAGATCGAAAGCCGAATTGATTATCATTTATGATTTTCTGAGTATCAAGGAACCATCTGAGACGTTTGTTGATAATTTTCTCGAGTATTTTGCACATGTTACATGTAAGTGATATAGGACGGTAGTTATCGGATTTGGATGGGTCTTTACCAGGTTTAGCAACAGGTACTACTATGGCCATCTTCCAGATCTTGGGAAATACTCTTTTCGTCCAAATATAGTTATATACATCTAGTAAAACTTCCTTTCCAAGTGTGGGGAGATTTTTGATGAGGATATTCGAAATATTGTCCGGACCAGGAGAGGAATTATTGGTGGATTCAATGGTCGTAAGAAGTTCTTCCATGGTTATGGGATTATTTAGTTGAAGGGGTGAGCATCTGTCATCATAATCATCAGGAAGTTCTTCTTTTTCTTCTTCATTTTTATATTCTTGAAAGACATCGGAGAAGTTCTGAGAGCTAGAATTTCTGACAAAAGTATCAGCTAGTACGTTGGCAATATCTGCAGATTGTGCAATGATTTTATTTCCGTCTTGAATAAAATGTATCTGGCTATATCTTTTGTGTCCTTGATTGCATTAATTTTCTTCCATGATTCTCTTATACTATTGTTCGAGCTAATAGACGACACACAATTTTTTCCAGGAGTTGCTTTTACTCTCTTTAAGGATTCTTCTGGTGAGAGCTCTTGTCGTTTGTATTCAATTTTGTTATCGTCAGTTTTATGTTTTTTGTACCGGTTGTAAGCATGATTGGATATTTTAATAGCTTCTTTACACTTCTCATTCCACCATGGAACAAATTTGGTCTTCAAAGATGGTGTATAAGTTCCTATTGCTTCATTTGCTGCTTGTTTAATTATATCTGAGAAGTTGGTAACTATGGAATCCACATTCTCATTCATGAGATATTGAAGTCAAAATCATGAAGGGATGTATTGATTATGTCACTATATTTCTTCCAATTAGCTTGGCTAAATTTCCATTTTTGGATTCCGTAAGTGTTACTATCCACATCAAATGGAAAATCAACTTTTGTGAATACTGGAAAGTGGTCACTATCATGAGAGTTTCTTCCACCCACCAGCTGCATTTGTGAGCCAGATTAGTGGAGCTTAGAGTGAGGTCAATAGTACTAAAGTTATCACTACTTATATTTATATGGGTAGGTGACCATTATTTAACAAGATCATGTATGTATCCTCAATAACTGTTTCTATCTTCATCCCTCTTGAGTCATTAAAACAGGGTCCCCATAATTTATTATGGGAGTTAAAATCACCCAACAATAAGAACGGTTTGGGGAGTTGTT
>JAHLJT010000720.1:0-22166 GCA_031308135.1 Acheta domesticus | reverse complement strand
AACATACAGTTGTTCGTATGAGCGTGAGCTTGTAGAGAAATCCAGTCGGATGTTCAAGCGTATGCACTACAATAAAATCGACTAACTGCAATAAAATGTATATGCATACATATACGTGAATACATATATACATGAGTGCGACCCACTTTTCTCAAAGCACAAATAGGTATACAGTACTATCTCGATAATCCGGACACGCGGTAGTCCGGTCACATCTATAATCCGGACAACTGCATAATTCGGACAGTTTAACATTTTTTACTCTATAATCCGGACATTTTTCAAATTTGCTTCGCAATATGTACATACATATGTATTTTAATTTTTAGTTTGCTTTGTGAGTTTTTCGTAAAATAGCAGGTACTTTAACAACAATATATGTATACGAAATGCAACAGCATAAATCACGCGTTGTGTTTATTCTTTAGTGACAAACTGAATTGAGTGGACATTATTATTATGAGCAGTGGAAAATTTAATAAAGGGGCTCATAAAACCCTTACTCTTCAGAAAAAATGTGAAATTTTAGATCTCCTTGATAAAGGAAAATCATTAAGATGGTTTGAAACAGAATTTGGTGTCAACAAATCTACTGTTTTTGACATAAAAAAGAAACGTGATGCCATTAGAAAATTCGCGACTAAATGTGAAATGAAATAGTAACATACTAATATAATATATTAAAAAATGTTTGATTATGTACAGATGTACATATTATTATGTAAGTATGATTGTACTGTATTTAATAAAACTATTTATGTACATACATATATCTGAATTGCGTTATGTTCATTTCAAAAAAACAACGTTTAGTTGAAAAACAAAAATCATCTATAATCCGGGCACCCCCATAATCCGGACGACCCCTAACATTAAGGGTGTCCGGATTATCGAGATAGTACTGTATATGTATGTCTAAGTACATATGTACATATAGTATTCTTATAAACATATATAGCCTTTCTATACAATTGCGGACATAAAAATACGGCCAAGTAATAAAAGTGATACGGCCTAGCAGGTATAAAGTTCAGTGGATATCTTACTTTTTAGTATAACTACATGCAATATGCGCCTTCTCAAATCATCAAGGTTTTGTGCTCAGAAAATTATATTGAAAATTAAACTGTGATGTAACTTATGAAAGTACGCAAAGTACCCAAGCGGCAGGTGGAAACATTTTGTCCTTGCTGAGAAAGAAAAACATTTATTTTCAATACGTGGGATAAGTGAAAAAGTAGGATTTATTTAATAGTAGGTACCACTTGTCTAGCAAGTACGCCGTTGAATATTTTTCGCTATACAGAAAGCGTCAAAGCACAGCTCCAAAGATTCGCACTATCTGGTATATATAAAGACTTAAGAGCTCGTAGCTAGCGTCGTTTTTTAATTTATTGTATAATAAATTGTTGAAAAAAATTATAAGTACACAAGTATTCAGAAAATATATTCCAAACTCCAGAAGAGAGTATAAAAAGTTGATAGAAGAAGAAATTTATAAGAGCGCTTTTAGTGAGGAACTTCAAGATGCTAGCTTAAGGGGTTAGGGGGTAGTAAGAATTTTCAAATATTGGACCTTTTTTTGCATTTTCTTAAAGCATATTATCTTCAAAATGTTGTGTGCCAATTGGAAGTGAATCCGTCAAATACTTTTCGAGTTATTCAAGAATTAACAAAGAGCGCTCGGGCGCCTCCGGCAGCAGCTGCAAGCAACCGATTTCTCGGGTTTATTGTTATGAGTGCCCATTTTGATGCTTCGATCAGGTACAAGATTATCTATTAGTAAAACTATTATAATTTCTTCTTGTCCGATTGATTTTAGATGAATCTCCAAGGACTTGTGATGATCACCGGAAGGGACTTCCGGAGAAACGGGCTCCACACAAATAGCCATAACTTTTTACAATTATTATTATTATTTGTTTTTTTTTTTTTTAATTTCGCTAAAGTCAAGTCGAAACATGATATAAGTGCAGGGATTATAAAGCTAAAAAATGCTGCTGATTTGTAAGTATTTTTTTTTTCGCTGACAGCATTTGCGGTTTTTGTTTCTCAAGTGCGTTTTATAAAAACTGGCTGTGACTTTACAATTTTATTGAAAGAGTCTTGCTCATTCTCTTCCTCAAGCAATTAACCTTTATATGAAATAAAGTGCAAAAAGCTGTCAGTATAAAAAAAAGCTTTTATAAAAATCATGAAAGGTTAGACATGACCATATGACAGCACATTTGAAATAACGCTAATCTGTATTTTTTATTAAAATTAGAACCAACGACAGTGGTTAGAGTTTTCCAATACGCAAACCCTCGCTAAAGGAGAAGGTGGCTCATACAACAGGTCATCAAAAAAAAAAAACAAAAAAAAAAAAATTCTAAAAACATGAACGTTACTGTCCAATGCATTACGTATTCCAGGTACGAAAAGTTTTTTCCCTTGTCCTACTAGTCCAGGAAGCACATAAAAGCATCTTCAATGCTGGCTTTATATACATTTTTCTAGGAATTTGGTAGAAAATATTGTTTGAAAACATAGTTCTAAATTGTAAAAATAAAATAATTTTAAATTTTTTTTATTTTTCTCTCTTAGATGAATCTACAAATTTTGGTTTCATTAAAACGACAGAAGTTTTTTCCTTCAACGGTGGTGGCCGCTAAAGTCGAATGGCTTGGCGCATGGCTCCGGCAATCTCATTGGGTAATCTCCGAGTTTGAAATCTCGTGCATGAAACACGAAATGGTAGAAATCTTTTCTAACAGTGGTCACTGCCTGCCGAACAGTTACAAACCTCTGAGTGTATTTCTGCCATGGAAAAGCTTCTCAAAAAACCATTTTGCCGTTCAGAGCTGGCTTTTAAACTGTAGGTCACTCCATTTGTGGAACAATATTAAGATGCCCACAACGAATAGGAACACCTAACTCGCAATATTATTTATTTATTTGATTATGTGATTACGGCGACCCCAGCTGGTGTTTCCAGGTGCACCTCGCTGGAGTGACAGTATCGCATAAATGGGCACCATTTTATGACGAATGCAAATTATGTTGGTTTGCGCTACAAGGATCGTCGTCTATGAAATTGAATAAAAGTGGTTTCTAATAGCGGTCGCCCTACGAGAGGCGATGGCAAACCTACTCATAAAAAATATCTGCTTACAACTGTAGGCCGCTCCATTTGTAACAACATACAGACGCACGCCACATATAGGAGGAGGAGCTCATATAAATAACCAAAAAGGGATATAAGCGCCAATTTTATATGCTTAGAGCTGCGTTTTTCCATCGGAATATTTTTTATTAATATATGTTTATTATCTTCTATATATTATTCTTTATACAATATTTCAGAAATGCTTTTGATTCAAAATTAAAATTTTTATATTTTCCAAAAATCACTTCAGACTTAGAGTTTAAGCTTAAAATGTCTGATTGAATGCCTTTAAAAATTTCGCGGCCGAATAAAAATGAGATTTTTTGGAGGCCGCTTCAAGGCAGTTCATCTCACTTAATCTGAATATTTCTATAAAATGATTTAGTAGAGGTGTGAAATGTAATGTGTTTTATAATTCAGAAGGAAAAATAATATCGATTTTGATTATTTTATGGCGAGTGGGGCACCCTAAAATGCAATATTAGTTACTATGAAAAATGCAAATTAATGCAAAAACCAAAAAGGTTCTATGGAAGACGCAAATTACACAAATGTTTGGAATATTAGCCTTAAACCTAAATTTCAGTTTGTATTAACTAAAAAACCAAACCTTTTATTGCTAAAAAATGCATTAAAAAATCCATTTTTTATGTGCCCGAATTTTAATGTCCGGAGCTGTATAAATTCGTGCACTTGTATATATGCGTGTGTGTGTGTGCTCCTACCCAACTCATATGTAAAAGTTTATAAGTACATTAGCGCAGCTACTCATTTCGCTTGCAACAAGCAATGAAAGAAGATGCTGCAGGCATTAGAAAAGGATCATGCAACAAGCACTTGACTACGAGAACGCACACACACACACATTTAGTACACATCCATGTATGATACACCAACTTACAGAGGCATGCACCTCTAAAGTGGCGATAGCGAAAAGCAGGCATCCTTCGTGAGACTGTTTACTAGTGCAGCAGAGTAGAGCAGAGCACAGCAACAAATCTGTCAAAATTAACCAACTTAAGCTGCAATTTGCTTTAGTGTCCGCATCTGTTGCTGAAACTGCTTATTTGTGTGGATGTATGCATGTCTGTATGTATGTATGTGTGTATGCGTTCACTACTCTCAATGCAACTCCCAAGCAGTTGGCCGTATTGAGTCCAAAAACTGGTGTAGCTGGAATATGAGACTTGAGTTGCAGTTAGCCGTCTTCGTGCATACAAACAATTGCACAGCATTTTCACTTATCCGAATGGTGGGGTATTCTCGAGTTGTTTGCCGTAATAAAGAAAATTACGAAATTATGAACAACAAAAGTGGAATTCAAAGAAGAATAATAGCTTTAATATTATGCAGAACATATAAAAGCGTAAAATTAGACTTTGCCATGCAATGTATGTGAGTGTGTGGTGTGCGTGTGTGTGTGTGTGCAATATGTTGATGCACTTCTTTGCCAGCAAAACTCGGAATTTAAGAAATTTTCTGATTGCATAAATGAATAAATGAAAATCTTAGCTGTACTTTCAAATCTTGTGCATTAATAAAATTGTGCAGGATTATTGTTTGCTTGTTCGGTGCTAAGTTTGTGCGAATTTAAATCTTATTGCTTACTTTTTAAAATGACATCCAAGAATTTCTGAAGATATCTTTTAATTGAGGTGCAAAATTTCGGCTTGTAAATACAAGCCATAATTTAAATTGTTATTTTCTTATTAAATCGCAAAATCACAAAAGAAAAATACGAAAACTATTGTAATTATTGGAAAAATTTTGCAAATTTTCATCAAAAATATGCTCATACTTTTGATTAAATAACTGTTACTGACAAATTTTGGCAGCTTATTAGTTTCCCATTTAATTTAATTTAAATTAATTCTCCTACAAAAGCCATATAAATGCAAGCTTCAAACTTTGTGGATATTAAAAAATACAACATTTAAATTTTAATCAAAATTTAATTAAATTTTACATTTTCAGAAAAATTCTGCGTATGTATCACAGTTTCATAGTCTATTAAACTCTGATGCACGCTAAAAATGGCTCAAAAATCGCTTTGGTTTTTTAACAAATTTTTTTACTAGCGGTCTTGTGCATTTTCTAAATATAAAAATATAAATATAAATATAAAATTTCCAACACATGTTTCAAGGCACAAAATACAAAACACCATCACCAAAAAAAAAACAAAAATCTATCAAAATTAATGCGGATTTCGAGCCAATATTAATGTGCCACCGAAGAGTATCAAAGAAATGCCAACTCTCACGTATAGGCAGCCACAAAAAAAGGCTTTGAGCATTCATGAAATCGAATTAATGGGTCGTCCGCCTGACAACCGCATTAGTTGCCAAATAATGATTACTTTTTATAACCAAACTTCAAAAATCAAATACGAGGTCAACGTTTTTCAATGCCTGAAGAAGCTGTTGAGGTCTTTAAATCGTTCGTTTTGGAGGTATCCACTTCTGAGTGACAAAAAGCTTTGAAAATTGCTTCAAGCAAATTCAGAAGTGTTTTGACTACCACGGAGATAAAAAAAACCATAAAGCCAGGGAGAGCAATAAAGCCATTGCCACTACTATTCTATTGCGTTCTCATTACTAGACGTAAAATGTAAAAGTAAGCCTTCGTACCAAAACTGAATGGGCTACAAAATTGCATACCCAAAATGTGTTTGAAATTCTGAATAAGAAATATGAAGCTGTTCCACGAATGAAGGGACCTGCAGTTTCAAGCCGTGTTCGAACGGTAAGAAGCAATTTTCTTATGGCAGAAATACACTCGGAGGTGTGCCATTGCCTGCCGAGAGGCGACTGTTATTAGAAAATACTTTTTTCTACCATTTGGCATTTCATGCCTGGAGATTCTAACTTGTGCACTTCAGAATGATAGTCACGCGCCAACCAATTCGGCTACGGCGACCCATCATAGATTCGTCTAAAGCTTGCTCTGATGATGATAACTAAATTTCCACATCTTTTCTTATCTTTTGTCTGCAGTTTTAAAGCTCTTTGCAGGGGGAAAGCTCTTGAAGCTTTATGTACGAGTTCGGCCTTATACCGAAGGACGTAGAAAGTACAGAGCCATTAATATCATTAAAAAAATTGCTATACAAGGTGGCGCAAAATGAATCATCCGAGTTGGTTTTTAAATAACTGTTTTAATTGTTAAAAAAAAACTGTGATTTGAGTTGTGCAAATCTTAATTTGGACTGTTTACGCGCTCCATTGCTTGACTACATGTAGTCTAGTGCACAAATATTGACGTACGACGTCATTTGAAAAAAAATTATAAATATTCCGATGGAGTGACTAATTTTGCGACACCTTGTATTATCGGCCTTAGAATATAAAACATTCTCGTGCTATACTTCGCACCTCTGTTCACCCCACTCGTGACGTTGAGTTTAGTGCTCAAACCTCTTCCCAATGAAATACTTGAAGGTAGTACCGGCAGGATCGGTAGATACTTTGACGTTAGGAGGTTTAGTTCGGGTTAAAGTCCCACACTGAGGGGGTTCGGCTTTAATGGTTACTTCTCTTAAAAAGAAAGCACTCCTTAAATAACATGGAATTGTGATCTGCTAAAATATGTTCGAAATGAAGTCACTGTTTGATGTCTTGGCTCTGTGGTTTAGATGATATGGAGGTAGGCCATATTATGTATACACATAGGCCATGTGTATATGCCGCACTTAACCCGTTAGCATTAGAAGCGCTGTTTGGGGTGTTCTTAGGGGTGTCAAAGCTCGAATTTCCCATAGAAAATGCTATGAAGTTTCCCTAGGCAATAGCCACGGCAGGTTCTTTTGTATGATAATCCAATTCTCGCACCAGTGCGTAATATATATGTATCTGAATTTAACCCGAAAACTGTTAAACTTTTACCCGAAAAACTTAAAACAAGAAGCAATCTAAAGTTATCTGAAACAATCTGGCTTTACAATTATTAAAAAAAAAATTTTCCCAAAATGTTTGAATAAAACAAACAAAATTATTTCCCACAAAACTTTTTCAAAAAGTATATTTAATAAAAAAAAATAATGTTATTGTTATTTATATAAAAAAGAAATTAAAAAGGAAATTGTAAAACCTTAAAATGTTAACAAGAGTCGATTATATTTCATAAAAAAAAAAACGAAGAAAACAATCTGGAGGGTGTGGCTTAACAAATATTAAAAAAAAATGTTTTCCCAAAATGTTTGAATACAAAAATTGCATTTTTCCTAAAAAAGAATATTTTATCCAAAAAATTAAAAACAAAATTTTTTAAAAATAATCCAAGATAAAAATTAAAAAACAAAAAGTTTTTAAAATATTATTGTAAAATAATCCAAGATATTTCATTTCAAACAACTCTGTACCATAATTTTCAACTTTACTCTGTGGGCAAAAAGTAAGGTGAATTTGGTTGTAAATGAAAAATCTTTATTTATTCTTGTAAATCAATTTCATCCCCTTCAAAATAGTCCCCTCTCGATGAAATACACTTATGACAACGATTTTTCCAATCCCCGAAAAATGCCAAATACTCCACTTTCCGGTATAGCCATCAGCACCTTCTTCGATTCAGCTTTATCTTCCCAAACGACTCGAAACCCGTAGTGGTCACGAAGGACGAGTGCAGTGTGAGGACGGTGCATTATCGTGATGCAAAAACCAATAGTTGTTGGCCCATAATTCTGGTCTGTTTAGATGAATTGTTTCACGTAAACGGCGCATAACGCTCAATAATATTCCTTATCAACAGGAATTCATAGTGCACCACACCACGAAAATCGAAAAAAACTGTCATCATGACCTTTACTTTTGAACGACTTTGACGTGCTCTTTTCGGTGTGGCCTCGCCTTTAGCACGATATTCGCTTGATTGGTCGGTTGTTTCAGGGTTTGTAAGTATAAATCCAAGTCTCATCTCCCGTAATGATGCATTTGAGCTTCTCCTGATAGTCTGAAAGCATTGCTTCACACACATCAACGCGACGACTTTTTTCCAATAAATTGAGAGTTTTCCGTACACAAACGAGATTTGACTTTTCGGTAGGCCCAAATGGTCTTTCAAAATGGTTTTTTACAGATCCTTCTGATATTCCGATCATACCAGTAAGGTCTTTAACAGTCAACCGACGATTTGTTGAGCACTAACTCCTTCACTTTATTGACGTGTTGGTCATCTGTTGACCGTCGATGGTCGTCCGGAGCGCTCCAAGTCTTCAACACGTTCTCGACCCTCTTTGAAGTCTTTGTACCACTTATAAACATTTTTCTGCGACATGGTCGAACCACCAAATACTTTCTGCAACTTGCTAAACGTTTCCGCAGCCGAAATTCATTCCGCAAACAAAATTTGAGTGGCACTTCTCTGCTCAATCAAATCAGACATTGAAAAAATCGAAAAATGCACTCTTGGTCGTTTGGTAAACACAAGCGTAAATATATTACTGATAATGACATTCACATGAAAGTTGGCCCAGATGTTATTAACAGTACTGCCAACTCATGAAAAAAAGTAACTAGAGCGAAATTTTAATCCCGCGAAGTTTGACAAATAAATTCACCTTACTTTTTGCCCACAGTAGTAAAATTCATAATTATGAAATTTTTGGATTTTTTTTTTTCAATTTACTCCTTATCACACCCAATTCTACAAATAAACCAATTTTTAGAAGAATATCACGACCATGTTTAAAATACTAAGATCACTTGACAACTGACTTGCTTATTATGAATATTACTTATATACAGTCAGAGAAATATACTAGCTCAGTGAACTCTCGGAATAAGTCTTACTTGTACTACTGTGGAATAAGTCTTACTTCTACTGAGGTTTCTACTCAAAATAAACATGTGAAAAGAGGATATGCTCATATACGAATTTCTAGTGATAAATTAATTTCTTGGCAAAACTAAACTTTACCGACTATTTCGTTCAAATATCTAGTCTTTAGTCAGTAGCCTGCACATAATCAGACTATCCGGATAAACAACGACGCAAGTGGCTAGCAATTTCATAAATAAGCCAGCATGGCGATAATCGCAAACAAGTCAGCGATTATTGCGAACCTGCCAACAAAAACAATAATAATGGTAATCAGCAATTCAAGCAGCAGCAGCATTAAAGCATACACGTGATACCCACACAGACACATGCATATATGTATGTATATTAGGGTGCATCACTCTCTATAAAAAATTACTATAAAAAAAAAAAATTAAAAAAAAAATAAAAAACGGTACTTTTTCCATTGGAATTACATTTTTTATTTACTAAATATTTTCAGACCTCCGCGAAAATATTCAGGAAAAATATGGTTTTAAAATTTACGTGAGCTGTATCGATTTTAAAGGATCTTTAAGAAAATCGCGCATTCGCTATACTCGTATGGAGAAAATACGCGACTCCTTCAGGGAAAAAAATTATCAAAGATCAAAGAGAATTTTCAACAACTTCAAACTTGAACTTTCGTGTATTAAAAGTTGATGGCCTATAAAACTGTGTACCCCAATTATTTAGAAATTATGATTAAAAGGGTTGAAATTTTCATACATTTTATTTATATTTACAAAGTGGCAATCCTTGATTTATACTATACTTTTTGTAAAATATTTTTAGATGGAATCAGAACACTTCTCTTTACCTGTTCGGCTCTTGAGTGGCTAAGATTTAGGGATCTTGCCTTTCACATCTTTGTTCCGCCTGCTAATATAGAAGGTCCTGATATTAGCCATCTGACGAACTGCATCAGTTGCTTCATGGTTAACATTAATTGTAATTTGTTTGGTGGAATTGCGCATACGTCAGAAGTCGCTGAAGGCTCACCCTCTGTCTCCTATTTCAGCATGCCTATCAGAGTGGAAAATCCTGCGAGTCGGCACTGCAAAACCTTGTTGCTAGGGTAGAGCTGGCCATCGACAGGAGGGACTACGCTATGGGCATCTTTTTAGACATAGAGGGGGCGTTTGATAATGCCACTTTTGACAGTATGTGTAAGCTCTGCTAGTAGGCACGGCGTAGACCGGGTGCTAGTAAATTGGATTCGTTCGATGCTGGCCCAAAGAATCGTTTCGGTGCGAGCAGAGGAAGATCTGCTGGTGTCATCTGGGGTTAATAGAGGCTGCCCCCAAGGCGGTGTGCTGTCTCCATTGCTCTGGTGCATGGTAATCGATCCTCTACTCACCACCTTAAACGATTCGGGAGTCTACGCACAAGCATATGCGGACGATGTTGCTTGTTTGGTAACAGGCCCTTCGCTTATGAACATCTGCAGGAAAGTGCAGAAAACTCTGGATCGGATTGACACTTGGTGCTGTGCGAATGGGCTATCGGCAAATCCCGCCAAGACTGGTATTGTCCTCTTTACCAGAAGGAGGAAGCTTGATGGACTCGTTCTGCCTAAGCTAAAAGGAGTCACAATCCAGCTATCCAAGGAAATTAAATATCTTGGAGTAATCCTCGATAGTAAGCTCCTATGGAAATCACACGTTGAAACAAAGGCATCCAAAGCACTGACAGCTTTCTGGCAGTGCAAAGGTGTCTTTGGGAAAACGTGGGGTCTCTCTCCTAGCAAGGTCCTATGGATCTACACGGCTATGATAAGACCTATTATCACCTATGCATCAGTGGTCTGGATGAGTAGACTCTCTCTAGTGGGAGTCAGGAGGACCTTATCGAGACTACAACGCACTGTGGCCATCTGTTGCACCGGAGCTTTTCCGACTACTTCAGGCCCGGCACTAGATGCTCTGATTGGTTTACCACCACTTGATGCTTTCATCCAAGGAGAGGCCTTGAAGGCCATCTGCAGACTGAAACACAGTGGGAACTGGTACGGCCCTTGTCCGGCATTGGAACACAGAGAAGGCATGGACATCGATCCAACGATTCTCTCCATGCCCCTTGACTCCATGCCATCAAGAGTCGTACTTGAAAAGAGATACAGTGTAGTGCTACCAGAGGCTCAGTTGTGGGAAGACTCAGAAAATGAGCCCGGCAAACACTGTTTTCGCATTTTTACGGATGGCTCCAGGACCGAGCATGGCTCCGGCTCTGGGGTCTACGTGGAATCCAGCGGGACAAAACTGCACTTTGCTCTTGGAATGCATGCATCTGTGTTTCAAGCGGAGGTGTATGCAGTTCAAGAAGCGATGAACTTTGTTGTGGAAAAACGATGGAGAGGCAGATCTATATGTGTCTGCAGCGACAGCCAAGCTGCGCTTATGGCCTTAGACAGCCCTCCAACCACATCAGGGGTAGTCGAAGTCCTGTAAATCCAGGCTGAACTATGTCGGTAGACATAATAGCCTGATGCTAACATGGGTCCCGGGACACGTGGGTATCGCGGGTAACGAGACCTCTGACTCCTTAGCTAAGATGGGCTCTGAGGCCAACTTCTTTGGCCCAGAGCCCGTTTTGCCACTCCCTTCTGCGGCCATCACGGCCACGGTTAGCAAATGGGTAACTACCACCCACAAGCGAGCTTGGCAGGCTGAGAGAGGCTGCAGATGGACTAAAACTGATGTTACCTGTCATGTCCGATCGACTGTCGCAAACCCTTCTGTCATTAAGCAGAGGGGAGTGCAGACGGCTGGTTGGACTGATGACGGGCCACTTTCTGTGGGCGAAAGCACATGGAAAGGTTGGGCATCTCAGACAGTGTACTCTGCCCAGCTTGTGAAGAGGAGGATGAGACGGCGGACCACTTCCTGTGTGTCTGCCCCGCCTTCGCTCGAATCAGGTTTGAGGTCTTTGGCACTGATGTGTTAAGAAGCGACCATCTTGGCTCCTTGGCACCACAAGATCTACTCAGATTTCTTCGGAGATCGGGTAGATTTAAAGAAATTAAAAGGGAATCCAAGTGTAGTACAATGGACTCAATTAATGTCTGAGTGCTGCACTTGCTAGTTGTCCCGACAAAAAAAAAAAAAAAAAAAAAAAATTAGTTTGATCTTCATTCGTACGTCCTCTACCATATAATTTAAATATATTTTTATAAAAATTCAGAAAAGAAAAGTAATCATGTTGGCAAAAATGTTGTGGCGTTTTGGTTTTTTCGCGGTCTGCACTTAAAAAGTTGCGACAAAACATTTTGGAAAATTTTGAAGATTTCGGTGCCCTAGACCTATTTAGAAGTTCTCCAATCCGTGGATTCTGCTGATCTGCATATATTTGAAGCTTAATCTCTTATATCAACTAAAGTGATTTTTTGGGCGAAAAAAAACTTTAAAAACTAATTTTATTTAAAACCTAAAGTTATTTTCATATCGCTTCATCATCATCATAGCAATTAAAGCTCGGGTGAGCCAGTGCTCCTGTTTATAATCATGCTCCATATGACTCGGTTCATAGCTTCGCTTCTATTAGCAGTTTATAAGGCGTAAACCTGCATCAAAATTGTCTGCCCATCTTCTTTGGCGGTCTTTCACGGTTTCTACTGACCATAATACGAGAGTTGAAAGTATTTTCGTAATTACGCTTTCGTCCATCCCGAATCGGTGTTCAAACAGTCTAAGCTGCCTAGCTTTAGCGAAACGCACAATGTATTGACAGTCTTTGGCCAAACATCTATCCAGGTCGTTACGGTTACGAAGGTCCGACAGTCATGGGAACATCCAGGTTACCATAGCGTGTGGCGCTTAAAGACCTAACGAAGTACATATTTTGTTTTGTCGACATTAACTTCAAGATCGACTAACTTTGCTTTAGCTTTCAGCTCCAGCGGACACTCAGCCAGTTCGTTTTGGTTTCTCGCAACGGTAGCAAGGCCCTCAGCATAGGCGCAGATCTGGAAGCTTTTCGTCTAAATGGAAGTTTTTTGCTTGTATCACCGCCTTGGATGTTGTTCCTGTTAAGGTCATCTGATACCAAAGATGCAAGTTGTTTCGACACTTCTTGCCGACCAGCTCAAATAAACCTTCAGATTTTTTCGATATATTTTAGTTAAAATCTTCAAATATAATAAATTTCTTAGTTCCAATAGAACAAAATCACCTTTTGGTTTTTTTTTTTGGTGAGACACCTTAATGTACATATATACCGCACGTATATAAAGAACTCACGAACACAGTTGCGATCCAACAAAGTGTTGCGGACTTGGCAACTGTCAGTGTGTCCATCACGCCATACAGCTATTCAAAAGCAGCGCGTCGTCCTCTCTGATCTAGTTAGAATTTGCGCTACTGCATCCACTAGTGGCCTGTTGGCCGTGCTAGCGTACGAACTGGATGACTGACAGACTGGCTGGTTGTTTGGTTATTTCTTTGGCTGGTGCCATGACTGGCATAGCGCTTTTGTGCTGATGTCCGCTTGAATGTCCATCGTATCTAAGCCCCTCGTCATACACGTCCGTCCGTCCAACCGCTCGCCTGTCTGTCTAGCAGCCAGCCTTGCATACAATATAGTATATCTAACATAGTTACATATACATGTACATTACACCAGTATCGCATCAGCTGTGTCACACAGCAAATGTTCACAGCGCTGCCCACTGATTCTTTACGTGACTTGTTTGCGAAGTAAACAAGTTGCACACCCCGACCAACAAATAACAAGTGAGTGGCTATGGGGAGTCGCCATAACAAGGTTTAGAGTGACCTCAACGTGGTTATAGTAAAAGTGTGCGGCGCAACGGGTGCTATGCATGGATGTATGTGTATGTATGTGTGCATGTATTGCGAAGGATGTGCTCGAATCGAGCAAGCCAACTAACAGACCACGGAGCGATTCAAAGTGAATTTTTGTAACCTTGTGGTAAATTACAAAGGTGTGGTAATGGACGTCCGCTCGTGATACCGTTGATGACGATCACAGCCAGTGCTGCTATCAAAACGCTGTCAAAGCCAATACAGGCTAAACTATAGCGCGCCGCCGCTCGCCATACACACTTACCATACATACATACGTATGTAGATGGAATAAGTGGCACATTTCTGATGACTAAGCAGTGCGGCGGAGATTTTGCTGTGGCGAGTTGGTAGGTAGTCTTGCCATCCGTCCAACCTACAGCTCTGCAGCACTTCTATTACTTTAGCTAACAATGTTAACACTTTTGTTGTGGTTGTTGCAATGCTTGCTCCGCTGCCATTTTTATTGTCTGCCGCCCTGCATTAAGTGTTTACGTGCATTAAATCATAAGCGCAGCAAACAGTAAAGTGTCGGTGAAATTTGGTGAAAAAACGATTTTCCATTTTTTTAGTTTAATTTTTCACCTTCAGGTTTGATGTTGTTGTTTGCTCGCTTGTGTTGTGTTTTCGTTTTTGCCTTTGCCTGCGTTATGATTGTTTTAAATTGTTTTGGCTGTTTTCTTGTTCGCGTTGCGCTTTGTCAGGTATTTTGCAATTTTAACTTTAGTGCGTGTTTTTTCGCGATTCTGAGGCTTTTTTGGTGCGCTTGTGTATTTTGTACAAGCTGCACGTTCAATAGAAAAAAAATGCTGCAACATCGAATGAAACTTTAAATGCAATTTTTTATATTAACCCTCTGGCATTGTTTGTGCTTTCTATGCGAACTAACGTGGAAGCAATAATACCAATAGCTCATAGGGATGAATATTTGCGTTCGGCTAAAAAAATGTAAGTACTTAATTGAAGCTCTACAGTATGCATAATTATGTGCGAAAATTTGAGATGAAATTTAAAATGAAACAAAAGCATTCTTGCGTTATGTATAGTCCAGAAAATCCTGTTTTAGCATTCCCTCGGATGTGATCTTGAATTGAACTACGCATCATCTAACCAAGGAGGCTGTCGACCGTTTTTTGCACTTTTTCAGTTCCAATCTTTGAACCTGCGCCAGAATAAATTAAATTTGATAGAGATAATTTTGGCTCTCTCCTTCCATCGGCTCATGATGTTTGGAATGACATTTAGCACATCAAAAGTTCATGGCTAGTCGTTGTTGATAGATTCTCATCTTACTTTGTCATCTTATTATGTGCTGCTCAATGTCTATCCACCTCTTCCTCTTCTTGATTGGCACGATAACCGCTTAAGCAATTTCAAACGAGTCTAACAAAGCAATCGTTTCCTTTCTCGTGGTAACTGGGGTCAGTTGAAAACACCAAGTAAGTCCAAGCCTTTCTCCACCTGATATTTCGAACACAGAGGAGGTCTTCTCTTTCCTCTGCTACCACCAGCTGGTACGTCATCGGAATAATTTCCATTTGGATGACATGACCAACGAAGCCACTCGATCTTTCTTCGCCTGCACTATGTTTATATCGTCGTTGCTATTGTACAAAGGCTCAAAATCTTTCGCAGAATCTTTCTCTGAAACACTCAAGGAATGCCTCATCGGATTTTCTCATCATCCCAAGCTTCTGCGCCATGCGATAAAATGGGTATGATGAGAGCCTTATAGAATGTTAGTTTTTTTCGGAGAGAGGACTTTAAACTCAATTGCCTACTTAGTCCAAAGTGGACGTCTATTTGGCGAAGACACCCGAACGCTGACTGATTACGGTGGTGTTAGCTGCTTCGTACTATATAAGCAGGCGTAGCAAAGTGTTGATACTTCAATCTAAGCCCTGCGAAAGGGCAGTTAAGGAGAAAGCGCTGAGATGATTCCATCTCCACCTCCACAAAGCTCACACAAAAAGGACTCGAAGAAATGTCGAGTGTTACAGCATGTATACCTCGCAGCAATTTTCTGTAAGGACACCTATGTATGTAATTTGAGAGATAAGAAGATTTCTCGGGCGCCTCCGGTACACTCGTGGTCAGAAAGATTTCGCGACCTTACAAGTTTATGTACTTGCCCAGCGTTCGCTGAAGGTAACGCGAAGCCCCACCTCAGCAGGAGCAGACCACAGGCAGTCACAACTACCTCACAGATCCCCTGTCTAAACAGCAGTTTCCTGCAATGTCGCTATGTCCAGGCCTTTGTCGTACATCCTTGCTCAGATAGACTACTACATATTAAGAAATGTTCTCATGGGTAATTTTCGAAGGCTAAGCATTTAATCTCTACCTCATATTTTATAAAGAACGCGCGTTTGGTTCAGAAAACTCTTTTTGCTTTGTATGTAAGCCGTTTCTCTGGCGATCAGCAGACTATGCAGACCAATTGCTCAAATGGATAGATTTCGTTACGCGACAGCAAAGAATCGCAGGCAATAGTTCGGTGCAAGAGTTTTCTTACGTCAATGCAATAAAATGCAATACGTTACCTAAGCATTGAGCGAATGGCTCTAAGTGGCAGTGGTATAATAACATTTGGACAACAGAAAATTATCGTTTCATCAAAGTTTTAAGTAGAAGAACGAAAATTTCAAGATATATATATATTTATATATATATTTATATAATATATATATATATATATAATATATATAATTGGCGCGTACACCCTTTTTTGGTGTTTGTGCCGAGCTCCTCCTCCAATTTGTAGTGTGCGTCTTGATGTTGCTCCACAAATGGAGGGTCCTACAGTTTTAAGCAGATATTTTTTATGAGTAGGTTTGCCATCGCCTCTCGAAGGGCGACCGCTATTAGAACAACTTTTTCTTCATTTTGGTGTTTCATGCACGGAGATTCGAACCTCTGCACTCCCGAATGGTAGTCACGTACCAACGCATTTCGGCTATGGTGGCCGCCAAAGTAATAATTTTTTTTCCTTGTTCACTCCAGTCGGGAGCATAGAGCCTCGACAAGACTCAGTCTTGCGTTGGTTTCGTTAATCAATTTTGGCTTTCTAGGAGGGTAGCTGATTAGCCTGCCGCTACCAGTCCTAAGTATCGAGAGTGTCCACCTGTGGTTGCTTAGGAGCAATGCCTTCTAATTGTTGCCAGCGCCATCTGTGTTTCACATTTTTCTGTCAGAAGGATCACAGGATGGTTGAGGACTTCGCTAAATTTTGGCATGACTTTGCTATTACCGCGATTGCCCGCTCCTCTTGCTTCCTTTTGCTTGTTTTAGCAGCCACAATGCAAGTAATGCGCTGACTTTTGTGAAGAGTAAGGACTGGAAGGGTAAGGTTTTTGGGCTGAGGAAGTAATGGCTTTTTTTTTAACTAGGAATGTAGGTAAGTTTGGAAAAGTGCGACGAAATGCTTTACGTGGGATTCGAACCCACAAACTCTGGGATGGCAGGTTAGTGCACTTACACTAGACTTTCGTCTAAAAAATTATCGATAATACAAAATAATCGATCATGAAACTAATATAACTAAGTTAAGTTTTAAAACACCTTTTTTTATAATATATTTTACATTACTTTATTTTTAGTCTAATTAAGTTTTAAAACACCATTTTTATAATACATTTTTTTACATTACTTTATTTTTTAGTCTAATTAAGTTTTAAACACCATTTTTATAATACATTTTTTTACATTACTTTATTTTTAGTCTAATTAAGTTTTAAACACCATTTTTCTAATACATTTTTTACATTACTTTATTTCTAGTCTAATTAAGTTTTTAAAACAACTTTTCTAGGACTTTATTTATTCCCGTCCACGACTTGTCGTTGTAAACCCATGAATCAAATAACTGCCTTCCTACTCTACGCTGCCACCTTAAATACCCTTTGTCTGTCTATGTTGTTGTTAGCGAACGCCACTGTTAAGTTGCTGTTAAGCAATGCTCTTAGCCTGGGTACCTGGTACAGTAAAGTAATTTGCTGTTTTCATTGTTGCGCTGTGTTATGAAAAACAAGATGAAAGCAATGCTAACTGCTGGGTCAAATATTAGGGCAGGCATGATATGATAACTTATATAATCGACAATAAAAACTATAGATAATAAAAAACAATTCATGAAAAATATTTAATAATTAACTTTTTAACTCACCTCATACTTATAATATGACGTGAAGTTTTCGTCCACAATATTTTTAAAGTTAAAAAAAGCCGTCATTTGCTTCCTTCACATTAGCTTCCGAGTACAATTGCAACTGCCACAATGAATGAACTCAGAGTTTGCATGACGATTACAGCCGTATTTTTAGAAGACAATATCCAGTATTTTATATTCAGAGCGGTGGAAAAAAGTTTATAATTCACAACAAGTTTAATGCAAAATTAACTTTTCTTTAGAATGTCAGCGGCCAAATTTTATTTCTTTCGAATTCGAAAATTAAATTTTCACAACGAAAAATCGAAAGATTATTTCATGAAGGTATGGCAGCCTGAGGTATGGCAGCTTCACGTATGGCAGCTTCAGGTACGTCAGCCTCCGTAGACGAATGGGTGGTGCGTGACTACCATTCGGAAGTGCATGAAACACCAAATTATAGAACAAGCTTTATTGTCTAAGTTTATAGTGGTCGTCCCTCCGACAGTAGTTGCAATCTCTGAGTGTACTTCTGTTATGAAAAAGCTACTCATAAAAGACCATCTGCGTTCGGAGTCGCTCATAAAACTGTGGAGGACCCTCCATTTGTGGAATAATATGCAAAACGCACACCATAAATAGAAGGAGGAGCTCGGCCAAACGCCGAATGAAGGGTGTAAGCGCCTTATATATACAATATTTCCTCGGTTGAGTGGCTGTAGTGATCGATATCTGGTAAAATATCGCTCAAAAAATTAAAAGTTTACACTCGTTGTCAAGGTGACATTCCACGCTAAAAAAAGTTTGCTGTTTCTTGTTTGTTCCATTCAGTAGTGAGTTCCAGTAGTAGCGAATTTTTCACTGATAAAGGTGAAAATGCACGCCAGGCCGCTGAAATTGTGAATAATGTCAGGCATTTTTAATGTTAAAGAAAATGTCGATAAAGACGAAAATGTCGATAAAGTCACAGAAATAATTGAAGTTGACCGGCATGTAGTAGTCGTAGCATTGCTCGACATAAAACAGTTTTTAAGCCATTTACTTAAAAATAATGATTCTTTTTCCCAAATTAATATGTATAGTACTATTAAATGCTTAGCTATCCCTTAGTTTATATAGACACCCGAAAATGACAATGGACCTACTTTCTTTGTTGTATCAAGATTCCATGATTTTTAACATCATTTTCCGGCTAACAGGGGAAAATAATTATTTTGATTGCTACTCTGCCTATTAACTAATTTACCTATTTACTAGGAAAATTTTAAATTCTAGACAAAGGGCATTTATTTATCAACAGTTTCGTATGGCGACCTAGAAAAACTGGTCAGTGAGCGCGGGCTACTTGTCATGACGTTTAATGATAATTTTTGTCACAATTTTTTCTCGTTTGCATTGCAACTACTTTTTACTTTAGTTGCTCGACAGAGGGAGTGCAAACGAAACCGGCCTAGTCATAGCGCATCTCATACAATGCCCTTGCGGCCACGTCCATTCCTTGCTACTCACCTCACCACAGTCGCCGTTGCCTCAGTAAGTAGTTGGCGGCGCGGCGGCAACACTTCGGCCGCGTTAAGTGGAATATTTGAAGAGGCTTTTGGGTGGTTCGTTGCTCCATTTGCGGTTTCGCATGTCTTTTTTTTTGGTGTACGGCTTTAACCGCACTTTTGCCACACTGTTATGCATTTGTGTGTTGTTGCAGCTGTTGCAATTGTTTACTCCTTTTTTTTTTGTGGTTTTTCTCATGAATGTTATTGTTGTTGTTAGTTACTTTTTTTGTTTTGCTTTACTTTGTTGGTTTTTTATACTCTTGTCGGTGCAGGAGCTTTGTTTACATATTTTGCCCACAATTTGCTCGCCTCCGCATGCTTGCGGCTACTGGCTGCGCCACCTTGTCTTTGCCACTGTTTTCAGTTTCCGTTGCAATGGCTTTCTAGAGATACAAGGGCAGGGGAAATATTTATGTACATACTAATATGTGTATAGACATATTTAAATTCAGAATAACAAAAAGCGGAAGAAATGGAAACAGAAACAAAGGATGTATGAAAAGAAACATGCAAGAGCAGAAAATATGCGAAAACAGAAATACCAACATAGAAGTAAATACAATACATGCCCAGTATATATAGATACATACATAAGATAGCAAAAAACAACTACAAAAAAAATTAAATAAAACAACAAGCGTGAAAAAGTGAAATAATTGCGGTTCTACTACTTTTTTTCCCAATCGCCAAGTCTACCCTTCTTAGTGGATTTAAACAACTGTTTCCCAACCGTTTCATACCCACACGCCCGCTGCCTCTCGCCGCTCTCTCCACTGTTCACGTCATCACCGTGTAGCTAGCTGGCTTTTGCGGTAGCCGTGGCTGCTAATTAAAACGCTATGCGCACTCCATTCTCACTGAACTCTCTTTTCCCTTTTTTACCTAGCTGGACGTTTTTTGTTTGTGTTTTTTCCCTTCCACTTGTTTTGTCATACTTCACAGATAATTGAAGGGATAAGTAGGAAGGCTGTGATTATGAGAGATTTCTCAACAGCCTCTCCCTTCTTTGCTCTTCATGTTGTATGTGTATGTGAAAATACGTGTGTATGCATTTCAATTTTTTATTTTTTCGTTGGCAATTCTTATAATTGTTGGTGGGCTTGGTTGTCCGCAGTTACAGCTCAAAGGATTTTCCACTGCAGCAAACAAGGAAATGGAGTTTTGACTTTAGTTGTGACTGACCGCTGCGATGCTGACTTTTCGGGACTTACTCACAGGATTACAACAAAAAAAAAAAAAAAGAGATCAGAGTCACGCTTGCTTTTATTTACAGTTTAATCACATTAAGGTGAGATTACATGCGGCTAAGTCAGAAAAGCACTCACACAATCAGGTGTGACAATTGTTTTAGAAGCGTAAATTCTAGCACTACTGTGGCGTGCCACTATTTGTTGCTTTTTAAAACCTGGTGACGGCTTCAATAATTGTTATAAAAAAGACTGTTAGGCTTTTCACATATTTAATTTCGAGCAGGATTATACAATATAAGTTCAGCTATATATGAATAAAGTTCAAAGATAGTAGTAAAAGGTGTGAGCTTTATTCCTATTCGAAGCTTCAAAGTGACGAAGTTAGTCAGTAAGAACGCGATATTACCAATTGCACATAAAGCCCAAGATATGGAGTAAGGAAGTAAGGAAGTAGATAGGTAAGTAAAGTGGCAGTCGGTCTTTAAACCACTCACTTAGATCATTGCCCGATCTACAGGGTTGCTAATATTCGACGGACCCATCTAGCAATCCTGTATCTTTTGACAGAGACGTCAGATCGCTTAATGACATACCGCGTTGGAAGCGTCAGTCCAGGCAGATTTTTACCATGGAACAGTACAACGCCACGCGAGCGCTCTCAAATTGTTGAAATTTACATTCGACAAAAGAAGTCAATTGTGAAAATTCAACGTGCGTATAAAATTTAATTTTTTATGTGAAAGTGCGCCTTCTAAGAACACCATTAAACGTTTGTACGAAGGTTTTCGACTGATGATGCTCTTTCCAATCCAAAGAGGCCAAATCAAAACCGACCATGGCGTCGCCAAGGACATCCCAAAATCGCCGTTCTCAGCAGTTGGGCATTGCTCGGACCATTTTAAAACGAATTATCCGCATTGATTTGCCATTATTCCCGTATAAAATTTAATTCACGTAAAGATTGTTGCCTGCGGACAACCCCTCGTCGATTGGAATGAGCCCAAAGAGTCATCGAAATCCGTCGGGTCCGTCGAATATGGGCAACCCTGTATTGTGATACCCCAGTAGCAGTTTGTCTGCTACACCTCGTTTAAACCATTTTGTTTAAGTGCAAACCCATTGATCTGCAGACACTTATATCCCTAGGTCATGCATATCATTCAAGAGCGATGACCCGAAGTATCTTAACCTAGGGGTATGTCACATAGGACAGTCACATAGAAGATTATTGACAGACTCTTCCTCCTCATTCTTGCAACTTCTGCAATAGTTAAAATGAGGTACGTTCAATCTTGGAGCATGTCGACCTAGGAAACTGTGACCCGTGATCAAAGTAACCAACATAGAGATGTTTTTCCTCGACCGTTTAAATAGCGCTTTTGAGCACCTCTCGTGCATTTGGCCATACTCTATCAACCTACCCCTGTGGTAGCTGAAGTGGTAATGTTTTTTTGTTTTCCAGCAACGATAAGAAGAGCTCGGTGGATGAGAGTATGCTTTACTTTTTCAAGGAAG
>JAHLJT010000719.1:0-21996 GCA_031308135.1 Acheta domesticus | reverse complement strand
AGCAACAAGAAGTTGGAAACGCCAGCCGCGAGGGGGGGGGAGGGAGGGGTGTCCGGGCCGAGGGCTCGACAGGCCGGCGCGACGCGGCAGCCGAGCCTCATTCCAAGAAGAGGGGTCGGCGATGTTTTCCGTGACCCTGCAAAAACCATCAGCGATCCCAGAAATGGGAAACACGTTGCGCCGCCCCTCTCCTTCAGCTGTCACCCGCGCCCTGCGCCCTACGCCCTCTTCCCCCCTCACTCTCCCGCCCCCCCCCCCGCGGAGGGCGAGCCCTGACGAGGCCACTAATTGGCTGCACGATCCGCTGTCGCCGAGATCACGGGCGGTTAGCGGACAGCTCCGGTAATTACACGAATACAGCCCCTACGCCGCCGACACACGTGGCCCTCCCTCGGGCGCGACTTCGGCGAGACACGTTCCCCTACCCCTCCCCCCCTCCGCACGCACAGTGCTTCCGCGCGACGGGGGACAGGACAGATTTGTGTTATTTTGAAAACAGCTTCAAAATGATTCATGCGGATGACAAATATGCTTATCACGATACATTTAAAAACGATCATGTAATGATGGGTATTAATACAACGCACATCAGAACGTGGTATATTACAAAACAAACTTATTCCTCATTTGTGTCGTAAAATGTGTAAGAGTGTCTCAATGGTTGATTTCATACCAGTGATTGTCTGAAAAAGTAATATAATGTAGCTGTGCCTATCATCATGCCTATCGTTATGAACGAGCTTCGCGCAATTAAGAAGAAGGAGAGCACAAAATGTATATATGACACCTAACCTCATAACCATCGGCTACATTAGGCATTCAGCTTCAAAGCTATCGGTCAACATGTCCCCACGCGTAGCTGACAGTTCTGAGTATGATTGCATTAAGCAATTATGAAACATCGCGTGGCACCAGTTGACTTTTGCTTGTCCACTAAATGTTCAGAGTTCAATAGAAAACACTTCTCATAAGTTTCGAGAAGACCTCTCTGCCTTCTGGGAGGTTTTAAAAGTACAATTAGCGAGCATGGCGTCGTTAAACATTAATAACAATATTGAACAAATGAGAATTGTCGTGCTTGATGACGCAAGGTAGAACGAGTTGTCACGTAAACCGTTAGTAACATCTCTGTATCTTGCCAGCATTTCACGCAAGGAGGATTTAAAAAAAATGAGCATGTGTAAAAAATGAAAATAGGCAAAAAACAAACGAAACGTTTCTTATGGATTTTGCTTCACATGTCTGTTTACATTCAACCTTTAGTTTCACGAAACACGTTTTCTAGAATTACTTGCAACAATATTTCGTATTTACCTCTCTAACGATGTATTTAATTTTCATCCGATTTTCTAAGAGTATTTTAAACGCTATTTTATTAAGAAATGTAAATTTTCTTTGACGAATTTATCGTGTTCATATCATAAGACAGCATTAAGCAGTTCACCGTTTCTAATTGAAATGCTTTATCACATAATTAACAAATTTATCTACTAAAGGAAATTATAACTTCCTCCTTTATCTTCAAAGAAAGCACTTTTTTCAACATATGTGGCACTTCATTTTTTGCGCGTCTTTCGAAAGCTTTCCGACCAGTGTGAGAGGCAACTGCCTTAATAGCCGCGTCGGAGGCCTATCTTTGTGGAAGCGGGGAGCTCCCCAGCTCAAATTGTTTCCCTTCTCTCGAATGACTGGAAACACTTCCAAAATAGAAATGTGATATTCGCTGAATGCGGAGCATCAACTGAAAATGAAGACAAAATAGCTTCGTTAGGTGCATCATACAATTTGCAAGGAGATACAATAACAGCACACCTTTAATAACATAATTTTGGCATCAATTACAGCCACTCATGCTAATTGCAACATTCCAAAAACACTTTACAGTCAGTAATGTAGGAACTTTCTGATCATCACCTATTACTTCACTTTTTCATTTCGCAATATCAAACCAGTTACCATAAAGTTTAAATTAAGGCTTCTTATATTGAAATATATCAGCATTCATATTCAAGAGGATTTTCTAAGTTATACCTCTAATGGTTTTCATTAAAATAATAGATGTTCAGTTCCATATTATATCAATGTTTTGTACCTACGTGATCAAGTTTGAAGAATTTTTATTCAATTCAAGCATATCAGAAATAATTCTTTTGTAATTTACTAATAAAACCCACGTTTTACTAACGTTGTTACGTACGTAACGTTGTTACGTACGTTGTTGCTAATAGTCCTTAATCCTGACATACACTAAGAGATACAGCTCAAACCTTAAACTCGTATTTTACGACCGCAAATTAGACATCGTATTTTTGAAACGATTTCTTATACTATAGTGTAGTGAGGAAGAGAAAAACTATGCAGAAATACATCATAAGTTTTTAATTTGCACATTTGCTGTTTCTTTGTACGGGGAAAAAGAGAGAATTTCATTGCAAAAAATATGTTCATGTAACAAACGCTGCCTATTCATTTTCTGTGCGTATTTCAAAATATTTGTGGCGTACTTGCAACTGTTTAAATGCTAAAATCTTGTCTTGTATAAACTTCCCATATCTGGTAATGACACATTTATTAATTTTGCGGTACATTTCATCTTGCAAGAATTCAAGACTAAAGGATTGAACGCATGTCAAGATACTAGACAACACAAAAAAATGACACATTCACCCAAGGAATGTGGAGTCTGGGTAAATATCATTCCACAAGAACGAAAATCGATCCAGAACATGAATGGCACACTGTAGAGGGAATGTCTCTTTCCTCCCCCTCTTCTCTCTCCCATCTC
Organism: Acheta domesticus; assembly: GCA_031308135.1. Lineage (NCBI taxonomy): Eukaryota > Metazoa > Arthropoda > Insecta > Orthoptera > Gryllidae > Acheta > Acheta domesticus. The sequence goes on along the minus strand of JAHLJT010000719.1, from coordinate 19,211 downwards.
CACTCATTCTTAATAACCGAAACACGAGGCTTCCGCCGACATTGGGACAGCGGGGTACAAATTATTTCCTTTCATTTCCATGCCTGGAAGCCCTTTCCCAAATAGAAACGGGACATCATCTGTGCGCTCTTCATCTATTACTTTCATGGCCCTTACAGCGACTGAGGTCTTAGGAGAGGAATGAACAAGAAATGGTACGATGAAATTACTCAGAAAATGAGAAACTGACCTACTCAAAAGGAATGTTCGCAGTAACTTAGTCCTAGAAATGACAAACTCGTATTAAATCCGTCCGCTACCAAGGTTTCATTAGAGATATATTTATTCCTAAAACTAATTTATCCTTTGTAAAAATTTCTCAATATTATCTCTTTTGTTAAGTGTATTTCTATGGTTATTTCATAGATTTTCCTCACCTGTTTCAAATGCCTAGTAACACAAGACACATCGAAAACGAAAAAAGATTTGTTAAAAATATTCTTATGTCGATCATATGAAAAATTTTTATGTATGAATATGTAAATAAATGTACGTGTTTCAGAGAATGTACATGCCTGAGTGTTTCTGAATTATAATTTGCTTGCGGCCTCATAGACTTGCGCAGTGTTAAAAATGAAAGACGCCCACTACATTTCTGGACTTCCTTTTTCATTAAATATTTTTATTTATTTGTGGCATTTTTAGTAGTAAATAATAAAATTAGACCAGGGAGAAGACTTTATAACTTGAATGAAACAATAATAAATTCATTTTAAGTTGAAACACTTACGCCGCAAATTCTATGCTTGGATAGGCTCGTCACATAGCTTGGATAGGCTCATCCCCACAGGCAAAAAATTTCAATATTTTCGGATTAAAAAAGAAGAAAATCAGCATTGGTCATATTAACGAAATAAAATATTATATTATGTGCGCTGCGGGGTCCTGTCCCCAATTTCAGGGGCCACGCCTGTGCGCTCTCCTTTCGAACGAAACTCGTACTGAATGGTACGAACTCATATTGCATTTGCATGTTACTGGGATCTGATGGAATACGTGTTACGAAGCAACGTGTGTTGTGTGGGGATTGACGATGTACAATTGTTTTTGTTAAGTAAGTCGAATAAGTTATTGTACGGTTGTTATTAGGATAGAACTTACGATGTGTACAAATTCATTTCATAAATTAATGAATTATATAAGACTTTTTATCTACAACAGGATCATATTATAAAACTCCACCAAACACACTATTTCACGTTTTCCTCGTTTTTAAACTACAATAAGTAAGTTTTGCCTCAATCAATTACTCCACTCGCTAGAATTGATTTCTGAGAGATTTGGAAAACGTAGAATTAATATGTGGAGAGAGGTATTTAAAGAAGGATTTGATTAAAAAACAATTAATAAACCATAAGCAAAATGTGATGTATGCTCATTTAATTGAACGAAGAAGTAAATAAGATTTTATCTTAGGAGTATTTTTAAGCATTGTTGGCAATGCAGTAGGTCAACAATGATACCTAACTATTGTTACAACTCTAGATTTTCAGATCAAAAGTCAAAAGATAAAAAGCTCAACACGTTTATACTCATCATAACAAAACAAATTCAGTTATATGTCTCATAGACTTTGTGTGCCTCCTAGATGGAGAAGAGTTTGGCGTATTAGCAAGATTCCAGCCCCAAGGCGACGCGATTACGTAGTTCCTCTCCCCGCAGTAAAACACGATCATCCAACTCGGCAGCGACCTATTCCCCGCGCTGGGTCGAAGCGCGGATGGTGGCAGCCGGTCGTAAGCATCGGCGGAAACGGCGCTGGCAGCGGCAACGCCGGCTTAATCCTTATCAGGCGCCGACGCGACCACGCCCACCGCCCGCGCCAAAGCCCCCTGCTCCCGCTCCGAACACACGCGCCCGCGCGCGCGCGCGCGCGCGCTCGCTCTGGCGGGCAATTACCGAAAGTGGTTGTTGCCTCTTCGCCTAAATGTTTCGGGTCGGGCTTTGAACAAGGAGTTTGCGCGTATCTTGCGCCGCCAAATACGCGCGCCACCCGCCCACCCACCGGCCGCTGCCGTCGCCTACGCCAACACCGCCCGCGGGTCCCGTCCCGCCCTAACGTCACTCCCACTACCGCATCAGAGGTCACCGCCGTAGCTCCTGCCGCAGTGCCTCTGACCAGGAGGCCGGAGGATTCGAGCGTTGAATTTTCAACACAAACTAGACAGGTCGAAGGCAGCCACTGTCTAGAGGAGAATTCTAGTCGCCGGTTGCTGTGATCGGTGTTTTCCGTAGTTTCACCACCATCAATACCAGCGGAATGCCGGAGCAATATCCTAACAAACGGGCGTTGGACCGCACGCGAATTTTCCTTTCTCTTCCTAGTCCTATCCTCACCCATTATTTTACACCACTTACAAGCACTACCCCACCACACTTGCCGGGAGACCAGTCGTAAGCCTAGAACATGTACCGGCTTAGGCAGTGCCCCGCTGGAGGGAGATACCTGGAGAGGAAAATGTTCCGTAAGCCGACGGGTTGCGGGTCGCCGCCGGATCTCACAATCCGGTGGGAGAATCACAAGCTCCCGAGATAAACATTCGCTACACAAACGGGACCAATTACCTAGCATCTGACGTGTCTGGAAACATCAATTAATCAATCAACACTCGTGCCTCTTGCCCCTTTCAGCCACCGTCATTGCCGCAACAGTCACCACATTTGCTCCCGCCACCATTGCCACTGGTACCCCCGTTGCCAGTGCCGTGTTCGCCGCTTCCATTGCCTCCTCCGCTGAAGTCGCCGCATGCCTCATGTTAATGCGCTTTTGCACACCCTCTTTACCCAGCGAATGCGGCAAATGCGCTGCAGGAAATACACAGCGAGGTTTTCACGTGGAAAAAGCTCCCTGGAGCTCAAAGCGGCAATGCGGCTCCGTAGAGGGCTGCGTCCCTAGTAGAGGCTTGCGTCCGCTACTACGAATCGTGAATATTCACTTTTGCGCGGGGGATCGATGAAAGACGACAGGCGTCATTTTTCGATTTATAAATAAACAAATCAGCGGATAGGACTTGGAAACAATGCCGTTGACCTTAGTCCTTTGCCTTAGGAAAAGGCATTAAAACCTTATGGTCTCTACCTAAGGGTCTGTCATTTACCTACTAGTACTACTTTTTTGCATTTATTTTCGTACTTCTGTTCATTACTGTGATTTGTAATATTTCTCTCCGTATAGTTACTTCTTTACATTTTCGCTCTATTATGCATTTTTGTATTCTTTGAATACGGTTGGTATTAAAACTTATTTTTTAATGTTTTTCTATGATCCGTATGTTTATGTTATATTTTCTTTTACATTAATATCTAATCTTCAATTTCACCCTTGCAGCGATATGATGGAAGATCATATTCCTTGTTAGGCAGTTCAAATCACTAACGTTTGCCTTTTGTGTACAAAATAGAAGTGACCATTAATACTCCTATTTCACTTGTAAATAAAAACATAATAGTGGACAAACAATTAATATTCTGAACCATCGTACATGATTATCATGATATTACAATCAGGAAAGACAATCAGCTGGTGTGTATCCACAGCAAATCAGAACACCACAGAATGTAATAGAGAACTGAACAGGAGAATGACAAATCCAGAAACACCAATACAACATTAACAGCGTCCAATAATTCGAAGACCTTAAAATACATTGGAAAGCAATGCAGAGAGTAATACCAACTGGAAACTTTAAGATCCATTTTTTCACAAAATAAATATTTTCTACAATCTCATAAAGTAAAAGAGCTCAGCAGGAAAAGAGCAAGTAGCTATTACAAGGATTAGAACTGGACACTCTAAACTAAGTCATTTACATTTAATATAGAAAGAATCCATCCCCATATTGACCACTGTAACATCCCTATTAACATGTCTCATATCATTGTCCAATGCCCACTTTACAATTTATCGAGACAAAAAATATACAGAATCTGACGTGGAGTCAATCCTCACCTCTTTTGAAAGACAGAGTGATCAAATTCTGTAAAAAATGTAATATATTTGTTAAAATTTAATTCAAAAGTTTATTGTGATCTATTGATTTATGATGTTTTCTAGTGTTAGTGTATATAAATTGTATTCAATTTGTTTGTATTTCTTTATTAGCACATACAACAATTGTGAAACTAATGTAAAACTTTGATCGCTAATACCTTAGTTGGCGAGCGATTATAAATAAATGAAAAAAAAATATATTCTGGACTTCTAAACGGCAACTTTTCTCAAATGAGACCACACAGTTCCAACTGTAAGAATAAGCAGACTGAGAACAAGAAACCTAACTTACTGATTATAGGATTGCAAACAAGCTTCTAGGAATATTATGTACTAAATATTATAGCGTATCATTAAGAACAAAATTTAAAAAAATCTTTATTTTACTCTGCAAAGAACTATCGAAAGTAAAAACGAAAAAAGGAAAATCTATTTAGATTTCTCCCTACAGACAACAAAGGCGTTATTAACAATGTCATTCCATGATGTCAGTAATAATCCCCGCAGAGCTAAAAACAGATACAAATGTACCATGGTCCGTAGAACAACGCCTTCCACACCCGGAGATGAACCCGCCGTGGGCACGCATGCAGCCACAGACAGAGCGAACTGTTCTGGAAAAAAGCACATACGGGCCTATAGTGTCTAGATAGAAGGGAGGCGTGAAACGTACGTTTCGAAAAAAAATACTCTTTTTCTTCCCAACTTTGTAAGCGGAGAAGGATAAGAGGTATACCCCCAGTATATTGGCTTAACATTCACTTAACCGCGATAAAATACGCTGGTTAACTCAAATACTCGTTGGTTACTCAATATTAATTATTTAAATTAAAATATCTTTTCTACATTTGGTAAACTTTCTTTCTGAAATGTATACTAAAAAACAACCGTTTTGAAAACTACGCGTAAAAAAATACACACTAAGTACCAAAACACTAATTTGTGTTGCCCGGATATTTATCACAATCATCTATTAAATAGGAAAAGGGATGAATTCTATCAATAGAGTATCCTCATCCACCCTATTCTGCCCAGCACTACACCATCTTACCAGAACTCAGCCGATCCCACCCTGCTTTGACCCACCCGTGTAGCCCCACAGTATGGAGGAGAATTCTATCGGCCGTCTACTTTGATCGGTAGTTTTCCGTGGTTTCTACGATCTACTCCAGGCGAATGCCGGAGCAGTACCCTAACAAATGGACCACGGACCGCAACGCGATCTTTCCGTTTCTCTTCCTTGTCCTACCCTCACCCTTATACACACACCACACTTACCTACATGCACTCTACACTACCACATAAGCCGGGAGACAGATCGGGAGGTCAGAGCTTGTTCCGGCGTGGTGCCCCGCAGGTGGGAAGATACCTGGCTAGGGGAGACCCCCACTAGCTGACGGTAGGGATCGGCGCCGAATCTCGCCATCCAGCGGGGGGAAGATCACCGCCACTTCCCGAGGAGAAAACATGCACTGCACTTACAGTGCCTAATGATCTCAGTAGCTGACGCGCCCGGAATCTCTAACAATCAACCAATCCACACCGCCCCTTCACACCTTGACCCGCTCCGCTGCACCTCGCCCATTCTAGTCCGCACCCCACCACCATTCTGCAATGTTTGCTACAATCAGCGTTGCTACGGGCTCTTTTGAGAAGTAAACATATGCTTTCTCCTGACAAACATCCCAGAAAAAGTGTTTTTAATATTATGCTTATTGAATGTTCAATTATTACAATTTTCTAGGAGTTTGAATTGATTAAATATTACATCACTTTATGGGAGAAACCAGAACTTCAACATGATAATTTATGGTAATTACAGTTTATTTTTAAAATTATACATTAATTAATTATACATACTACATAATATTATTTTATTTCAAATTTTTAAAGCTATAAAATTTGAAATGAAAATAAAACGGAGATGAAAAATGATTGTTAATATTTATGGAGAATGAAATATGTCTTTTGGGAAGCGGGAACGAGTACGGGGAATATTGTAGATTTCTTAAGTTGAACTGGTGGTATGCAGGTTAATGGATTATGGAATTGAGGAAATTGAAAGATTGTTTCATGACAGGATTAATTAATTCAATTTGTAGTTCTCTATGGATCTGCTTGTTGGAAATAAACCATTCTACTTTTAAAAATTTATTTTGGATGGTTTGAATTTTCTTTATGTAAGGAGAAGATGCATTACACCAAATTGCAGAAGAAACGATTTTGACTTTACATTACTCAAAACGTATGTGTGCTTTAGGAATGAAACAAAACACTTTTAGTAATAAATGTAATGGTCTTTCAGAAAGTTTTATATACCTTAGTGGATTTCTTCACAGTTTCCGCGATATTCATAAAAAAAACGAGATAGTGAAATTCATAAAATTAGTCTTAAGGAATAAGAAAGGAGGATGGGGATAGCTTTTACGAAATCTCGTATAATCAGTAACTTTTCTATTGATTGAAGATCACGTGTATAAAATTCCATTAAGGCCGGAATGAATCTGTAGATGTCGAAAATAAACATATCGACGAGATGAACACTTGCAATTATAATCCTCGAAAATACATCTCCAGAATATCAGTTGGGAGATAAAATACTAGGTGAATCATCCCTCTCAGACGTATTTATACAAACTATACAATACGCAAGTCAATTTTTAAATTAATATTATTATAATCTATAATCATTACTAGGACTTTTATCAATATGAGTATAGAATAATAGTGTCGATAATAAAGATTCTGAATAAATACGTTTTACTTCTCAGAATGTAAACAACACTTTTTTATCTTTAAACATTATTTACACTGTCTCATTCTCCGCTGTTATTTTTTTTACTGAGATACAAAAATTATACATGATTCTTCGTATAATAATTTATCACACTTACAAAATTACTTAATTTACGAAAGAATTATTTTCATTGCGGTCTGTGTTATCACATATTCATGGAAATAATATCTGGTATTAAAACGCAGCAAATTTTTCAAGTAAAAAAAAATTATAAATGCGGCTGAAAATGAAAATGACCTACGTTGTGTACGAAAGTAAATTCAAAAATCACCTGGAACCACAGATTACATTTTCAGGGCAATTCCGGTTTACGTAATTTGTGGAAACACGTTCAGCATTTTCAATTTGCATTAAAATTGGTATTTTACGGGAAATTTGTTTTAAAATTGCATTTTTATTGGAAACAGCTTTCACAGGTTTTCATTAAATTTCGCTCATTTATACGAATAAATAGGAAGTTCTCTACTCGCAATAACACACAGATGCTCAAAATTAAAATGATGCCTACTTTTTAGAGCTGCTTCCCGACAGTGTCATATTTTATCTGGAATAACGCTCGAAGTCAAGGCAACCGATTTATTTAATTGTATAATTAATAAGAGTAATATAGTTCAAAACATATCCAAAATGGATTACATATTTCAAGTTTGATATAAAAAAACATGGATTCAGCATCCTAGCATAACGTGCTTCGTTGGAATGCAGTTCCATGGTGCTGTAAATGAAAAGATGGTAACAATAAGCAATTATCAAGAGCAGATAAACTCGTAGAGCAGTGGAATCAATTACTGAAGAGTCGCCTAGAATTATTTCAATGAGTGTACTCATTATTACTAAAGTAAATTATCGCGTATTCCTGGATAGTAATGAAAAATATATCCTTTAGCCTGTTTTAATAAATCATGACTGAATTGTTTCTCATGCATACATTGAAACCATAGGAGTCCGAATACTGACTAATAGTTTCCTTAATAACAATATCCATTAAACCGAAACGACGTTTTTGGGTTAAGAAATTCGAAATAATAATTAGACTGCTAAAAATGCATTAGTTTCATTAATCAATGCGATAATTGACACAATAATACTGTATTGCACGCGAGGGTAAATACTTTTTACGCGTTCCAGAAATCACCTCCTTCGACACATATGTAGCTTAGTAGTCACTCAATCTTATATTACTTTCTTGAAGCATTTATCACTACGAGACGGTAGGAAAAAATAATATAAGTAATATAAATATAAGAACGAACTGTTTCGACTAAAGTATTGCATTTCGACTATCTAAATTTGCATTTCTCTAAATGAGTGTACGTGAAAAGGCTCCTTTAGTGTTCTTAATGGCAACTCCGCTGACGAGTATTCTGCACGGACCATATGATTCCTACCAGGTGTTCCCAGCTGGCGCGGCGAGGAGGGACAGCAGGGACACAGGATGTGTATCTGTCTACATTTGCTTCCCCTTCTTTGGGGGAGGGAGCTGCCCTTCATGTAGGTGTTTATCTTTGGACATCCTAATAAAAGTCTTTGGGTGTAGCTATATTTATTTATGTACCGAAGCCGAGCCTCTTTTTATGAATTGCAAGATGTTTTGAGGAAAAACAATTTACTGTTGCGAAGCATAAAAGGATCATAGGTTTATGAAAAGCCAACAAAGCATTATTTTCGACCAAAATATATAGAATTAAATTTAAAATATGAGTTTATTATAAAAAGGAAAAACCGAATAACATTTAAGAACTCGTAGTATGATGCCGAAGTCATTTAATAAAATACGTATATATCACGTATAAATACGTGACATATACGTATTTTATTAAATGACTTCGCATCATACGTATATATCACGTATATCACGTATTTATACGTGATATATACGTATTTTATTAAATGACTTAGATGTTATACGTATATATACGTATAACATGTATATATCACGTAGAATTCTACTTTGCAAGACAACAAATGTGATTTTGTAAGTAAAATAATTATACGTTCTGTGGCGTATGTGATTATTACACACTTATCTATCGCTTTCAAATTGTGCAAGGTTTTCTCTTTAGAAATCGGAGAGTTGCGAGTGCCGCGGCGCGGCGTCTGCTACAAGAGCCGAAACGACGAAGGGTGCACTTAAAACCAGCCATCAACACACGGGTCGCAGAGCATCGTCTCTCCTTGGGGAACCGTACACAAACAACTTAGGTTCAGGGGTCTACAAACCTCAGTCTATGGATTGAATCCGACCAGAAATTTTACTGTAAATGAGCAAAATACTTCATTATGAGACGTTTCTATTTTATTTTAGGCGGAAAGCTAGTTTCTTCGACTAACGAGCTGCGGCTTTACGACAAACGGGTAATAGGTACATGAGGCGACGGGATATCGGGTCGACGGGATGTCGGGTCGAGGGGATGTCGGGTGAATGTGATGTCGGATCGACAGAATGTCGGGGCGACGGGATGACAGGGTGATGGGATGTCGGGGCGACGGAATGTCGGAGCGACGGGATGTCGGGGCGACGGGATGACGGGGCGGCGGGATGTGGGGGCGACGGGATGTCGGGGTCGACGAGATGTGGGGGCAAAGGAATGTCGGGCGATGGGATGCAGGCCGATGGGGTGTCCGAACGACAGGAAGGGGGGCGATGGGCTGTGGGGGTCACGGGATGTCGGGGCGATGGCGTGTCGAGGCGACGCCATGGCCGGGGTGACCATGTGGAGAGGGGGAGGAATGCTAAGCACTGGACGTGGGTGTACCCAGGCTGCGGGGTACCCAGTTAGCACGAAAGCGACGCAGTAGCAAGCGAAAGCGGCGCGGCGGCGAGACCGCAGAAGCAGCCGTAGCTGGAGCCGAAGCACCCGCGCCGCCCCACCCCCGTTCCAGCGGCCCCATCCACCCCCGCGCGAGAGCGTGTTTAAAAGCCGCTCGCGCCGATACTAAACACGCGCCCCGCGCGATTAGCCGGAGGGGCCCGGCCCCGCGCCGCGCCGCGCCGGGTGGCCGACTGCTGCCGCAGCCCTCGCCCCCGCCCACGCCGCGTCCCTGCGATCGGGGTGAGATAGCGCCTCGGGCTCCGGGAGCGGCGTGGGAAGCGCCATTCGGCTCGGCGGCGGCGGCGTCCTCCAGGGAAAGATCACGCTGGCGGAGCCGCTGGTGGAGTCGCCGCCCCCGCGCCAACGCTACGTTCTCACCGAGCCTCCCACCCTCGCCACTCCTGCGTCTCCTCTCCACAGAAGCACTAACATACTGATGTAAATAAAGCAGTCAAGCAATGAATATCTTCCAAACTCAGGATGCGCGAAACCATTTTAACTTCAAATCGCGGATTCGATGGTGTAACGGTTAGCGTACCGGACTGTCATACCCAAATTCGCGGGTTCAAACCCGATCGAAGCCGTGGATTTTTAAGGGCGAAAAAATCCTTCGTACGCCTTCCTTCGGAAGTAAAGCTGGCTGTCCCATGTTAGTAGATTTACTTACATGTAAAAGATCCTCAAGCCTAATCCTGACGCTAAATTCAAATCGCCTGTTTCGTCGAGATAATACCTTCTTTCTCCGGTAGTTGGCGAAAGGAGCGTAGTGAAATTTGCGTGGTCAGAAGAAGAGCGGGCCTGATGGCCCCAGTCTCGCCACATAAAATAAGGCATTAATTAACTAACTAAATACAGTAATATCCCAATATTCGCGAGAGTTATGTTCCACAAAAACATTGCGAATGTTAAATCTGCGAACGTTGAGCCTATCTTTTAATGAAGAAAGGTGGATTAGGTTCTTGGATATCGAAAAACTGTTTTAAAAAGACAGAAAAAATATCTGACAATGGCTTAGAGTAGAACTGAGTAAGCGCTACTACAAACAGAACTAACATCTCAAAATGAAGAAATAAAATAAAGTTTGAAACTTATTTCAAACTTGAAAGTGATTGGGTATGGAATTTGATTTTTTTGTTTCATCGTCCACCTCGTAGTTCCAATATCCAAATATGGAAGAGTTGCTGCTTCTATTCTCTCTTAAATTTCGAAGTTATTTTCAAGTTCGGATCACATTCGAATGCCAGTTCCAGAGCTTGTTGATTTTTGAATGCCATCCACACTTTTGCCATTGAAGTTGCTCCAGAACGCAGTTTCGTTTTCCGTTACTTCATTACCGTTGAGGAGGTTTTCTTCACTGATGATTTCCCGAAGCTCCTCTACAATGAGCTCATTGTAATGAGAGTTGCACAGATCCTGAATGGCTTTTCTATTCATGTGGCCAAAATCCTTACCTACAATTTGACCTAAGGGAATTTTACAATTCTGTTAGTCTGTTAATACGGATTGACGTTTCAACTTCAACGTTTTTGCGGAACGCGACACTTTGAGCTCCGGTATCTGCTGAGTTCGTTTCCGAGATGACGCTAATAAAGAAAATGAAATGTGTTCGCTTAAAAAAATGTAGAACGACCAAAAGACGCACTCGCGAATGTTAAAACCGGTAGAATTTCTCTAATCGCGAATGTTCGGAACTCGCGAATAGCGAATTCGCGGTCGAGAGATTACTGTACATACAACCCAGTCGTCACGTTACCCTAAACACATTTTCAATTCTCTTTAATTTCTTACGCCATTGAGTACTAAATCGAAATTAATAAGTGTTATAAGAAACCTATTTTAAAACTTTTTTATTTAATTTTTAATTAGTTCCAAATTTACGAATAATCTTTATGCTTAGGCCCTTTGAAGTCAAAGCGCTAGCTGAGCGTACTTAGAATCTCACGTAAGAATTCCCGACAACTCCCGAAAAACAGAAATTCTGACCAGGAAGTTACAATTGGAAAAACGTATTTCCAAATTAAAAAATTTAAAAAATGAGAAAAAACTGAATTCAAACGAGTATTTTAGAATAATTTTTTCACATTCCAATATTCCACAAATACTTTTAACTTTTCATGTTCATACTTCTCATTTATTTAATTGGTAAAATTAACTATCTGCATTCAATAAATTAAATTTGAAACAATATTTCTATATACTAAAAGCAAAGGATTCCTCCCAATCCATGAAACAATTCAACAAACTCACGTATATAAGGATTCAATATTAGATTCAAATTTAGAAAATATTCAGATAATCCCATACGTATTTCCCTCTATTTTCATGCAGCCTCAATACTCCATCCTGATGTAGTTTTGTCGACGCCTTTGTTCCAAGAATTTTCAACTTTTAAAAATGTACCTGTATGTATTGATTTCTTTCAACCAAATTTTATCTGTAATGAACTGTTGCTTTAAAATCTTTAATCTAAATGTTCATAGAATTTACAATATTTATTGATATATCTTCTTAAATACTAACATTTAATGACAAGAAGCTGCAGCGATTACGTGTTATTTATTACTTTAATCCCGTTAAATCAAATTTTTAATCCTAAAATTTGTAATAGCTATTAAAATATAAGCATGTGGAGACATAATTAATATGTATTAAAATTAATTGGGTGTAGCAAATAAAACGATTCAATATATTGAATTCCATAACCCATTCAATTCTGCCAATCTCCTCTTCGTCCTGTCCAACGTTCAACTTCATTACGCCCAAGAGTTCTTGCGGCACACCTCATATACGTCCGTGCCTCTGGCGCAGACCACGCAAACCCATGCAGCCTACACCCCGGCGCTTCCCTTCGCCACACGACACCTCTTTGATGAATTATTTCGTCTTTCCCCGCGTGCCAACAATTATAGCCGTTAGTCTCGTTCGTGTATGCAATGTTCATCCCGGGAGATGGCGGTGTTCTTCCCCCAAGGAATGGTGTCGCTGAGGGGCTTACGGGATATTCCCCACCAGATACCCCCTCCTATGGGGCACCGGACCAACCGGGACAAGGTCCCGACCGGTCTTGTGACATGTATGGCAGTTCAGTGCATTTAAGTATGCTGAGAGATTGGGGAGAAGTAAGAGGAAAGAAAGATCAGCGCGATTCGTGGCATTTGTTAGGGTATTGCTCCATTTGCCTGGTATTGGTCGAGAAACCATGGAAAACTACCGATCAGAACAACCGGCCATTGGAATTCTCCTGAGATGGCGGCTGGATTCGGCCTAGATATGTACGTATCGAAAATCCGCCAGAGTCTAGACTCGAACCCTACAACCTGTGGGTCAGAGGCACCGCAGAGTCTCTGGGTCTGAGCGAACAGTCTCTCATCTTCGAGAGGGGCGTAGCGCCTGGAGCGTTTGCAATGCTACCCACCGCGCCGCATCGAATAACACATGTGGCTGATACTTAGAACGATGTGTCACGGCTTTTGTGTGGGTTCGAAACGGTTCGGTCCCTCGTCGCCACGGTTCTCGGAAGGGTATTTTCTGCGGAGGAGAGGTTAAGCGTCTGAATTTCGTAGAAACAGTCTGATCCGGTTTTAGCTGTTAGATACATTCGTCGAGGAACTAATCTCTCGATTAATTTCAGAAAGCGCGCTTCAAATTTCGCTGGAAAGCTTACTCTCAATTTCAGAGAGAGTAATTCAGAAGGAATTTAACGATTAATTTTTTTAGCTATATGAAACACACAATGTTTTAATATATTTATAATCTTCTCTGGAAATTAAAATTATCTCCACAAAAGCATTTAAAGCATATTATACTATTTTAAAATGCTTACACCAAAAGACATCACTGCATCAAATATAACGTGTTCCTCTATAAATGTATTAATTTTAATAAAACATGGATGGATGTATTAGGGTGAGTGACAAGAAATGACATGATCACGAATAGTCAAAGAAAGACAAAAGTCGACAAACATCTAATCAGATACTCAACAATGTTAATGTACAATGTACAAACAAAATTAACGTTAGAGTGAGCAGCCATGTCCAAGAGTGAGAAAAATAGTATAGTCTTAAGTAGTGTTCAAGATTATTCTGGAATACTACAGACGAAAATATTTGCAAATGCACAAATTATACTCTGTTATCGTTATATATAGTGATTCGAATTGGCCGCGCTTGCAGCAGGGCTAGACGCGTGGCATAGGCTTTAGTGCCACGTAACCAGAGGCAGGAGCGAGTCTCTGGAGGTGACGTCGCCTATAGTGCGATTTTTATAACTTTGCCCCTCAAGGCCAACTTTCACATCTTGATTATCTAATAAATCCCCTAAATAGACAGCTATTTTTTGAACATTCAGACATTCTAAACTGCGATTTATTCTAAGCATCTCGGTAGCCAAATAAAACAAGATAGAATTTGATGTTATAAGATTTAATATTTTGATACTTTGACGGTATCATTCTTAAAAAGAATACTTCTTACCTACTAAACGATACAAAAAATATCAGCAACAGTTGAATGAATACACATAATACACTGTTCATGAACTCGTCACATTTATATGATGTACATATTTATATGATGTCGTATTTTGTTACTATTACACTCACAACAATGAAAATAAGTTACAAGCTCATTAATTATTTTCTAATCTCATTTTCTGATTTCAGATAAGACTGTAAGTTGTTTTACTTGTACACACGAAAGGCCAATGTTCTCTTTTGAGGATTGAAAAATTATATCCATTTTTTTGTATTCATCATCAAAACAAACGTTATTCAAAGCGGTCTGTAGATTCACTGAAATATCTTGTAACATCTGCACTGTAACACATCTTTATTTGTTTGTCTACGAGAAGGAATTATGTTTTTCCCTTTAGTTCTGCAACGCTACAGTCTGCAGTATTTTATAGATTGTTAAATTTATCCGATTATTTACTTGAATTTTCAAAATTCAAAAATACTCACCTGCAGGTAACAATCTTAAGAACATTTCCATTAAGGAAAACTTAAATAAATATTCACCGATGCTAACCAAACATCTTGAAATTGCTGTCCTCATACGAGGAACTGGCCGTTAATGAAAGAACAAAAAGCTAACGTTAAGGTATAACAACAAAGTAAAAGTTAACACATACATCAACTAATAAACAAACAACAGTCCTTCGGGATGTAAACAGCATGACCAATACTATGTGTTTTTAGGAGCAGTTTTTCTTGAGTCTCTGATGTACATATGTTTCCAGAAGCAATTTGCAATAAAGAAACAATTCAATCTGAAAGGGCAAAATCAAATATTTTAAAGCATACATATCTGTTATCACTTTGTGAGTGTGCGCTGCAGATAAAATTCCACTTTCTTTGACCGATTGGAAGGTTAGCCGAGCAGATTATTGCATTGCTGAAAAAGGGGTGAAAGGGTGATTCAGTTCTCGCTCTACTTCGCAGAACCGTATAAACGTATCATTGTTTCGTTCACGAACAAAAGATATCTTTAAAATACATTCTGAATTCGCGTCCAATACTGCGTGGCGTATATATGAAATATTTGAAACTCACTTAATGGGCGACCGGATTTAATCACCGCTTGTCAAGACAAAATGGCGTACGAATTCAAAGGAAGAAAAGTTTTTCTTTCTCTCTCGGAATGGTACACACAAAAGAAAAAAGGTTTAACCCAAGTATTGGAATCGCAATTTGGGACCAGAGTGATTGCGATCTAAAGCAATGTGCAGTGGAACACGTCGTTCAACGGAGGGAGCGAGCATTCATTCTCTTTAGATTTATATCTCTAAAATGTACCACGAGTGATTGTGGTGGAAATCGATTTAAGTTAGATATTTCATTTTATCACGATTTTCTTATAGATTTAAAGGGACTGCTCTTGCGATTCATACAGCATGCAAGAACAATATTCTTTCATGCTTAATTCTTTGCTTTAGCATACGCTTGGCAACCATTTACGAATTAATAGAAAATTGTGCGCCCCTTTTTTTAGTTTTGAAACTAACAGTAATTCTTAAAATTTGGGTGATATCGAGAATAGTCGACATGTCCAACAATTCTTTATAAAAACTCCCTGCTTATTCAGTTGAATAAACTGAAAGATAACATACTTCTCAAGAAAAGTGATTCTTGGATTGGACATTCTGCGGAATGAGGAGCTGTTCCAAAGGTCTGTCGATTTGGTAACACTTACATATGATTAACATGTTTTGAAATCATAATAACAGTCACAACCCATATCTTTCTGCTTATATTTGTAAAATTCAGCATATCTTTTTGTAAAATTTCACTTCAATTAAAAATTAAATTGGTCAATTCAATTATCAATTCGAACTCACTCATTCATTTGTTTTGTTCCGATTTCAAGAAAACAATCCCAATATATTTTGAAAATAAATAAATTTTTATTTCATGATAATCAGAGGCTTTTAAAATGAATTAATTTACCAGAAGATATGTATTTATAAGATATACGGTAGGCAATTTTTTGCACTCGTCTCTTATATTAATAATTATTATAATAATATTGGTGAACTGATTTAGGATGCCAAATGCTTTGGACATCATTCGTTTGGATTATTGTAAGTACTTAGTTGCATATGAATTTTATTTTTTAATAAGATAGTAAAAAGTTAATTGACTACACTTATTACAATCAGTGAGAGTGATGAATGATCACAATACGTGCAATGGATCTGCTCTCTGCATTGAACTCTTCTTGTGTTACTATTTAAGTCGTAAAAGAGATTACATTTTATTTGCAAGTTACATTTAAAAATATTTCTGTTACACTCAGTAAAAAAAGTGTTGGCAATCCCACCCACCATGCTGAAGGATTTTGAAGGACACTATAGCTAGAAGAGACCAATATTGGACTATACAGTACCAAAATAATTACAATTCAATACTGACTTACCTTTCTCATATGGCCTACAAGACCACAAATATGGAAAAAGAAATTTGATGGAAACCAATCCGTGAATTATAACCAAAGAAATGTGTAAACAAAGCACTTTGTGTCTTCTAATGCGAAAGATTTTCTTTTAACTGCGAGGAGAATTGATTATGTACACATCGGTTTTCTTTCTTAGAGCATGGGGGTGTGCCAATAAAATGGAACATCTCAGGGTATTTCGTTCTCCGTTGTGCCACCAGTCGTCGCATGATGGCCAGCACTGCTCGATAGTCGCGATCATGCGACTCCTAGCGGCACAACCGAGAAAGACCGCGAAATACCGTGAGGTATTCCATTTTATTGACACCCCCCCCGTGCGCCAAGAAAGAAAAACCGAAGTATAGAAACTCCTTTTCATTTCATCACTTCAGATCCTGGAAGGAATATTTGGAATTCTTGGAAAACAGAATTAATTGTTAACATCCCGTATTAAGATGACCTAACATGCAAGTCCATGCGTGATGGGGCATTGTCAGTTACCATTCTCATCTAACAACAAGAAATACAATATAAACGATGCTGATTTATATAGTTGGGTTTGTCTCATTAAGACACCCGTTGATTTAACTCTTCACCGTAGAGAACAGTGTCAGCACTGAGAAACTGTGTCGCCGAACAACCCAAAATTCTTAAGATCTAATGTTTCTTCCATCTTACAGTTAAGTCTCTGTTGTCACTTGTCTTTTTCTTTTTTATATTAGTCCTAGCTAGCTTTACTTATTTATTTATTTGTTCAGCTGAATAGTGAATCAATGGATATTTCATCATTTTCAATACTTTTTGGAACGGGAAGTTGATGTGCAACTTCTTAACTAATGATATTAAGTGATATCAAGAGATATCAAGTGATTAAAGTGATATCTTAACTAATGAAGTCAAGCAGATCACATAATGCCCATCTACAATGTACCCGACACGATTATCACAAGTAAGAGTACATGTCTGACGGATGTTCGGGTCCAGACAAGTATGAGTACATCTCTGTACAGGATGTTCGGGTCTACGTAGGTTATAAGTATGTTACCTCAACTCGGGCTTGAAAGACTTCGAGGAGGACAGTCGTACGTTCCAGTGGCGTCAGGCCCAAGCTGGCAGAATTTCGATACTACGTAATCAGTAGAACTGATCAAAAATACTGATGCCTGAGAACTTTAGAAGTCGATTGTTCTGAGAACTAGTTTCACTAGTTTTCTCCGACCTATACCAAGTGTCTTCGGATCTGAGAAATTTGTTGACCAACAACTAAAACACATGTAACAATGAACAACTAAAACATTCTGTATTTAACTACAAAATTTTAGTAGATAGGCGAGGGAAGTAAGTCAAGATGAGCCGTATTTTAGTGTAAAATTCGTTGAAATTCTTGCGTGGTCCGAACTCAAAAAATTGCTTTATGTCAATCACGGCCGCCGAAGGCCGACTTATCGTCGTTACTGGACATATCAAATTGATTTTAACTCATATCAGCGATTTTTTTACAAGTTAACGTAACCCAAATACTTTAACGCATACGACTTCTGGAACCACCATCTTACATACAGGATATTACTACGTGTTTTATTACTCATTTGCTTTATCAATCTCGCATTCTCGGTCGCGTTTTCACACAACACACACATACCAAGGGACACACGCTTATCTTTCCTTCACAGCGATATCCCTATTCGTATGCATTGAAACGATATAGGCTAAATTACTAAGGCCATCCCCTACTTCACATATGACCCACCCTTCTCATCCTAAGCGACATCTTTTACGTATGCGTCACACAATTCAAGCATATACACTTTTTTCATTTTCACGACAGTTTTGTAAAATAAACACAGGGGTAAGATCAATTTCGCTTGGGGAAAAACAAATGGATAACTCACGCCGCTTTAAATGACAAATGTTTATTGGAGCACCCAATCTAGTACAATAGAGAGAGATATGATCTTTTAGTCAAAATCGCTGACGTGGACCCCGCTGACGCTGCTCTAACCGTAGGAGAGTCTCATGGGACAAAATTATCTCTAGACCACAGTCGTTGGATTGACGAGGGAGAGAAAAAGTTCTGAACGAAATGGAGCACCTAGAGCATGATCAGGTTGAAACTTGAATTCACCTGTTCTCTCTACTCGTTAAAATGAGTCTCACGATATTTTACCATCATAATAAAGGGTTAATTTAAAGATACAATTAACATTTTTAATAGTTAATTATTAAACTTAAACTTTTGTATGTAAAGAAATTCTAATTAACTGACGAGAGTAAAACCAATTGCATGTATTAACTGAGTGCACTGTGGTGTTTGAAATTATGAACAAAGCTTACTTATGCGTACGGTGTCTACTTTAAAAGAAAAAGTAGGAACAAAGAACTAATAGACGTCTTTTGATCATTCTAAGCGCCAAAGGTTGACTACCTTGCCCATATTCTCAGAAAAACTTCAACTTTACTCAGAGCAAAATAAATTTATAATAAAAGGTAATAAAAAATGTAAAAATGTAATAGCTAACTCATTTTTTAAATGATGAAATATTCTAATCAACTGATGGGAAAGAACAAAAAGATGTATGAATTAAACCGAGAGCACTACGGTGTCATAAATATGAACAGGAGTTTGCATATTCTTTCGG
>JAHLJT010000717.1:0-26233 GCA_031308135.1 Acheta domesticus | reverse complement strand
TTTCACATAGATTCCAAAAATATTTGCAATTTTCAGGACTCTTTGTTGTAAAAATGTACTAATTCATATTATATGTTGTGATTCTCTGAATCCATAGTAATATAATACTATATAATGAAAAATACCCTTCATTCTGGGAAGCTGAAAGCAGATGATGTTACTTCGTTACTGAAAATGTAAGGTAGGCTAAATATAAAAATATTGAATTTTAAATTTCAGTTACCATGTTTTAATATCGATTGAAATTAAAGAAGATTAATTAAGTGTCAACAATCAATATGATTATATATCTGCCTTATATATATGATACCATACTTCTCATAAATAGATATTGCATATTGTTAATGTGCATAGTCTAAATTAGATTGGGATTCCAGTATCAAAAATTCTTTAGTAATAGTATTTATGTTTGACTGATGCAGGGTTTTGGATTCTGAACTTAGGATTGTTAAAAAATTTAAGATCTGTTGTATAAGGGAAGTAATTAAAATAAAATCATTTTGGTTTTTCAATTTGTTTATTTCTAGTAATTTTATTATCAATTTTTTTACAACCGAACCATCCTTTAAAGCATTTGTAGAGTGCATAATTTATTTTCATTTATTCATTTTTTAAATCTAATTCTACACTCTCATTTGTAAATGAATTGAAACGCTGATGTTTCCTGAAGTTCATCTTTGGTGATCTTTACTATAACGTTGATGGATTTGTGACATATCGTTGACATCGTAGATAATGAAACAAGTTTCTTTATTATCAGCAAGCTTTTGTTGACAGTGATGAAACCAGTTATTTTACAATTTCAACAATATTTATATTCATGTCAATAATATTCTTATGTTTTTATATATTGTCTTTCTTCATTGCATAAAGAAAGGTTCCATTCATTATAGACAATCAGGTGATAATGAAATATATTTCATATAAGGTTGAAGTTTGTATATAAGTAAGTAAGTTACTTACTTATGATTCACAAACTCAAAACTTATATCCAATATAAGCCAAAAAGTACCTGATGATGGAGACAAATGATCTCTGAAACATTGTAAAAATTCCAACTTTGTTTTATGTACAAACTTCAACCTTGTATGAAATATATTTTATTATCACCTGATTGTCTATAATGAATGGAACCTTTATTTATGCAATAATATTCATATTTAGAAAAAGGGACTCATAAAGATATCCTTCAAAATGAATATTTTATGTCCAAATAGGAAATGCCAGAGATAGATAACCAGTACCAGCAGCTGCGAGAGGGACCAGAAATTATGAGAATGGTATCTACTTCCCAGGAATGCAAACATTACCTCAAGGATTCCACATTCTTAAAGCATCAAGAAGAATTTGAGTTTATGAAGGAACATGAGTTGAGGATGCAATGTTTATCTTCCGAAAATTTTAATATTATCAAGATATGATGAACGAACAATTCATTCTTAAACAAAATTAAATTTTGTCTACACGTTAAATTAGTGATGGAATCAAACATGGACTACAACCTTTATTTGGTTGTTTTTAGCAATTTGAGATTTTATATTTGTTCTCCAAATGGTTAGCAAAGGAATAAAATATTCATTACATTGAAACCATTCAGCATATTTTGCTATGTCTCTCCTTTTTTGTTTTTGTTTATTGTGTTTATAACTTAGGGTTCAGTAATATTCCTGTATTTGGGCATTAAATTTGTGAAAATGATCATTTTTTTATCAGAAAAGTTTCTATTTCAATATTCTACATTAATGAAATAAATACAAATATTTGTTAATTGCATTCAGTTTTTATTTATTTACTTCAAATGAAAAAACTTATAATTCAATTTAACTAAGGTTCTACTTAGTAGCATTTTTGTCTAATTGTTATTGTATTCTTTCTTTAAACCCTTGTAATCCATTTCAATTATTTGAATTCATGGTTTATTCAAATATTTAATTTGAAATTCCTTGACCATTTGTTTGCCTGATTATGTTAACAATATCTACACTGTTTTTGGGTGTTGCAAGTATATATTTCTGATGATCTCCTATAGTGAATGTAAAAATTAAAAAAGATATTCTAATAGATGAAAGTAAGATAAACTATGACCATACCTTTAATTGAAAGCAAAAGCTAATAATGTGATTTTATTAAAAAATAACTTGCACTGATAGAATGATAAGTCCAAATTATATAATATTAAATAAGATAATTGCTGAACCCAGTACTTGAAACAATATTATTCAAAATTATTCAGCATGTAACTGACTACTCAGCTACTCAGATGATTTATATTACTGATGACGGAAAGGAAGCAAATAGAGGGTCTCTCTCTTTATTTCAAACGCGTTCCATAAATTCAACAGCAAACAAATCGTACTTGGCGGAGTCGTCTGTATTGTTTAACAGGGTCGCCAATGGCAACCAAGTGCAATTCGCGAATTATACGCAGAAATCGGAGGTATAACCCACAGATCGAAATCGGGGTGTCTAATCCGCGAATCGCAACCGATCCTGCCTCGTGAATAACGATTTTTGCTTTGATTCGCGAATTATCTGGACTCGACGATAATTCTCGTATTACACGGTATTGAGAATATGGGCGTTAGTGTTTTCATTCTTGGCGCACGGGGGCGTGTCAATAAAATGGAATATCTCACGGTATCTCGCGTCGTTCTCGACTGTGCCGCACGAATCGCATGATCATGACTGTGATCACAAGCAGTGCTGGCGATCATGCGATTCCTGGCGGCACAACGGAGAACGACGCGAAATACCGTGAGATTTCATTTTGATGACACACCCCTTTGCGACAAGAATGAAAAACCGAAGTATTTGTGACTTATATTTCTTCCTGCTTTGCCCATAATATTGTCTTGTCAATTCGAAACTGTGGATTGCTCTCGGTTTTGGTACGGAGTTGCTTCGTGGTTATAATTTACTTTTACGTACGTTCGCAGGCGCAGAGGACTGTCCACCGCCACAGGACGAAGACCAGGAACAGGGCCAGGCGATGCCAGTGCGGCGAGGGAGGCAGCGGCCTGCTAGCAGCGCCAGCGACCTCGCTCCTCATAAGCGGCAGCACGCAGCGGAGCGCCAATATCCATGCGACGTGTGCGGAAAGGCTTTTAAAGAGTCAGGCACTCTCGCCGTGCACAAACGAACTCACACGGAAAAGCGCCCATATGTATGCGATTTGTGCGGACAAGCGTTTCAAGGTCAGCCCACCTCGCTGCCCACAAGCACACTCACACGGGAGAGCGCCCATTTTCATGCGATATGTGCGGAAAGGCTTTTGGACAATTAAGCAATCTCGCTGTGCACAAGCGCACTCACACAGGAGAGCGCCCATATTCATGCGATGTGTGCGGAAAGGCTTTCAATCAGTCAGGCACCCTCGCCTCGCACAAGCGCATTCACACGGGAGAGCGCCCGTTTTCATGCGATGTGTGCGGAAAGGCTTTTAGAGATTCAAGGACCTTCGCCCAAGCACAAGCGCATTCACACGGGAAAGCGCCCGTTTTCATGCGATGTGTGCGGGAAGGCTTTTAATCAGACCTGCATCCTCGCCGAGCACAAGCGCATTCACACGGGAGAGTGCCCGTTTTCATGCGATGTGTGCGGAAAGGCTTTTAGAGATTCAAGGACCTTCGCCAAGCACAAGCGCATTCACACGGGAGAGCGCCCGTTTTCATGCGATGTGTGCGGGAAGGCTTTTAATCAGACCTGCATCCTCGCCGAGCACAAGCGCATTCACACGGGAGAGTGCCCGTTTTCATGCGATGTGTGCGGAAAGGCTTTTAGAGATTCAAGGACCTTCGCCAAGCACAAGCGCATTCACACGGGAGAGCGCCCGTTTTCATGCGATGTGTGCGGGAAGGCTTTTAATCAGACCTGCATCCTCGCCTCGCACAAGCGCATTCACACGGGAGAGCGCCCGTTTTCATGCGATGTGTGCGGAAAGGCTTTTAGAGATTCAAGGACCCTTCGCCAAGCACAAGCGCATTCACACGGGAAAGCGCCCGTTTTCATGCGATGTGTGCGGGAAGGCTTTTAATCAGACCTGCATCCTCGCCGAGCACAAGCGCATTCACACGGGAGAGTGCCCGTTTTCATGCGATGTGTGCGGAAAGGCTTTTAGAGATTCAAGGACCTTCGCCAAGCACAAGCGCATTCACACGGGAGAGCGCCCATTTTCATGCGATATGTGCGGAAAGGCTTTTGGACAATTAAGCAATCTCGCTGTGCACAAGCGCACTCACACAGGAGAGCGCCCATATTCATGCGATGTGTGCGGAAAGGCTTTCAATCAGTCAGGCACCCTCGCCTCGCACAAGCGCATTCACACGGGAGAGCGCCCGTTTTCATGCGATGTGTGCGGAAAGGCTTTTAGAGATTCAGGACCTTCGCCAAGCACAAGCGCATTCACACGGGAGAGCGCCCGTTTTCATGCGATGTGTGCGGGAAGGCTTTTAATCAGACCTGCATCCTCGCCGAGCACAAGCGCATTCACACGGGAGAGTGCCGTTTTCATGCGATGTGTGCGGAAAGGCTTTTAGAGATTCAAGGACCTTCGCCAAGCACAAGCGCATTCACACGGGAGAGCGCCCGTTTTCATGCGATGTGTGCGGAAAAGCTTTTAAACATTCAGGCACCCTCGTCAGCCACAAGCGCACTCACACGAAAGAGCGCTCACATTCATGCGATGTGTGCGGAAAGGCTTTTTCAAGGCCAGCCCACCCTCGCCGTGCATAAGCGCACTCACACGGGAGAGCGCCCTCTTTCATGCGATGTGTGCGAAAAGGCTTTTAATGAGTCAGGCACCCTCTTGAAACATAAGCGCACTCACACGGGAGAACGCCCATTTTCATGCGATGCGTGCGGGAAAGCGTTTTCAAGGTCAGGCGACCTCGCCGTGCACAAGCTCACGCACACTGGAGAGCGCCCGTATTCATGCGATATGTGCGGAAAAGCCTTTAAACGTTCAGGCACTCTCGCCAAGCACAAGCGCATTCACACAGGAGAGCGCCCAATTGGCTGCGACGCGTGCTCGCTTCGCTTTAGTAGCAAGTCGTCGATGATATCTCACTGGCAACGCATTCACGCCACAAAGTGAACTGTTTCTGTTGCTGCCTGCTGCCTACTCTCGCAGCTTCTCATGAGTCTTGAGAAAATGTGTGTGCAGTATGTGGACTCTTAGGCCCGCAACAGACTACAACGAGGAATGTGTTTCCAGAAATGTGCAACGAGGAAATGCGGAAAGAGGCCAGCGAGGCCGCGTCCACACACTAGAAAGAGTCATTCGATGTCTCGAAATGCCACAATCGTGGGTCTCGATAACACTGTATACTTTTTGGTTTCTGTGCGTCCTGCAGAGCGGGCTACACGGAAATGAAATGAGCTGTGATCAGAGTGGAATAACAATTTTGTCGCCTGTAGGCACTTAAAAAAATTGCCGACCGTTGTTCTACGATTAATTCTTAAAATTATGTACATCTGTACTATTAACATTAGAAAATATAAACGAAATAAGTCATCTTCATATTATCAAAATTGTATTTATTAAAATATATATAATTTATTCATTATATAAATTTTAGAAATGTATTGTCACAAATTTAGATCAAAATTTTTGCCGCCTCTAAACTTTGCCGCCGTAGGCACGTGCTTTCTGTGCCTACGCGCGAATCCGCCCCTGGCTGTGATAGGTACCTAATTATTTCATTTGATATTGTTTTGAACTCACCATGAACGATGTTGCAATAAATCAAATGGAATCGTCAGATGATGTAGAGTCCGAAGAAGAGGAAATAGTTATTCTTCATTTAATTCGTAAACGACTCCGAAGCATGTGGGTGAGGAACCACATTCGCTTTCGCGAAGAAAAAGGTGAATTCCACAGTCTGGTACCGGATTTAGATGACGAGTCCTTTCGAAAATATTTGCGGGTTCCAGGGTGCAATTTATGGACATTCACCAGATCGTGGAATCGACCATTAAAAAACAATACACTAATTTTCGGAGGCCCATTGGAACCGAAGAACGGCTAACCGTCACCCTAAGGCAAATATTCTTAACTTCATTGTTGAAAATAAATATACTTTTTTAATATATTTTGTTTTAACAATACATTTTCAACGATTCAGTCAATTAAAAAAGAAATCCACTTGATTTACTTTTGATGTTCAAGACTAACACAATTCTCTCTCTTTTCAGATATTTAGCCACTGGGGTGTCATATAGAACACTGTCTTATAGCTTTAGAATAGGAGAAAGTACAGTAGCCCAGATTGTTAATGAGGTCTGTGATGCCCTATGGACACATTTACAACCACTGTACTTACCGAAGCCAGATAAACAGTTGTGGCTTCGCAATAGCAGAGATTTTGAGCAGCTTTGGCAGTTTAATAACTGTGTTGGGGCAATTGATGGGAAACATGTGGTTATAAGAAAGCCCATGAAAAGTGGATCCCAATTCTTTAATTATAAAAAACAATTTTCCATAATTCTATTTGCAGTTGTTGATGCTGACTATAAGTTTTCTGTTGTAGACATTGGCTCCTGTGGTAAATTTAGTGATGGACATGTTTTTAATGAAAGCATGTTTGGAAAGGCCTTGCGAAGTAATAAACTTGATCTTCCAGAACCATGCATATTAGAAGGTAGTAAAGACAGTCTCCCATATGTATTTGTAGGAGATGAGGCATTTCCCCTGCTAGAGAATTTAATGAGACCATTTCCTAAGACTCAGTTGCAGAGCACTGAAAAGAAAATTTTTAACTATAGTCTCTAGAGCCAGGAGATTAGTAGAAAGTGCATTTGGTATTTTAGCAGCAAGATGGAGGGTATTCCTGAAACCATTCGAATGCGATATAAAAACAGTGGACAAAGTTGTGAAAAGCAACAGTAGTTTTACATAATTACCTCAGAACTCAAAAGAACACTCACAGTGTAGAAACAAGACTTGATTAATTTTAGAGAGGAAGAAGATTTCAGTGAACCTAAAGACCAGTTCATTTCCATTAAAACATTATGGTTATAATGCTACAAAAAAAGCATTTGAAATTAGAGAAAAATACATGAAATTTTTTTCTTCATCGCAAGGGAGTATTCCATGGCAAATGGATGCAATTAGGAAAGGTCATTTTTAAATGTTTCTTTTGTTTTATCTTTGACTTACCTTTGAATATTCTTGTATTATTATTTTTAACAAATAATTCTTAAATTGAATTGTAGATTTTAGATTTTTCTCAAAAATATCACTGATAACCTCTTCTTATTTACTTCACAATTTTATAATTCAAGAGCTGAAACGTAGCTCTAGAATGCATGACTTTGGTGTTCATCTGTACCCCTCTGAGCTATTTTAAACAAATGAGATTCTTGATACAATAAACCATATTTAAAAGTATTAATTCATAGTTATTACTGATAAATTTCATACAACTTTAACTTACATTAAAAAGGCGTTATCTTTAAGTTTGTAATTCTATTCTGTGGAACAATACCTATTTTATCTGTAACTTCCAAGTCCACCAAACAAAACAAAAATTATAAAAGATTCCTTGTAAATTCCTTAATATTTAAATGAGTGTAAATCTTTGCAACATTTACACTAATTTAAAAATTAATAATATACTTACCATGCATTATTTTATCACACACTAAATTTATTGATGGGCTCACAAAATTATAGGATCATGGAATAAACATTTTGATGAGACATTAATGACAAAGTAATCCAGCATTTCCTAATAAGTATTTATTTATTCATTAGCAAAATACACGCAATCACTTGATGAATTCTCTTCCAACTCCACCTGTGCCTCTGCCTCTTGGACTGCTGCAAACAAAATATTTTTAATGTGCCTTTGGTATGCCTTGGGTAATTTTTTGGTGGAGTGTAACATAGACAAAAAAAAATAATCTAACTCGTCCTTTTCTTCATCTGCCTTCATCCTACTTTGCCGTCTGGCTTCTCTTTCCCTCCTTCCTTTTTCCAAGTACTCCAAAATTGGGTCAACTTTTTTCCCCAATTTTGGAGTGCTTGAAGTTTCCTTGATTTCAGTTCCAGCACTAGAAGAACAAGGCATTTCTTCTTCAATATCTTGTACTTGTAACTGGTACAATTTTGCCTCCTCTTGCATGTTGCTATGCCTTTCTCTATTTGCCATTGAAGGCAAAAGGAAGGCCATTTGCTCTTCATATCTCCATTTTTTTTTTACTTGTCCCTCTTGCCCTGAACGTACAACTTTCCTTTTAAGGGCATCTCGGTGACAGTCTCTTAACTTTTTCCATTCTTCTTTGGCATCTGAAAACACCCATTGCAACATCACAAGATATGTGATTTGAAATGCAAGGTCATTTGTTCCAAATATAAAAGAAAATAATCTGATGAAAAGTACAAAGATCAATACATATTTTATTGAATTGTTAATGAATATGAAAATTAGTTATAGAAAACATATTTTAAATTGTTAAAGAATCATCTTATATTATTGCTGTTTAAAATTATAGTTAAGCTGCTGTGTAAACTAAAGATGGCGTTGCTATTTAAATTAACAATAAACTGTTTGTAAATACATAAATGCTAATTATAATTCCAAATGAGTTAGCTTACTTCCATTTAATTCTTCGGATAGAGTCCTCCACGTTTCATCCTTCAACTTTATATTTTGTATTGTTCATTACTAGTTTCGTACAAATACGGGTAATTTTTCACACACTCAATTAATTTTTCTAAATTCATTTCTGCTGCTCGAAATTTCACACTACAAAACACTCCAATATCACTTCTCACCTGCTTCCAGCTTCGCACCACGATCGCGCCAATCCAAATGTTTAAACGTCTGGTAATCCCACAGAGCGTAGAAAACCTAAAAAACAAATGAGGGAACAGAAATGTGTCCGAGAAAACTCGCTCGCCGACCGACTCGAGCGAGGACCTCTTTCGCCTCCGCAGAGGCGAACGAGAAAACTCTTTCTAGTGTGTGGAGGTCCATAAGAGTACCTTGTTTCGATTTTCCACATTTCTCGTCGCACATTTCTGGAAACACATTCCTCGGTGTAGTCTGTTGCGGGCCTTATGAAGAAAATTAAATTACAAATCTAATTGAAATTCGGTGTGTACCATGTACACGTAGAAAGTGTCAATGTAGTTATTTTTAAATCTTTAGCTGTGAATGAAATGTATATTGCACCGCAGGATAATGTAGATGTTTTGAAAACATTTAATATAATATTTATTATCCAAATCATCATTTTATAGGGACTAGCAAAATTCCCGGTGTTGCCCGTTTTTTTTCTAATTGAATTATTGTGAAAGAGAACGTGTGTCCGTGTCTCTCTTTGTGTCTGTTTCTATCAGCCGTGATGTCTGACGCTTTGTGTCCCTTTGTGGTGCAAATTAATAAAAAACAACGATGTAAACCTTGGAGATTTTGAGGAATTCCTAAAAGGAGAGTTTGTATTTGAGACCTGGGTGCCAAACTGTATTGAAAGCCTTTCCAATATCTAGAAAAACTGCACTAACGAATTAAAAATTATGAAAAGCAATAAGTATCTCTTTAGTTAGTCTAAGTATTTGATGATACACGGAGAGAAGAGAGCAGAAGCCAAAATTATAGTGAGGAATAAGTTTTATAGAATTTAAGAAAATATTTAATCTACGAAAAATGCATTAGTCAAACATTTTCCCAAAGGTGGAAGTAATCTGATTGGTCTGTAATTTGAAAGATATTGTGGTTTGAATTGGAATTACATGAGCATGTCTCCATGATTTGGAAAAATATCTTAAACAAATACATGCATTAAATATAGCTGTGTATCGGGCAATAAGTGAAAATGAAAATTGTTTAATTGTAAATGGAGAAATGTAATCTTACCAAAAGGATACTTTTGCAGGAAAATTTATTATATATTTAATTTCTTAGAAGGGTGAAATGGGATGAGCAACAGTTAGAATCTCTGTTAAAATAGAACTTTGTCCTAATTAGTCATCAGTACTAAAAGATTCACGTGATTTAAAAACATTTGTCAAATAGTCTGCTTATATATCACATTTTTCCTGAGCTGAATGTACTTACTTATTTTGTACAAATAAGGATGTAATTATTGTTTACGTTGTTGGAAGTTTTCAAGTGATATTCCACAAAGTTGAATCCTTTATATTTGTGTAACATGTTTGATGGAGTATGTGATTGATTTTATTGAAACACATTCATCTACTTACAGTTTTTGTAAGATAATTTAGATACGTTTTTAGATATCGGGAATGATGCCTAAGCCAATAATTACAAACTTTTCTTTTGTGTAAAATTAATTTGTGTACCGTTAGAGGGATAGAAGTTTGAGTATGATGTTTAACTTCGAAATGGAACTATTAGTCAGTAGAATGTAAATGGAATGTTTTAAGAGAGAAATTTAATTGTCAATTTGTGTAGTTGTTACTAAAGGTGGAATCGAGAATTGCGAATTGAAAGATTGAAAATATACCCAATTTTCTGTATGAACATTAAATGGAAATTCAGGTCTCCTATAGGCTAAAGAAAGATAAGAGCAATACCAAATTAAAAAATAAACTAAGTAATATTTTCCCATACTCATCCCTATCCTTCTATTTCCATTTTTAAGAGGGAAATTTGTTAACGAAACGTGTTTATTTGTTTAAAAATGTATAAAGGTACTTGCAATATACTACACAATCAAATAAAAAATACAATGCAATTGACGTTTAAAAGAATTTTTCAACTAAGATTTATTCAGTATTGCGGAGAGTTTTCTTGAAACAATTGACAACACTGGCTGAAAGAAGCCATTTGAAGTAATTATTCAATATTTTTTGACACTCAGCTTTTAACTTTTCATCACAGTCACACAAAATATTTGCTTTTGACTTTTGAGAAAGCTACGTGTCTAACCCCTTGACTCGAAAATTTGAATCACTGCTGATAATGAAAAAACTGGTAAAGGTAAAACACAAACAGAGTCTTCACACTACACCCTCATCCCTCCACAATTAGGTACACAGCACTTACAGACCACGGCAAAACATTAATTAAATGGTTTTACTACATGCATAAGACACATCTTCATCGGTATCAAGAAAGGTGTATACAGGAAGCGTAAATATAAGAATGTGGAATCTAAGCCTTCTAAGCATGTCACAAAAACGGCTACCGGCAACAGAAGGTGAAATATTAAGGTGGCCTCAATAGTTTTGATTTGCAGAACCGAAAATTTAATTCACTGTCGAGAAATGTCTCATCTTGTAGATTATGCTGTGAAAAATGTGTCTTTGAGGATATTTGGCCTAAATATTTTAGTTTTTAAGGTGTTAGAACGCTTTGTTTAGGAGTTATTTAACGATTACTTTATCAGGTTTTGCGGGTTGCATTTGACTTAAATATTTAGAATAATTTTTTTAACTAATCCCTCATATTTTTAAAATGAAACCCCATTCCTCACGTCTCCGTGAAATTATCCTTCTTTAGTGACCTCATTTATAAAGACTGGTTTCGTTTGAGAGCCGCTACTGAAAGATATAGTACTGAAATAATACAGGATACGATACATTTTGTGATAATCCAAAATCTAGGGTATCTGAACACTATTGTTATAAGAATAATAAATTGGCATGTCTTGGGAGTGAATAAGTTATATTGTTATTATTTATGTCATTACGGAGTGTTCACCCTATAGTGTTATCTTGTCAACTTGCCAAGCTAAATGTTTAGCATTAAAATCTCCAGTCACAAATGTATGAAGGTTGGATGTGAAGAAGAGTAAACTATCAATACTTTTATAAATTTTGCTAATTTTTTTATGCAGTGAAGATATGGAGAGAGAACTAAAAATTCTTTCGTTTTATTTTTCATCCTAACATTTTCGAATGATGTTGCTGGAAGGTTATTTATGTGATAATGTTCTATTTTGTTTCTTACTGCAATGGCAACACCTCCTTTCGTGCCAAAATCATATGTAGTCATACGATCAGATTTATATGTGTAATAACCTAGAATTTAGAATGTATTGGAACGTAATAAATGAGTTTCTTGCAAACTTAGTACATCAATTTTCAGTAAATGCAAGTAATACGAAAGTAAGTATTTTGTTTTTGATTCCGTGTCCTTTCCACAAGAGTATTTTTAATTATAGATTTGAAGCCATGATGATTCTATTCTATTGATGCGAGATGAGTGAATGATGTTGATTATTGTGGGTAAGAGATTACTCAATAAAGAAGTTTTAAATGTTTGTGTTTGATTTACTATTGTTGTTACTAATGAATGTATTTGATTTCTGAATGAAGAGTTGTTTTGTGAATTATTTTTACCTTTATCTGAGTATAATTGTCTTGAATGCGTTTGCTTTGGAGCTATATTTATTAATGGATACATTTATGGAGGACATGTAGATGGGGAACGATTTAAGGTGTTGTGTTGTGGTATTTGGTTTGTGTGAGATTTAGAATGTGTTTTGGACGTTATTAATTGAAGGAAATGATATTCTTTTTTGTTTTAAGATATTTTGGAAGGTAGGACACTTTCTACTTCAAGATGCATGAGCTGCATTTGCCGACTCAGAATTAATACAGAGTTCTTCAGTTGATGTACACAAAGCTGTTGAATAATTTGAGGAGCAGCGACCACAGTTTATCGGTAAACCACAATTCTGCTTTGTGTGTTCATGAGATTGACAATTTCAGCATCTGAAAAGACCAGTTCGTTGTCTTCTTTCTTCGACTTGAATACCAGCACTGTAGAGGGTTGGAAACTCGTAAATTTTGCTACTTGACTTATTTTTTGTTAATGTGTCTGCAATTAGTGGCCATGGTTTCTTGGAAATATCTGTAAGATACGGTGAGTACAGGAAAGTTTTGCCGTAAAAATTGTTAAGTAATTTCATCTACAGTATTGGAGACAGGAACATTTTGAATTATGACCGAAATTGTAGATTTAGTTGGATCATTATAGGTATGATAATGTATATTTTTTTCAGTCATTAACTAAATAGAATCCTCAAAGAATATAATATCAATATAGCTGTGATCACAGAAACAAAAAAAAAGCTCAAAGGCACTAAAGAACTATCATGGTTTACAGTGGAGTTGCACAAACAAAAAGAGCAAGCTGTGGAGTAGCTCATGGATAGAAAATGGAAGGAAGAATAAAGTTAGGGAATGTACATTCATTAATGGAAGATTGCTAACTATAAGATTGAAATTCAATAGAGGTCATTTGACAATCATCGGAACTTATGCACCTGAAGAAGGGAAAAAAGAAGAAACAAATGTATTCTATGAACAACTCCCGAAGCATATTAATAAATCAACTAATAACCATATAATCTTAGCAGGAGATTGAAATGCTCGAGTTGGAAAAGTACCCATTCCCAATTTAATAGTAATTAATGGAGAAGACACAATAAATCAGAATGGGGGAAAACTTAGAGAATTTGTGGCTTTTAATGAAATGAAAGTAACAAATACTTTCTTTAAAAAGAAAGAAAAATTCATAAATTTATGTGGAATGCAATAGGATATCGTTCATTAATTGATTACATAATAATAACCAAAAAAATTGGCCTCGAGAATAATTGATACACGAGTATTCAGAAGTAAAAATGTAAACAGACCACCACCTTGTAATGTCAAAAATTCAATTCTGGTCCAGATGGAGAAAACAAACGAATAAAAATTTAGAGAAAACGAAATTATATTAAAGATTCAAGGTGCACTTCCTACGAGAAGAGAGTATAAGGAATTTATATCTGTACGGATTGACACAATTGCTCCAGGAAATACCCACTAGCCAAATACATAAACGAAGAGTGAATGAGTATAAACAATGCTATCAATCGAATAGCTAAGGAAGTGCTCGGTGAAAAAAAAAAGTTTGAAAATTTGGAACATAGAGATACAAAAAGCCATTGAAGATAAATAGAAAGATTACATATATTTACAAAAGAAGTTAATAGGAGCTAAATAACAATACCACAAAATAAGGAATGAAACAAAAGCAATAGTAAGAACAGCATATAGGAGATCGTGGATAGGTTCATAAACAGAGTGGAACATGATGGCCATGGAAGGCAAGAAATAGCATTCAGATTAATGAAACATCTAAACAGACAAGAGAGAGATATTATGAACCTTAATGTAATGCCAACATCGGATTGGATAAAACTCTAAAGAATTGTGGTACAATCCAGAAATTGCTGATAAGGTGCAATCGCTAGGGGTAGATTATATAGAAGATTATAGTAGATTATATAATAGAAAATCTCCAGGTTTGGATGGAATAAATTCTGAAATGATAAAATATGGAGGTATCCTTTTTGAATTTAGAATGCTTCATCTATTCAACGTGTGTTGGGAAAATTATGAAATACCAGATGAATTGAAAATAGCAAAGATTATTTCGATATATAAGAAAGGAGAAAGAGGAAATACGTTCAGATACAGAGGTATCAGTATTCTTAATTCAGCCTACAAGCTTTACAGTAAAATAGACAACGAAAGGCTTCGAAATATCTCCGTTACAATTTTATCAGATGAACAAGTAGGCTTCCGCAAGGGAAGATCATGCACAGACGACATTTTTACTTTAAGATATTACATATGAGGAGAGAATTTGATTTAGAGACACAGCTAGCCTTTGTAGACTTTGAGAAAGCATTCGCTAGAATCCGAAGAGATAAGCTTTGGGATATTGTGGAAAAAAAAAAAGGATTCCCTAAACATTTGATCCAGGTCTCAAAAAGTCTGTATATAACACCAGGATTAGAATCGACGCTCGTAAAGTATCGACTTCTGAAATACAGACGAATCAAGGACCACCAGGAATTAAAGTTGTTCCCAAACATTATCGGCCCTACTAATAAACGTGGTGTAAAATGTATTCTGTGCTTAAGCCTAGAATAGCGAAAACTCGTACCAATAAACACGGAATAATTGAGGTGAAGTTTCCATGGCAACCGCTAAACCACGGAGGACACGTAGTTCAAGTGTGGAATAAGGAAACCGCAAGCGCCTAGCAATAGTCATTTGTGTCCAGCTGTTCGTGCGTGCGTTTCTGTGTCTCCTTTCAGTCTTTCTACATATATTTCGACCTTTGCTTACGTTTTTACGGTACTTTCTCCCGGATATTTTGTGATCTGTCTTCCCTTGGATTTCTTGTGATTTAATTTCGACCGTTGCTTTCTTTTTTGATATATTCTCCCGGATATTTGGTTACTTGGCTGCTTCGATTGGAACTGTGATTTGTTTTCTCAACTTTGTTGAGAGCGATGTCTATGCGAGAAACTAAAAAGGGTGGAAGAAGTTGCGCTCATAACGAACTCTTTGATTGCGAACAACCGAGGAGGAAGAAGAAGTGTTATCGAGCACGTGTGAGCCCATTGGAACTATATTCTGATATAGAATTCCGCAGGAAATACAGGTTTTCAAAAGAGGGAGTGAGGGCTCAGTTAAAATCTGAAAGGGAAGGGATGAACACTTTCGCCAGAACTGCAAATTTTAACTGCCCTTCGCTGCTGGGGAAGAAACGAAATGCAAGACGATTCTGCAGATTTTGGATGGTATAAGTCAGCAATCGGTTACTAATGTGTGCCGAAAAGTGGCACTGTGTGTAGTGGAAAAGAGGCAGACGTATATACTAATGCCAGAAACTTTTAGAGGAAGTGCAGAAAACAAAAATGTTTTGTGATATATGTGGATTCCAAAGAGTGATCGGATGCATTGATTGCACTCACATCCGCATTCCTCGTGTATCAGGCAATGAAGGACATTATTATATAAACAGGAAGAATTTCCCAACATTGAATGTACAAGTTGTGTATGATGGATGCATCGTTGAAGATAATGGACATTGTGGCAAGATGGTACAGGAGTGCGCATGATTCAAGGATATTTAATGAATCCACATTGAAAACAAAATTTGAAGCTGGAGTATTTCATGAGAGGCTATTGAGAGATTCTGGGTATGCATGCACACCATATTTATTCACCCCAGCGTTGAGGGCCCACGTCAAGAAAAGAGCGCTCCAATGAAAAGCAAGTACGCACAAGGAATACTGGAGAGATGTTTTGGTGTGCTGAAAAGCGATTTCGTTGCCTCCTAACAGGCTTCAGAAATTCTCTAGAAAATGTCAAGCTGTACATTGTGGCTCGTGCTATATTGCACAATGTAGCAATCATTTTTAATGGAGAGCAATTTCCTGTGGAGGGAGAAGTGCTTGAAGAACAACAATTGCCACCTATTGAAGCCGTAGGTCGAGGAGCAGCTCTTCGGGTAGTGTTTATAGAGAATAATTTTTAGAAAAGGACATTTGCATATTAAATTAATTGTGAAAGGCAAGTGAAGTGATTGTATTGAATGTAAATAAAAGTTTTACATAGAATATGTTGGATAACAATGATTTTGTTTTTGATTGCTTTGTGGTAAACAAAACAAGACTTTTTTCAAATATTCATATTTCCCAGAAAAATCTGATATCTGAGTATCGTAAGGAAATTTTCCATTTTCAATTCTTCCATATTGCATATTTCTAAAATGTAATTCTTCCTAATGTGAATTAATAAGCATTTGCCACAAAATAATGTGAATTTGAACCAGTCCTCTTTTTGGTAGCATTCTATGGAGCATTCCTCTTTTCAACCCCCAGAAAAAAATATTAGAGAAGGTAAAGCGAAGTTAGAATTTAATTGCTGACTTAATTCTCTCATCAATTTCATATAAAGAATTTAACTTTTCTGCATGTCCCGTCCTGTTGAAACTGGTTAAAGTGAACCTGCTCACCATGGTGAAAAAAACATAAATAATCATACTAATTACAAATTATTATAATGATGACTATCCTTGTATAAAAAGAAATCGCAAACCTTTTTCCCTCTCACAGAAATGGCAAAGTCTATTATTTGTTAAAATTTAATCAGGAAATTATATACCCTTTATAAAGGAGGTGATCAATTGTTGAATAAATGCAGATCAGAATTTTGGATTCATGAATTATTGTAAAAATATAAATAGTGATATGCACAGAACTTCCTACTAGATTAAGGCTCCATGCTATGTTGTGTTGCACAATTTTTTGCCATGGATCTAAGTTTGTGTTGAATGTGAACTGACATTATCTCTTGCTTTGACTTGGGTAGTAATTCAGATAAGGGATATATTTTACGGAATGTGGTCAGAATATAATCAGTCAGTTTGCCAACATTTCAAAATCATTTAATTCCATCATCAGCAACTAGTGTACAAAAATCAATGCATAATATAAATATATAATACACAATATATGCAAAACAATATGTAAAAAGTGTACACACCTTACTAAATAACTGAAATTTCCGTATCATTAATATTTTTCCAATATATTGGAATCCATATTGATGTCTTCATGCCATGTACACTAGCCATGATGATGGAATTCAAATATTCTGAAATAATCAGCTAATTGTTTATACACTAACCAAATCCCTCATTACATCGCGGTGAATTCTACTAAGGAAATTCAGAAAAAGTGGTTTTAATCGTTATGCAAAAAATTGAAGGTACCAGTAAAATTCTGAAACTGCTCAGAATATGAAATATATCTTATTGCTCAAATGTTTAAAATTATTCTGAGTACAGAATAGGCCTGATTAATAATGAAGTTCAATATTGTTTAAAGCATTCATTTCGTTTTTATTAACTTGTGTGATCAGAAGCCCCTTCCTAAATTACTGTGAAAATACTGCCATGGATCTTTCATTTACCAAAGATTTTCATTATGTAGGTGTGAGAAATTAGTTCTTGTGGAAAACGATATTCCTGGTTCCCACTTGAAAAGGCGAAACTACCAAAAATATTGCCTTTTAAAGTCGTTCAGCTATCCCACATTCTCAGATCAATATAATCTATAATTAATGTACATTAATATGTGCACTAAAATTTAAGATAAAATAGACCATTATCATTGGTCAGCTGTGAGTTCCTTTTCCCCAAAAATTGATAAAAGATTCCTCACAGATATTCTAAACTTTGTTATAGGCCACTAAGTCTTTGCTTCACATATGTTGAATCAGTACTTACCAGAAAAGATTTGAGAATTTCTTCTAGGATATAAGTCAAATTTTGAAGAGAATAAAAAACCAACAACATATCAATTATTTGTACCCATTCGTTAAATTTTAACTTCCAATAAAAGCAATGGTTAAAACAAGCTTTTTAAATATAGTATTGTTACTTTCCTATAGGGAAAGCCTTGTTGCACTTATATTTTTTAAAATTATTAAATACATTTTTTGAAAACTGCTTCACCAAAAATCACACAAAGTTCATTGTAAAACCAAAAACAAGATTACTTCAGTATAACCTATATAAATTATTTTTTCATTATCCTGCAACTTTTACTTTAGACAAAAGCTGGGCTTGAAAGTGATCTGTTTAATTACTCTTTAACTTGCTAGAAAAATTTTTATTGACTTATAAATCACTGAATTGTTGGTTCACAAGGCTGAAATGAAAGAAAAGATAATACAATTGTGAAAAAATAATTTTACTGAAATTTATTTATGTAAACCTCCTTCAACAATATTTTCTTCTGAACATTAGGAGTCTTATAATTTTATTGTGCTGTTCTTTTGCACACTGCAATCTTAATTCATGTTTTTTTTGTATTCTCTCGTCTTCTTGGCTCTGTACCTTTCTATGGATTCAAAAACACTTTCTCTTGAAATCATTACTCCTCCATCCTTCGACCTCTTCTAGATCTTGGAGTAGCAGTAGTAGAATACTGTGATTTTTCTAAGAGCGACCCTCAAAGCCACTCAAATCCCATCTTCGCGATGGGATATGTCACGGCATTTGCGTCTTTCTCAGTCGTTCCGCTAGATTTCGCACGATCGCGACCGTATGAAGCAGTGCTTGCGATCATGCGACTTCTACCGGGCAAGACCGAGAAAGACGCGAAATGCCGGACATATTCCATCGCGAAGATGGGATTTGAGTGGCCTTGGGGGTCGCTGTTAGAAAAATCGCAGTATAGTAGCAGGAAGAGGAGTAGCAGTAGCAGCTCCTGCATCACTGGATGCAGAAGTACTTGCAATAAAAGAAATGCCTGAAGTGGAGGCAACCCGCAGCATTATTTCCGAAGCAAAAAACATTCCCACTCGGATACAGTTCAGTAGTATCCACTTCAGTTACACACGGTATTAACACCAACTTGTCCGAGTCAAAAGGACTCACCATTTTCTAGAGTCTCTTGAGATTCTGCTTACTATTTCTGGAGGTTTCTGCAGTAGATACGGACAGTCCCGCCGTATTCCTTTAAGTGCAAATAACATGACTGAGTTAAAAACTAGTGTTGCTACAACAGCACGTACTTTTCCCGCGTTATTGGAAACAGCTACGTAGTACTAAAATATCGGAGTTAATGCGCTACTAACATCTCAGCTATTATTTGAAAACGTCCAATTCAACCAAGAAGCGTACAACCCACTATTCCATCGCAGTGGTGTCAGAACTATGGGTCAGAATTGTGTGTGTTGTAGAATGATATTTCCCAAAATTCTGAAGAGGAAATGAAAACTGTTCCAATCTAAAAATTATAAATGGCTTGGTCCGTAGTTTAGAGGTAGCATGGTTCCGCATGGTTCCTTTGGTTGCTTTTGGTCATTCATTTACTCTCGTGAATCACCGCCACGGTTCACTTACGGTTCATTTCAGAGCTGTCGAAAAATTATGTTGGCATTGACTATTATTAACGGGTCAAAGCATAAATGTACACGAAATGACCATGCGTCAAAGTCATGTGAAGATATACATTTATATTTTACGAACAATATAAACAAGATAAAAAATATAATGTATAATAATATAAAATAATATAATTATAATAAATAAATAACATAAAACAATATAATCAACCAATCAATGTTATTTTTCACAAGACACAAATTATTTTAAAAAATCAAAAAACCAGATAAAAAAATCAGAAATGTTACTAAATGAACATATGAATATACAAACAAAGTATTTACTTACAGTGTTGTTGGCTTTTATTCTCTGTTCTCTAGTTTCTTCTAACAAGGAATTAACAGCTTTCACATTTGACGATACCTGATTGCCGTGTTGCGGAGAACCACTAAATTATTTAATGGTCTACAGATCCCAATTCATTAGGGAGTTTGTAAATTTTTTACTATAGATAATACCCTCTTCATAGAAGTGAGGTTCTGACTCACGAATCGTGTCCAGGTGTATATATTTCATTAATCTCATTTATACCTACAATTTTATTAATTTTTATAATATTTATTACTTCATTTGCCAAATAAATCTTCGCGATTTGTTTTTCAACCATCGTTCACACGTAAGTTTATTTTTCGAGAATTTGCGGTATGGCATTTTCAGAGGCATATAGATGCGTAAGAAAAGCATATAATATTCCCTACACTGGCCATTATCTGCATTCAGGCAATTGAATTTTAAAAGTGCGCGTGATCGCAACAGCAGTGCTATCTGGGCTATGTTAGTGACTGAGGAAACAAAACTTTGTCCCCCGCTTTTTAACATTGAGTGAACGGGGTGTTGTCATGCTTGTTTTCTCCAGGGGCTGAAATTAGATAGGAAAAACTAGGGGTAATGATTATTGCGCCATCTATCCTATCGTTGTAGGAGCGAACTAAACGTGTGACGTCACAGAATCAAAGCTGCCGGTGGAAATGTAGGGCGGTGGCTTGATTCGTTATATGGTTACGTGCTGACTCAGGTGCTGTTTCAGGCGACATTTTTCAGTTTTTGTTAGTATTTAGAATTCATGCCTTTTGAATAGAGTGAATCGTGCCACGACATTTATTTGCCGTACGAAAACTTCATTTTTGACTTTTGGAAGATTTTAAGAAGACTGGAGGTAGCAATACATCGCTTGGATTTCTCGCCCATCCAACAGTGGAGGTATTTATAATTAATTTTGAAATCTATTGCATAATTGTAATTGATTATTTAATTTGGAGCATTTCTACCGTGCTAAAAAGTCTTGAAAATCCTTAAATCCAATAGTATAACCTAACTTAAGTAGATGTGCATTTATTCTGTACTATGGTTTACAAGTGTTTGAATTATATTATTTTCAACTGATCACTTGCATGGTATTGGACAAGTGTTATCATTCAATCCATTGTTTGCATTGCCCTAGTTATTTAAAATGTCACGTTTTCAAATGAAGACATACAGTTTTTACTGTTTTTGACCAAATAAATAGAAATAAATAAAATGTACATAATTCATTATTGTTTGCATTTCTAGAATAGGTTACACTCTCATTAGTTTTATGACAAAATGTAATTAATTTAATTTTGCTTAGGTGTCGAGTTAGTTTCCATTCTGGAGGTGATCATTCGAGTGCCAGTATGATGTGATGGCAAGATTATAAGATGCTCTGGCAAGATATAAAAAATTTGACTCTCACCAACGCTAGAAGATGGAACTTCACCAACAGTGTTTCTACAAGCCCTACGCTGTTTTCAAAGAACATTCCAAGAAAATCCTATACTAAGTGTGCCAGTGTAAATTTTTTCCCCCTTGAAGCTGCAAGTGGTGCGAGTCTAATGATATTATAGACAAATATATTATTTTAGTAACTTATAAATCAATTAATATTTGCTTGTTTAGAAAAACTTGGATTAACAAGTACTGGAAATGTATTAAATAAATAATGAAACCAATTTAGAGTTTGTGAACAATTAAGAAAACGTTGGTTTCAGAAATGTGTAATTAAGAACTGAGTGTAATAAATATTGTATTCTCATATCTAAAGTTTATTTTGCAAATTTATAAATATTAAAGGCACTGTTCAAATTAGGGAAAATATTTTTGTATATTTCAACTCAGTGTTACAAGAGGTTAATATGATGATTTTTAAATTAAATGTAGCCAAATTTGAATTGGTAAATGAATCATCTGAATAAATCCTGTATCAATAATATTATTGTTAGTTACAGGAAAAATCTATTCGAATTTTACTGAATATACTGTCAAAAGTAAGTCGCAATTCAGTATGTTCTGCTTATTTGTTGATTTCAATGATAGTTATGTGTCAACATGGTGTAAATTGGCGCGCTCAGATGGCAGTAAACCAATCAGATTGCTATAGAAAATGAAAAATCTCATATTGTAGCCTTTAACAGAAAAAAATGGTGCAATTTTTTAAAAAGGAAAAACATATGAATAACTCTACAGTGATAAAAGATATGACTTATAATTTAAATTTTGGAATGATTCTTTACAAGTCCTGCAGTTGAATGTTTTTAAAAATTACTTTTGCCATACAATCAGGTGAATTGATTCCAAAAATGCTTTTTTTTGGGGTTGGAATTTCAGGGATCATCTCAGGCATCTCTACATCATATGTTCCTGTTCATGTGTTTGTTCATATGGCTGGGAAACAATTTTTTTTAAGTAAACAGAAAGTTTACTTCTGTTTTGTCACAATTCTCAATAAGTTTGGCAGGTTCATGTTATTAAATAAAAATGTCCTGTGTGAATTAAAAAGTATTGAGGAGCGGAGTTCAAATTAGATCCATTGTAATTTCGATATAGCAAAAATAATTTCTTAGGGGCCTAATTCACATTCCTTGCTTCTAAGCGGCTGACTCCAAGTTTGGTTAATTTATGTCTTAATGAGAGGAAACCATCAATTGTGAAGATCCAATTCCAAAGGATGGAACTTTTTCCTCTGTTAAGTGGTTGTTGGGTCACAAATCTCATTGTTATATCTTTTGCTTTCATGTTAAAAGTTTGTGAGGGCTACTATTTGATCAACAGATGATGAATTGAGACCTTCCGCTTTCCCATTGCATGAATTGAATAAATTGTTTAAAAAATTAAAACCTCTGCTGTTGCAAGACATCTTTATTAGGAATTTTTAAAGTGCCAGATGGAGTTTCAAATCAACTACAAAAAAAAGTGGTAATTGTACACATCCTAAAATGTTTACACAATTTTATTATATATATATGTACCATGCACACACAAGCGCTTAAAAAATATTGGACCCTCTGTTCTTGACTTGATGAAATTGCATCTTAACTTTTGCTTGTAGCTCCATAACATTAAACTTCATTCAAGTGTTTGTGGGATGTGATCCAATAAATTTAAGAGTAGAATTCGAGAATAATTAATAAATGTGAAATTGAAAATGAATAAGAATCCTGCGTATGAAATAAATTGAAATGGTGAAAGCAAATAAATATTTAAATTTATATTTACATCTATTCGAGATATAAATTCCATGTATGCCAAACATGATTCCGTAAAAACCTGTGTGGTATATTAACTCATTTTTTTCATTTTGTTGGTTACATATGTTGAGACAATTTCCTCATGACCTTATTAATTTTATTACATATGTAACAAGGTAATAGACTTTTCCTATGATGTGCCATGAAGCTAATTTAGTTTCCTCAAATTTCCTACATCTATTTCTAAGTTTTAGTTAGAAGATTATTGTGAATCCTTTCAGCAAATGAGGCACATTAAACAGGTGAATTATTTCTGTTTTGTCAATGAGGTAAGTTAATCCTAAAAATAATTATTTTCTGAAGATTATATAAATATAAAACATTTATATAAAAGATAATACTAAAAATAATGTGAAAAATTAATGTAGATATACAATATAAATTCCACACAGTAAAACAATTGTAAAATCTGTTAATGAATCTGTTGTGTTTGTTGTAATAATGATATTACAAAAATTCTGAAGAAGAGATGATAAATTTCAAATCTAAAAATCATTCATGTTATTTTTTTTTTCATTGAACACAAATTATTTAAAAAATCCACAAAAACGCATAGAAAATCAGAAATGTGGACTATATAAACATTTGAATATACAAACAAAATATTTACTTTGAGCATTGTTAGCTTTTATTCTGTTTTCTAGTTTTTTCTAACACAGAATTAACAACTTTCACATTTCACGATCCCTAATGCACTGTTGTGGAAAAAACAACTTAATATAATGTTAGAAAACATTTTTTTTTTTGTGCTAACTCTTTATAATGAGCAATTAATTGTAAAAGTAGGATATGTAATGAAAGTTATTTTTACATCAATTATTTTAAATAATGTGTAATAAAAGTTAAATGACATTTACCAACAATATTAAAGCCACCATCTGTAACCACTCTAATGCATACATCATAGTAGCTGGGGTTTGATGTTGGTTACAACTGAAACTAAATTAAATGGGAATTTTCTATCATTTTTTTCCAAGTTTTTCATCTATGTATTCGTGTCAAATATTCATTAAAAATTGTTATATGTAAACAAGAAATTATTTAATGGTCTACAGATCCCAATTCATTGCGGAGATTGTAAATTTTCTACTATAGAAAATACCCCCTCCTTAGAAGTGAGGTTCTGTCTCACCAATCGTATCCAGGTGTGCTATTTGATTAATTCATTCGTACATAAAATTTTATTAAAATTTTTTAAATATTAAAAACATATTTTACAATTAAATCTTCGCGATTTGTTTTTCAACCATCGTTCGGCCTAAGTTTATTTTTCGGGA
The DNA here is from genome assembly GCA_031308135.1 of Acheta domesticus. NCBI lineage: Eukaryota > Metazoa > Arthropoda > Insecta > Orthoptera > Gryllidae > Acheta > Acheta domesticus. Next base: position 1,696 of record JAHLJT010000717.1, on the reverse strand, counting down.
ATTTGTGATACGGCAACCAGAGGTTAAATAATACAATTATTTGTAGTAAAACGTAAGAAAAGCAGATAATACCCATGGATATTCCCTACACTCACCATAATCTGCATTCGCGCAACTTTACTCAAAAATGCGCGCGAAAACGCAACAGCAGCGCTATCTTCGCTATCGTTGTGACCGAGGAACTAAAACTTTGTCCCCGCTTTTTAACATTGAGTGAACCAGCCCTGGTCAGGGGCGTGAAACTTAGATAGGAAAACGGGGGGGATTAAGGTGGTAATGATTTGCGCAATCTATCCTATCGTTGTAAGTGAGCGAACTAAACGTGTGACGTACAGAATTCAAAACTGCCCGGTGGCAATGTAGGCGGTGGCTTTGATTCGTTATATGGTTACGTGCTGCTCAGGTGCTGTTTCAGGCGACATTTTTCAGGTTTTGTTAGTATTTAGAATGTCATGCCTTTTAAATGGAGTGAATCGTGCCACGACATTTATTTGCCGTGTCTAAAACTTCATTTTTGACTTTTTGGAAGATTTAAGAAGACTGGAGGTAGGCAATACATCGCTTGGATTTTCGCCCATCCAGCAGTGGAGGTATTTAAATTAATTTTTAAATCTTATTGCATAATTGCATTTTTTTCTAATTGATTATTAATTTGTCAGCATTTCTGCAAAATAGTCTTGAAATCCTTAAATCCATATAGTATAACCAACCTAAGTAGATGTGTCTATTTATTCTGTACTATTGGTTTACAAGTTTTAATTATATTATTTCCAACTGATCACTTCGCATGGTATGGACAAGTTTTATATTAATCCATTGTTTGCATTGCCCAGTTATTAAAAATGTCACATTTTCAAATGAGACATACAGTTTTACTGTTTTTTGACCAAATAAATAGAAATAAATAAAATGTAATAAGTCATTATTGTTTGCATTTCTAGAATAGGTATACTCTCATTAGTTTATGACAAAATGTAATTAATTTAATTTGCTTAGGGTACGAGTTAAGTTTCCATTCTGGAGGTGATATTCGAGTTGCAAGTTATGATGTATGGCAAGATATAAAAAAAATTGACTTCACCAACGCTAGAAGATGGAACTTCACCAACAGTGTTTCCTACAAGGCCCTACGCTGTTTTCAAAGAACATTCCAAGAAACTCCTATTACTAAGTGCCAGTGTATAAATTTTTTCCCTCTTGAAGCTGCAAGGGGTGCGAGTCTGAAGATATTATAGACAAATATATATTTTGGTAACTTATAAATCAATTAATATTTGCCTTGTTTAGAAAAACTTGATTAACAAGTTACTGGAAATGTATTAATAAATAATGACAACCAATTTAGAGTTTGTGAACAATTTAAGAAAAACGTTGGTTTCAGAATGTGTAATTAAAGAACTCAGTGTAATAAATATTGTATTCTCATTATCTAAAGTTTATTTTGCAAATTTATAAATATTAAGGGCACTGTCCAAATTAGGGAAAATATTTTGTATATTTCAACTTCAGTGTTGCAAGAGTAATATGATGATTTTTTAATTAAATGTAGCCAAAATGGTAAGTGAATCATCTGAATAAATCCTGTATCATAATATTATTGTAGTTACAGGAAAAATCTATTCGAATTTTACTGAATATATACTGTCAAAAGTAAGTCGCAATCAGTATTGTTCTGCTTATTTGTTGATTTCAATGA
>JAHLJT010000716.1:0-65499 GCA_031308135.1 Acheta domesticus | reverse complement strand
AAAATTGCACATATTGCACGCAATATTGCACGAAAACTACCAAAATTTTGACAAAAAACATTTACATGACCTTATTAAAGAAACTCAATATGCAGAACAAATTTTATTTGAAGAAAAAAGATCTCTAATCTTCAATTTTGTAGTCACTGGGGAGAATGACGCCGAAAAAATATTAAACTTTCACAATTTTCGAAAAATTCAGAGCTGTACGTGAAAATCGGACCTATGCCATGTTAAAAAGTGTATTTTACTCTTTTTTATACAAGAAATTTAAAGAAAAAAATTTGGAGTCGGTTTTGATGGGAAAATTTTGAAAATCCCCGGGGGGCTTCAAATAAAGTACCACCAAATTTTGAAAAATCTTTTTCAAAATCTCAAAGCTTCGAATAGAATCAGATCGACCGGGGGAATATCCATTTTGGGAAAGAAGAAATCGTACGTATGGTTTAGGCGCTAGCAGTGTTCACACGGACAGACGGACGTGTTCCTTTCAATTGGGTTTTCGGTGTCAAGGACCTAGAAAAACAGGGTTTCTGGTGCTACACCACGTGTTAGGGGAGTTTTTCTATTAATTTAGCAACTGGTTTTATCCACTTATTCGTTTTCACGGCCCAGCAATTACAATTTTTCCGCCGAAATTGGCCATTTTTGCGCGCAGCATTACATAACTTTCCCTATACTACGTATATCACTCCGTGATATCGACGTATACGGGAAAGTAAAAATAAATTTTTATAATTTTTGAAAAAAACAAAAAGAATAGAGCAATTGTGGCATTATGTCATCCCATAGAGTACATTAGGAACTATCCTTACCAGAAGCTAGAAGAAAAAACTTTGGAGCGTTTTTGAGGAAAAACTAGTTTTATATTTTTAATAATTGCACATACTCGAAGCAAATACTCGTGCGAAAATTACTAAAATTATCAAAAACATGTACATTACCTCGTCAAATTCAAAAAATGAAGAAACTCACTACGTCGGTATTACTTTGAGATGAAAAAAATCTCGATCTTTAATTTTGTACTTGTAGGAAGAGGCGCGAAGAAAAATCAAATTTTTCCAGTTTTCGAAAATTCAGAGTTAACCCTGAAATGCGGACCTATGCCACCTTAACAAATGTATTTTACTCTACACTTACAAGAAATTAAACAAAATTTTGGAGCCATTTTAAAAATATATTTTTTAAAATGTCCGGCGGCGGGTTTTATGTAAAGAGCTCACAAATTTTGAAAAAAATTATTTCAAAATCGATTTCGACTAGAGCCACATGGACAGGGATTCTTCAATTTGGAAAAAAATCCTACAAGTCGTTTAGGCGTTAGTAGGCGTAGTGGCGTTCACAGACACACCTACGTTTTGCTTGCAATTGGTTTTTTGGTACCAAGGACCCACCAACACCGGTATTCTGGCTACACCACATGGTAGAGTATAATGTTTCCTAATTAGAAATTGGTTCTATCCACATTTTCGTAATCAGGGACGCGATAATGAATTTTTTCTGCCGAAATTTCATCCGTATTTTCACAAAGCATTACATAACGTTCCCTTTAATAACGTATATTACTCCATATGTATGTATGTACGCGGGAAAGTAACATTTATCAATAACCTACCACTAAAAATATCAACCCGAACACATCAATATAAATATTATTGCTATCAAAACATTTACCTGCTACAGGAATACTACGTTCACTTCTAACATTTGCAGACGGAGCGCTGCGATCTGTTTACATGAGAGGGCACCACACCACATGAATGAGAAACGAAAACGCGCGTCTGATAGTTGATCCCTTTAATCATTATATATAGATGGCGGTGAGCAGCACCACACAACCCCAGCGAGGCAAGAGAACATAACCATTAAGCAGTAGATAAGTGCAAAGAAGAAAATAAAAAATTTGTACGGGAATGTTGTGAACCTAGCGATGTGTCAACTTTAGCTGTGTGTGTGTTCTATTTTATTGTATATTATCTTAACATTTGAGACCGCGACTCCGGTCACTTTTCAGAAAGGCATAATTCGTCAACTATGTCCGTAGCGCTTGTGCTGCCTCGGAGGACAGCTGATTGGTCAGATGCTGATTGACGTCGGGGCCATTCGTATATTCTCGGTTGTGTGTTCGGGCCTTCACTTCAAAACAACATTAGTTCCTAATTCTGACGTCTGCAAATGTAAAGTGAACGAGTAATAGCTACCTCAGAAAAGATCTGTAATTCGTATTTAGAACCGATTACTTTTCGCATACCTGGAAACATGCTATCATTATTTCCATTTGTAAATCAAATAAAAAGCCTGCAAACACTGACAGTTATCGTCCGATCAGTCTATTGTCATCTCTATCAAAGATATTCGAGAAAATTATGGTCAAACGATTACACTGTCACCTACACATAACCAAAAACAATTGCTAGAGGAACAGTTGGATTTAGCAAAAACATTTCTACACAGCACCAATTACTAAGAATATCGAAACATATGTACACAGCATACGAGAAAAACACATCACGCAATAGGCGAATTCATAGGCATCACCCAGGAATTTGACCCGGACAAACGCGCGACACTTCTGTGGAAGCTGTCGACTGTCTGAGTAATATTACTTTCACTTCCTGAACATTTGTTTCCTAGTTGTTTATTTTTTTCCGCTTTCTCAAATCATTGACGTTTCGAACATTTCTAGATTCGCCCGATTAAAGTAATTAACTCTGACCTGAACAGAAATTAATTTGTGGACATTAGTGGCGAAAATACAAATATTCTTTTTAAAATGTGCCTGTACTCTTTCTTTCCGGAAAAAACTGCCAAAAGTTTCATATTCGCAAATTTCCTTGCAGCTTCGGCGAAGTGTTCTTATATCGTTTTAAGTTCATAGTCGCAAATTATCCGCGTACATAAGATACTCCGTATCTTTTCCGTTATACGTATACCAGTTCACAAGCCGAAAGATCAGTACCATTGACACGAAAAATGTCGTTTACCCACTCTATCTTACACCGTGCATTTACCTCAAAGAAATAGGTTTCCCTAAAATTTGAACAGATGTACTTTCTGCCGCGGTGGAATGTCTTCGATGAGCTTTGTTCCCGCCACATTCTAATCGACTCCATGAACTGAATTCTTGTTTACCACTCGTAGTAACGTTCTTGTGTTAACGCAATACATGTAATTATTTTAAATAAATTATATTTCACAAACTCATACTACTTCCACTTCTATTACTGGAGGCTAATACCACAAATATCAATATTTCAAGTATCGCTATCGCACCTCAAACACATTTCAATACTATTACATCAACTCGTCTAATTTGTAAGCCAATTCTACTTAATATGTTAAAGAAAGCAATATTTTAAAAGAAAAAAGTAAAATCAACTCACATATTCATTGAAATTATAAACTTCAATACTATTATCATTACTATTGTAATACGTAAAATTAGTGTGGTGTCTCTGCACTCATTACAACCTCATTACACGAAAAAAACGTCAATGAGTGGCACCAAAAATTGCTTATATCTGAAAAAAATACATACTTTTTAGGAACTGAAGCGTAATAAATTAATAATAAATAAAATAAATAACTAGTAATGTTCATGATGCTAAGAAAATAAAAATAATTATTTAAAATAAATTACATTTCAGAGTCACATGCTCCTTACACGTTTGTTATTGGGGGCTAATCACCTATCAAACCCTCCATTTTAATACTAAAAAACAACTTATATTTTTTAAACATATACTCTATAGTATATAAAGATAAGCAGTATTTTTATAGAGAAAATAAAAAAAAAACACTCACATACTCGTTGAAGATATATTTTTTTTAAATCTATTCTAGTACATCCCTCTTTCTGACACCCAATTGATCACATTAAAAGTTGCCTCTATAGTAAAGAATATACAACCTGAAGCCTAATAAAGAATAAAACCTGCATTCAACCTGTCATCTCAGTAGACGCACAAAACCCATTAGAAGGGGACAGGAAAAAATAACACTCAACAATCCACTCAACAAATACGACAAATAATCGTTATAACGTAAAAAAACAATAATAGTCATTATGAAATACCACTTTCATTAAACAAAGAAGAGCGAATGGAAAATAAACAATTGCTTAGAAACATTACGTGACTTCAAACAGCAGGTATGAAGAAAGAAACCTACACTTTATCTAGAAAGACAGAAGATTTGGTTAGAATCGAATCCAATTTTGCATTATCAAGAAGCAAACAAAAACATGGCTATTGAATACACCACGAGATAGAGGATTTTTCTAAATTTAGCAGCAGGGGTTTATCCACTTTTCCGTTACCAGACCCCAGTGTTATAAGAGATTTTTGGCCCTAAAAATCGCTGCTTTCCGGCGCACGATCACATAACTTTCTGTTCTTACGAAGTGTTCTGAAGGCGAGAAAGTAAAAATCTACCAAACAGTAATTTCCAATAACGAATAATAGAAAAATCTGAGCGAGTGAAATAGTAAGGAAATATTGTTTTTTTCTTAAAATAAGAAAATACGTATTTTTATCCGACAATATGGGCAAATATGTATAATTGAATGGGTTCCAATCACACTTCAAAATGTTTTAATCCAGTAAATATATGAAAAGTAAATTGATCGTTACTAGTGAACATATATGAAATTACTCGCAAATCGACTAGAACCTGGTAATAAATTTGACACACAAAATAATTAAAAAATTGTCTCCTACACAAACTGCTTGAATTGAAAATATCGCATTCAATACACAAAGCACACAAATATAGTAAGCTAGAGCAGCAAAAACGTCCGTTACCTCCTTCACTCAGAGAGAGATAAGAATCATCGTAAATTTCGCAAATTTTGGTTCTGAGGAAACTTTTCCTAAAAACTTTTTTTCCCAGCAGGTTATTACGTATTTGGAAAGGGTTCTAAATATGAAATAATAAACACGTCTCACCATAGAAGCCTGATGTTCCGAAAAGAGAGTAAAGTGAAAGTGACTTACAATATATTAATCATTTGTACCGGCATCAAGTTACAACGTTCTTATCAGAGAGACATTATAACGAATCGTAACACATTACTACGTTACAAACTCTAATGATGTTCTTCTCACATACACAAAATTTCATGCAAAAAAACGATCATCCTGCTTGATTGATTTAAAATCACGATCATACAATAGCCTAGATCTGAAAATATCACACAATATCAATGTGTGATACATGATATCGTGTGTTTTCCACCTCAAATTTACGGAATCAAAAAATACAATGTTTGTGCCACAGAATAGAAACACCTCTAGACTCCGGCTAGCATCAGAATGCAACATGCTGATCACAACATATAGCGCAAAGTGCGCGTTCTAGCGACCATAGCCTACAGGCACACATAGTTACCACAAACGTATTTTTTACAAAATACGTATACACCAACACGTACAATGCATCCAAGCTAGCTATCAAACTGTATAAACTATACTAGCATGAAGTGCTACGTAAGTGATGCATAGCGTTCATGCTACCGGCACCATAGATACAAAGCTTGTTGCACAGGACGTACACCATAACAACGTTTCGTTCACAATATTGGTCAATTTATTATCGTATGTAAATTTAATAAAAAAATTCCATGTTCCGATACGCATAATAAAGAGTTCACCATTTTACTTACAGTATGTTCACGACCACGTGCACCGTTGTAAACCTGATATTCCAATACATGATCTTGATGGGTCTAAGCGAAGCCTACGAATCTATACATCAATGGGACCTAGAGTGTGAAAATAATGGTGCTTACAGAATGGCACATACTTCCTCGTGTTAGTTTTCTAATTTCGTTGGTGTGCACTAGCTTTTCGGTATTGTACCATTCTCCTGCAAGCTGGCATCTATCGCCGCCCAAAGTTCACTTTTTGAACTTTTCTCAATTTTTTGTTCTCTATAATGTAGAAACTGAAAGAGTAAAACCTTTTCCTAAATCGAAATTTTCCTTGAAAAAATCTGAACCAATGTTAATTAATACCGTTTAAATGAAAATACTAAATCTCTTTTTCAATGAAAACTTTTGCATTTTCGAGAAACTTCATTGGAAATTGTTTGAAGCATTTCCACACCCAAATACAACTAGTGGTGCTACAGAATGGTGCAGACGGTCTCGTAGTAAAGTTTTCTACTTTCCGTGTGTGGTGGACTTATTTTACGGTCTTGCCCCATCCTCTTGCTAGCTGCCATCTATTGCCACCCATAGTATATTTATTTACATTTTTACAAATTTTCCGATTCCTAATAGTAGAACCGAAACATTTCTGTAAGAATGCTAAAGAAAAGTAAAACAGTTGTCATAAATGAGAAATTTTATTAAAACATTTAAAGCCGATTTTAAGAAAATGGCGTTTAAGCGTAACAGTAACTGTAAATGCGACATTTGAAGCTCTTTTTTACAGAAAAGTTTTGAATTTTCCAAAAACTTAATTTAAAATCATGTAGGGCACATCAAGTGGCAAATACAATTGTGTTTACAAATCACTAGAAATATACATATTCACGGGGGTGAGGGATATTTAAAACTAGTGATGCTCGAAAAGAGCACAGACTTTCCCGTATTAGTTTTCTATTTCCTTTGGTCTCAGATAGCTATTCGGGATCAACACGTATTCTTGCCAGCTGCCATATATCACCACCCACACTACATTTTTTTAACGTTTTATTAATTTTTCGGTTTCTCAGTAGTTGAAAGGAAACATTATTTAAGAATATGAAAGAACAGTAAAACCTGGTATATAAATGCCATTTTTGTTTGAAAAATTGGTAGTGGTTTTTTAAGAAAATTGCGTTTAAGCGCTACTTTAATTGCGATAATTGGAGCTCTTTTTAAAAAGGAATCTTTTTGGGTTTTCAAACACTTCATTAAAAGTTATTTAACGCATTTAAAATCACAAATACATAAATTACTGGATATGTGCATCTAACGGTGTGAGGGATCATTCAAAAAAGTACATTTGTGTAATTTTTGAAAAAACGAAAAAATACCCCCAAATGAACCTTGACGTCATATTAAATAGAGCAATATACACTATCCGTTTGAAAAGTTTAAGGAAAATATTTGGTACATATTCGAGAATTTGGCGTTTGAGCGCTTCTCAAAATGTGGTATTCTGCGCTTGTTTTCACCGAAAACGGTTGAGTTTTCGACAAACATTATCTGGACATTATTTAAGCACATGAACGTATACATATAATGTGAACCAACTCGCCGCTAATGGAAATATTAACAACGCGAGAGACAAGTAAAACTAGTGGTGCTACAGAATGGGCACAGACTTTCCCGTATTAGTTTATTCTTGGGTTCTTCGCTAGCTATTCGGAATTGCGACATAGTCTTTCTTGCCAGCTACCATCTATCACTGCCAAAGTACATTTTTTTTTGTCATTTTCTTAATTTTTCGGTGTCCTATTGGTAGAACGAAAATATTAATTTTAGAATATTAAAGAACACAGAAACCTAGCCGTAAATGGCAATTTTCTTGTAAAAATTATGTGCCGTGTAAGAGAAAATGGCGTTTTAGCACGAGTAAAAATGCGAAATTTGAAGCTCATTTTCACAGAAAATTTTTCAGTTTTCAAAATACTTTATTTGAAGTTATTTGAAGCACTTACACTCACAAATATAATAAAGTTTACAAATTGCTAGTAATGTGCATATTAAAGATGTGAGAGATCTTTTAAAAAAATTACAATTATGTAATTTTTTGTAAAAAGAAAAAATAACTCAAAATAAACTTACGCTATACTAAAAAGTGTAATTAGCACTATTCGTTACAAAAGTTTAAGAAAAAAATTGCAGTCATATGCGAGAAAATGGCGTTTGAGCATTTCTGAAAATGCCGAAATTTGATTAACTTTTCAAAGAAAAAAAGGTAGTGTTTTCGAGAAACTTTACTTGACATTATTTAAAGCATATATACTAGTAAATATAATAATGTGAAAAAATCGCCGATAATGTAAATATTAACGACGTGAGAGACAAGTAAAAGAAATTACATTTTTGTAATTTTTGAAAAAACCAACCGATAGACCATAATGGCTTTTATGTCATTGATAGAGTACATTTACCACTATCCCTACCGAAAGTTCAAAGAAAAAATTTGGAGCCGTTTTTTGAGAAGATCTCGTTTTTGTAATTTTTAAAATTGCACATATTGCACGCAATATTGCACGAAAACTACCAAAATTTTGAAAAACATTTACATGACCTTTATTAAGAACTCAATATGCAGAACAAATTTTATTTGAAGAAAAAATCTCTATCTTCAATTTTGTAGTTGGAGAATGACGCCGAAAAAAATTCAAACTTTCACAATTTTCGAAAATTCAGAGCTGTACGTGAAAATCGGACCTATGCCATGTTAAAAAGTGTATTTTACTCTTTTTATACAAGAAATTTAAAGAAAAAATTTGGAGTCGTTTTTGAGAAAATTTTGAAAATCCCCGGGGGGCTTCAAATAAAGTACCACCAAATTTTGAAAAATCTTTTTCAAATCTCAAAGCTTCGACTAGAATCAGATCGACCGGGGAATATCCATTTTGGAAGAAATCGTACGTATGGTTTAGGCGCTAGCAGTGTTCACAGACAGACGGACGTGTTCCTTTCAATTGGGTTTTTCGGTGTCAAGGACCTAGAAAACAGGGTTTCTGGCTACACCACGTGTTAGGGGATTTTTTTTTCTTAATTTAGCAACTGGTTTTATCCACTTATTCGTTTTCACGGCCCAGCAATTACAATTTTTCCGCCGAAATTTGGCCATTTTTGCGCGCAGCATTACATAACTTTCCCTATACTACGTATATCACTCCGTGTATACGTACGTATACGGGAAAGTAAAAATAAATTTTTATAATTTTTGAAAAAACAAAAGAATAGAGCAATGTGGCATTTATGTCATCCCATAGAGTACATTAGGAACTATCCTTACCAGAAGCTAGAAGAAAAACTTTGGAGCGTTTTTGAGAAAAACTAGTTTTTATATTTTTTAATAATTGCACATACTCGAAGCAATACTGTGCGAAAATTACTAAAATTATCAAAAACATGTACATTACCTCGTCCAAATTTCAAAAAATGAAGAAACTCACTACGGAGTATTACTTTGAGATGAAAAAAATCTCTATCTTTAATTTTGTACTTGTAGGAAGAGGCCGAAGAAAAATCAAATTTTTCCAGTTTCGAAAATTCAGAGTTAACCCTGAAATGCGGACCTATGCCACCTTAACAAATGTATTTTACTCTACACTTACAAGAAATTTAAACAAAATTTTGGAAGCCATTTTAAAAATAATTTTTTTAAAATGTCCGGCGGGTTTTATGTAAAGAGCTCACAAATTTTGAAAAAATTATTTCAAAATCGATTTCGACTAGAGCCACATGGACAGGGATTTCTTCAATTTGGAAAAAATCCTACAAGTCGTTTAGGCGGTAGTGGCGTTCACAGACACACCTACGTTTTGCTTGCAATTGGTTTTTTTGGTACCAAGGACCCACAACACCGGTATTCTGGCTACACCACATGTTAGAGTATAATGTTTCCTAATTTAGAAATTGGTTCTATCCACATTTTCGTAATCAGGGCGCGATAATGAATTTTTTTTCTGCCGAAATTTTTCCGTATTTTCACAAAGCATTACATAAACGTTCCCTTTAATACGTATATTACTCCATATGTATGTATGTACGCGGGAAAGTAACATTTATCAATAACCTACCACTAAAAATATCACCCGAACACATCAATATAAATATTATTGTATCAAAACATTTACCTGCTACAGGAATACTACTCGTTCACTTTACATTTGCAGACGGAGCGCTGCGATCTGTTTACATGAGGTCACCACAGGACTGAATGAGAAACGCGCGTCTGCAGTTGATACTGACCGTTTAATATAATATAGATGGCGGTGAGCAGCACACACAACCCCAGCGAGGCAAGAACATAACCATTAAGCAGTAGATAAGTGCAAAGAAGAAATAAAAACTTTGTACGTGAATGTTGTGAATAGCGTGTGGTGTGTTCTATTTTATTGTATATTATCTTAATCATTTGAGACCGCGACTCCGGCTCACTTTCAGAAAGGCATAATTCGTCAACTATGTCCGTAGCGCTTGTGCTGCCTTCGGAGACAGCTGATTGGTCAGATGCTGATTGACGTTCGGGGCCATTCGTATATTCTCGGTTGTGTGTTCGGGCCTTCACTTTCAAAACAACATTAGTTCCTAATTCTGACGTCTGCAAATGTAAAGTGAACGAGTAATAGCTACCCTCAGAAAGATCTGTAATTCGTATTTTAGAACCGATTACTTTCGCATACCTGGAAACATGCTATCATTATTCCATTTGTAAATCAAATAAAAAGCCCTGCAAACACTGACAGTTATCGTCCGATCAGTCTATTGTCATCTCTATCAAAGATATTCGAGAAAATTATGGTCAAACGATTACACTGTCACCTACACATAACAAAAACAATTGCTAGAGAACAGTTTGGATTTAGCAAAAACATTTCTACACAGCACCAATTACTAAGAATATCGAAACATATGTACACAGCATACGAGAAAAACACATCACGCAATAGGCGAATTCATAGGCATCACCCAGGAATTTGACCGGACAAACGCGCGACACTTCTGTGGAAGCTGTCGACTGTCTGAGTAATATTACTTCACTTCCTGAACATTTGTTTCCTAGTTGTTTATTTTTTTCCGCTTTCTCAAATCATTGACGTTTCGAACATTTCTAGATTCGCCCGATTAAAGTAATTAACTCTGACCTGAACAGAAATTAATTTTGTGGACATTAGTGGCGAAAATACAAATATTCTTTTTAAATGTGCCTGTACTCTTTCTTTCCGGAAAACTGCAAAAGTTTCATATTCGCAAATTCCTTGCAGCTTCGGCGAAGTGTTCTTATATCGTTTTAAGTTCATAGTCGCAAATTATCCGCGTACATAAGATACTCCGTATCTTTTCCGTTATACGATATACCAGTTCACAAGCCGAAAGATTCAGTACCATTGACACGAAAAATGTCGTTTACCCACTCTATCTTACACCGTGCATTTACCTCAAAGAAATAGGTTCCCTAAAATTTGAACAGATGTACTTTCTGCCGCGGTGGAATGTCCTTCGATGAGCTTTGTTCCCGCCACATTCTAATCGACTCCATGAACTGAATTCTTGTTTACCACTCGTAGTAACGTTCTTGTGTTAACGCAATACATGTAATTATTTAAAATAAATTATATTTCACAAACTCATACTACTTCCACTTCTATTACTGGAGGCTAATACACAAAATATCAATATTCAAGTATCGCTATCGCACCTCAAACACATTTCAATACTATTACATCAACTCGTCTAATTTGTAAGCCAATTCTACTTAATATGTTAAAGAAAGCAATATTTTAAAAGAAAAAAGTAAAAATCAACTCACATATTCATTGAAATTATAAACTTTCAATACTATTATCATTACTATTGTAATACGTAAAATTAGTGTGGTGTCTCTGCACTCATTACAACCTCATTACACGAAAAAACGTCAATGAGTGGCACCAAATCTGCTTATATCTGAAAAAAATACATACTTTTTAGGAACTGAAGCGTAATAAATTAATAATAAATAAAATAAATAACTAGTAATGTTCATGATGCTAAGAAAATAAAAATAATTATTTAAAATAAATTACATTTCAGAGTCACATTGCTCCTTACACGTTTGTTATTGGGGGCTATCACCTATCAAACCCTCCATTTTAATACTAAAAAACAACTTATATTTTTTAAACATATACTCTATAGTATATAAAAGATAGCAGTATTTTTATAGAGAAAATAAAAAAAAACACTCACATACTCGTTGAAGATATATTTTTTTTAAATCTATTCTAGTACATCCCTCTTTCTGACACCAATTGATCACATTAAAAGTTGCCTCTATAGTAAAGAATACAACCTGAAGCCTAATAAAGAATAAAACCTGCATTCACACCTTCATCTCAGTAGACGCACAAACCCATTAGAAGGGGACAGGAAAAAATAACACTCAAATCCACTCCAACAAATACGTAATCGTTATAACGTAAATAAACCATAATAGTCATTATGAAATACCACTTTCATTAAACAAAGAAGCGAATGGAAAATAAACAATTGCTTAGAAACATACGTGACTTCAAACAGGGTATGAAGAAAGAAACCTACACTTTATCTAGAAAGACAGAAGATTTGGTTAGAATCGAATCCAATTTTGCATTATCAAGAAGCAACAAAACATGGCTATTGAATACACCACGAGATAGAGGATTTTTTTCTAAATTTAGCAGCAGGGTTTATCCACTTTTCCGTTACCAGACCCCAGTTATAAGAGATTTTCTGGCTAAAAATCGCTGCTTTCCGGCGCACGATCACATAACTTTCTGTTCTTACGAAGTGTTCTGAAGGCGAGAAAGTAAAAATCTACAAACAGTAATTTCCAATAACGAATATAGAAAATCTTGCGAGTGAAATAGTAAGGAAATATTGTTTTTTTCTTAAATATAAGAAAATACGTATTTTATCCGACAATATGGGCAAATATGTATAATTGAATGGGTTCCAATCACTTCAAAATGTTTAATCCGTAAATATATGAAAAGTAAATTGATCGTTACTAGTGAACATATATGAAATTACTCGCAAATCGTAGACCTGGTAATAAATTTGACACAAAATAATTAAAAATTGTCTCCTACACAAACTGCTTGAATTTGAAAATATCGGCATTCAATACACAAAGCACAAAATATAGTAAGTAGAGCAGCAAAACGTCCGTTCACTCAGAGAGAGATAAGAATCATCGTAATATTTCGCAAATTTTGGTTCTGAGGAAACTTTTCCTAAAACTTTTTTTTCCCAGCAGGTTATTACGTATTTGGAAAGGGTTCTAAATATGGAATAAACACGTCTCACCATAGAAGCCTGATGTTCCGAAAAGAGTAAAGTGAAAGTGACTTACCATATATTAATATTTTACCGGCATCGAAGTTACAACGTCTTATCAGAGAGACATTATAACGAATCGTCACACATTACTACGTTACAAACTCTAATGATGTTCTGAATTCACAAAATTTCAGTTGCAAACTATTATCTTGCTTGATGTAAATAAAATCACGATCATAAATAGCCGAAATATCACACAATATCAATGTGTGATACATTGATATCGTGTGTTTTCCACCTCTGTTACGGAATCAAAAGAATGTTTGTGGCAAGGTACACCTTAGAAACCGGCTGCTCAGAATGAACATGCTGAGAACTGCATAGCGCCAAGTGCTGCGTTCTCGGCACCATAGTTACAGTTTTTTAGACAAAACGTACACCACAGCAACGTATCATTTCATTGCGTATAAAATGAACAAGCAGCTATAAGCTATAAGCAAGCTATAAGAGAACTGCCTAGCACGAAGTGCTACGTTTGATGCATAGCGTCATGCTACCGGCACCATAGATACAAAGCTTGTTGACAGGACGTACACCATAACAACGTTTCGTTCACAATATTGGTCAATTTATTATCGTATGTAAATTTAATAAAAATTTCCATTTCCGATACGCATAATAAAGAGTTCACCATTTTACTTACAGTATGTTCACGACCACGTGCACCGTTGTAACCTGATATTCCAATACATGATCTTGATGGGTCCTAAGCGAAGCCTACGAATCTACATCAATGGGACCTAGAGTGTGAAAACTAATGGTGCTTACAGAATGGCACATACTTCCTCGTGTTAGTTTTCTAATTTCGTTGGTGTGCACTAGCTTTTTCGGTATTGTACCATTCTCCTGCCAGCTGGCATCTATCGCCGCCCAAAGTTCACTTTTTGAACTTTTCTCAATTTTTTTGTTCTCTATAATGTAGAAACTGAAAGAGTAAAACCTTTTCCTAAATCGAAATTTTCCTTGAAAAATCTGAACCAATGTTTAATTAAATACCGTTTAAATGAAAATACTAAATCTCTTTTTCAATGAAAACTTTTGCATTTTCGAGAAACTTCATTGGAAATTGTTTGAAGCATTTCCACACCCAAATACAACTAGTGGTGCTACAGAATGGTGCAGACGGTCTCGTAGTAAAGTTTTCTACTTTCCGTGTGGTGGACTTATTTTACGGTCTTGCCCCATCCTCTTGCTAGCTGCCATCTATTGCCACCCATAGTATATTTATTTACATTTTTACAAATTTTCCGATTCCTAATAGTAGAACCGAAACATTTCTGTAAGAATGCTAAAGAAAAGTAAAACAGTTGTCATAAATGAGAAATTTTATTAAAACATTTAAAGCCGATTTTAAGAAAATGGCGTTTAAGCGTAACAGTAACTGTAAATGCGACATTTGAAGCTCTTTTTTACAGAAAAGTTTTGAATTTTCCAAAAAACTTAATTTAAAATCATGTAGGGCACATCAAGTGGCAAATACAATTGTGTTTACAAATCACTAGAAATATACATATTCACGGGGTGAGGATATTTAAAACTAGTGATGCTCGAAAAGAGCACAGACTTTCCCGTATTAGTTTTCTATTTCCTTTGGTCTCAGATAGCTATTCGGACTCAACACGTATTCTTGCCAGCTGCCATATATCACCACCCACACTACATTTTTTTAACGTTTTATTAATTTTTCGGTTTCTCAGTAGTTGAAAGGAAACATTATTTTAAGAATATGAAAGAACAGTAAAAACCTGGTTATAAATGCCATTTTTGTTTGAAAAATTGGTAGTGGTTTTTTAAGAAAATTGCGTTTAAGCGCTACTTTAATTGCGATAATTGGAGCTCTTTTAAAAAGGAATCTTTTGTGGTTTTCAAAAACTTCATTAAAAGTTATTTAACGCATTTAAATCACAAATACATAAATTACTGGATATGTGCATCTTAACGGTGTGAGGGATCATTCAAAAAAGTACATTTGTGTAATTTTTGAAAAAACGAAAAAATACCCCCAAATGAACTTGACGTCATATTAAATAGAGCAATATACACTATCCGTTTGAAAAGTTTAAGGAAAATATTTGGTACATATTCGAGAATTTGGCGTTTGAGCGCTTCTCAAAATGTGGTATTCTGCGCTTGTTTTCACCGAAAACGGTTGAGTTTTCGACAAACATTATCTGACATTATTTAAGCACATGAACGTATACATATAATGTGAACAACTCGCCGCTAATGGAAATATTAACAACGCGAGAGACAAGTAAAACTAGTGGTGCTACAGAATGGCACAGACTTTCCCGTATTAGTTTATTCTTGGGTCTTCGCTAGCTATTCGGAATTGCGACATAGTCTTTCTTGCCAGCTACCATCTATCACTGCCAAAAGTACATTTTTTTTTGTCATTTTCTTAATTTTTCGGTGTCCTATTGGTAGAACGAAAATATTAATTTTAGAATATTAAAGAACACAGAAACCTAGCCGTAAATGGCAATTTTCTTGTAAAAATTATGTGCCGTGTAAGAGAAAATGGCGTTTTAGCACGAGTAAAAATGCGAAATTTGAAGCTCATTTTCACAGAAAATTTTTCAGTTTTCAAAATACTTTATTTGAAGTTATTTGAAGCACTTACACTCACAAATATAATAAAGTTTACAAATTGCTAGTAATGTGCATATTAAAGATGTGAGAGATCTTTTAAAAAAAATTACAATTATGTAATTTTTGTAAAAAGAAAAAATAACTCAAAATAAACTTTACGCTATACTAAAAAGTGTAATTAGCACTATTCGTTACAAAAGTTTAAAGAAAAAAATTGCAGTCATATGCGAGAAAATGGCGTTTGAGCATTTCTGAAAATGCCGAAATTTGATTAACTTTTCAAAGAAAAAAAGGTAGTGTTTTCGAGAAACTTTACTTGACATTATTTAAAGCATATATACTAGTAAATATAATAATGTGAAAAAATCGCCGATAATGTAAATATTAACGACGTGAGAGACAAGTAAAAGAAATTACATTTTTGTAATTTTTGAAAAAACCAACCGATAGACCATAATGGCTTTTATGTCATTGATAGAGTACATTTACCACTATCCCTACCGAAAGTTCAAAGAAAAAATTTGGAGCCGTTTTTGAGAAGATCTCGTTTTTGTAATTTTTTAAAATTGCACATATTGCACGCAATATTGCACGAAAACTACCAAAATTTTGAAAAACATTTACATGACCTTTATTAAAGAACTCAATATGCAGAACAAATTTTATTTGAAGAAAAAATCTCTATCTTCAATTTTTGTAGTTGGAGAATGACGCCGAAAAAAATTCAAACTTTCACAATTTTCGAAAATTCAGAGCTGTACGTGAAAATCGGACCTATGCCATGTTAAAAAGTGTATTTTACTCTTTTTATACAAGAAATTTAAAGAAAAATTTGGAGTCGTTTTTGAGAAAATTTTGAAAATCCCCGGGGGGCTTCAAATAAAGTACCACCAAATTTTGAAAAATCTTTTTCAAAATCTCAAAGCTTCGACTAGAATCAGATCGACCGGGGAATATCCATTTTGGAAGAAATCGTACGTATGGTTTAGGCGCTAGCAGTGTTCACAGACAGACGGGACGTGTTCCTTTCAATTGGGTTTTCGGTGTCAAGGACCTAGAAAACAGGGTTTCTGGCTACACCACGTGTTAGGGGATTTTTTTTTCTAATTTAGCAACTGGTTTTATCCACTTATTCGTTTTCACGGCCCAGCAATTACAATTTTTCCGCCGAAATTGGCCATTTTTTGCGCGCAGCATTACATAACTTTCCCTATACTACGTATATCACTCCGTGTATACGTACGTATACGGGAAAGTAAAAATAAATTTTTATAATTTTTGAAAAAACAAAAGAATAGAGCAATGTGGCATTTATGTCATCCCATAGAGTACATTAGGAACTATCCTTACCAGAAGCTAGAAGAAAAACTTTGGAGCGTTTTTGAGAAAAACTAGTTTTTATATTTTTTAATAATTGCACATACTCGAAGCAATACTGTGCGAAAATTACTAAAATTATCAAAAACATGTACATTACCTCGTCCAAATTTCAAAAATGAAGAAACTCACTACGGAGTATTACTTTGAGATGAAAAAAATCTCTATCTTTAATTTTGTACTTGTAGAAGAGGCCGAAGAAAAATCAAATTTTTCCAGTTTTCGAAAATTCAGAGTTAACCCTGAAATGCGGACCTATGCCACCTTAACAAATGTATTTTACTCTACACTTACAAGAAATTTAAACAAATTTTGGAGCCATTTTAAAAATAATTTTTTTAAAATGTCCGGCGGGTTTTATGTAAAGAGCTCACAAATTTTGAAAAAATTATTTCAAAATCGATTTCGACTAGAGCCACATGGACAGGGATTTCTTCAATTTGGAAAAAATCCTACAAGTCGTTTAGGCGGTAGTGGCGTTCACAGACACACCTACGTTTTGCTTGCAATTGGTTTTTTGGTACCAAGGACCCACAACACCGGTATTCTGGCTACACCACATGTTAGAGTATAATGTTTCCTAATTTAGAAATTGGTTCTATCCACATTTTCGTAATCAGGGCGCGATAATGAATTTTTTTTCTGCCGAAATTTTTCCGTATTTTCACAAAGCATTACATAACGTTCCCTTTAATACGTATATTACTCCATATGTATGTATGTACGCGGGAAAGTAACATTTATCAATAACCTACCACTAAAAATATCACCCGAACACATCAATATAAATATTATTGTATCAAAACATTTACCTGCTACAGGAATACTACTCGTTCACTTTACATTTGCAGACGGAGCGCTGCGATCTGTTTACATGAGGTCACCACAGACTGAATGAGAAACGCGCGTCTGCAGTTGATACTGACCGTTTAATATAATATAGATGGCGGTGAGCAGCACACACAACCCCAGCGAGGCAAGAACATAACCATTAAGCAGTAGATAAGTGCAAAGAAGAAATAAAAACTTTGTACGTGAATGTTGTGAATAGCGTGTGGTGTGTTCTATTTTATTGTATATTATCTTAATCATTTGAGACCGCGACTCCGGCTCACTTTCAGAAAGGCATAATTCGTCAACTATGTCCGTAGCGCTTGTGCTGCCTTCGGAGACAGCTGATTGGTCAGATGCTGATTGACGTCGGGGCCATTCGTATATTCTCGGTTGTGTGTTCGGGCCTTCACTTTCAAAACAACATTAGTTCCTAATTCTGACGTCTGCAAATGTAAAGTGAACGAGTAATAGCTACCCTCAGAAAGATCTGTAATTCGTATTTTAGAACCGATTACTTTTCGCATACCTGGAAACATGCTATCATTATTTCCATTTGTAAATCAAATAAAAAGCCTGCAAACACTGACAGTTATCGTCCGATCAGTCTATTGTCATCTCTATCAAAGATATTCGAGAAAATTATGGTCAAACGATTACACTGTCACCTACACATAACAAAAACAATTGCTAGAGAACAGTTTGGATTTAGCAAAAACATTTCTACACAGCACCAATTACTAAGAATATCGAAACATATGTACACAGCATACGAGAAAAACACATCACGCAATAGGCGAATTCATAGGCATCACCCAGGAATTTGACCGGACAAACGCGCGACACTTCTGTGGAAGCTGTCGACTGTCTGAGTAATATTACTTTCACTTCCTGAACATTTGTTTCCTAGTTGTTTATTTTTTTCCGCTTTCTCAAATCATTGACGTTTCGAACATTTCTAGATTCGCCCGATTAAAGTAATTAACTCTGACCTGAACAGAAATTAATTTTGTGGACATTAGTGGCGAAAATACAAATATTCTTTTTAAAATGTGCCTGTACTCTTTCTTTCCGGAAAACTGCAAAAGTTTCATATTCGCAAATTTCCTTGCAGCTTCGGCGAAGTGTTCTTATATCGTTTTAAGTTCATAGTCGCAAATTATCCGCGTACATAAGATACTCCGTATCTTTTCCGTTTATACGTATACCAGTTCACAAGCCGAAAGATTCAGTACCATTGACACGAAAAATGTCGTTTACCCACTCTATCTTACACCGTGCATTTACCTCAAAGAAATAGGTTCCCTAAAATTTGAACAGATGTACTTTCTGCCGCGGTGGAATGTCTTCGATGAGCTTTGTTCCCGCCACATTCTAATCGACTCCATGAACTGAATTCTTGTTTACCACTCGTAGTAACGTTCTTGTGTTAACGCAATACATGTAATTATTTAAAATAAATTATATTTCACAAACTCATACTACTTCCACTTCTATTACTGGAGGCTAATACCACAAATATCAATATTTCAAGTATCGCTATCGCACCTCAAACACATTTCAATACTATTACATCAACTCGTCTAATTTGTAAGCCAATTCTACTTAATATGTTAAAGAAAGCAATATTTTAAAAGAAAAAAGTAAAAATCAACTCACATATTCATTGAAATTATAAACTTTCAATACTATTATCATTACTATTGTAATACGTAAAATTAGTGTGGTGTCTCTGCACTCATTACAACCTCATTACACGAAAAAACGTCAATGAGTGGCACCAAATCTGCTTATATCTGAAAAAAATACATACTTTTTAGGAACTGAAGCGTAATAAATTAATAATAAATAAAATAAATAACTAGTAATGTTCATGATGCTAAGAAAATAAAAATAATTATTTAAAATAAATTACATTTCAGAGTCACATGCTCCTTACACGTTTGTTATTGGGGGCTATCACCTATCAAACCCTCCATTTTAATACTAAAAAACAACTTATATTTTTTAAACATATACTCTATAGTATATAAAAGATAGCAGTATTTTTATAGAGAAAATAAAAAAAACACTCACATACTCGTTGAAGATATATTTTTTTTAAATCTATTCTAGTACATCCCTCTTTCTGACACCAATTGATCACATTAAAAGTTGCCTCTATAGTAAAGAATACAACCTGAAGCCTAATAAAGAATAAAACCTGCATTCACACCTGTCATCTCAGTAGACGCACAAACCCATTAGAAGGGGACAGGAAAAAATAACACTCAAATCCACTCCAACAAATACGTAATCGTTATAACGTAAATAAACCATAATAGTCATTATGAAATACCACTTTCATTAAACAAAGAAGCGAATGGAAAATAAACAATTGCTTAGAAACATACGTGACTTCAAACAGGGTATGAAGAAAGAAACCTACACTTTATCTAGAAAGACAGAAGATTTGGTTAGAATCGAATCCAATTTTGCATTATCAAGAAGCAACAAAACATGGCTATTGAATACACCACGAGATAGAGGATTTTTTCTAAATTTAGCAGCAGGGTTTATCCACTTTTCCGTTACCAGACCCCAGTTATAAGAGATTTTCTGGCTAAAAATCGCTGCTTTCCGGCGCACGATCACATAACTTTCTGTTCTTACGAAGTGTTCTGAAGGCGAGAAAGTAAAAATCTACAAACAGTAATTTCCAATAACGAATATAGAAAATCTTGCGAGTGAAATAGTAAGGAAATATTGTTTTTTTTCTTAAATATAAGAAAATACGTATTTTATCCGACAATATGGGCAAATATGTATAATTGAAATGGGTTCCAATCACTTCAAAATGTTTAATCCGTAAATATATGAAAAGTAAATTGATCGTTACTAGTGAACATATATGAAATTACTCGCAAATCGTAGACCTGGTAATAAATTTGACACAAAATAATTAAAAATTGTCTCCTACACAAACTGCTTGAATTTGAAAATATCGGCATTCAATACACAAAGCACAAAATATAGTAAGTAGAGCAGCAAAACGTCCGTTCACTCAGAGAGAGATAAGAATCATCGTAATATTTCGCAAATTTTGGTTCTGAGGAAACTTTTCCTAAAAACTTTTTTTCCCAGCAGGTTATTACGTATTTGGAAAGGGTTCTAAATATGAAATAAACACGTCTCACCATAGAAGCCTGATGTTCCGAAAAGAGTAAAGTGAAAGTGACTTACCATATATTAATATTTTACCGGCATCGAAGTTACAACGTTCTTATCAGAGAGACATTATAACGAATCGTCACACATTACTACGTTACAAACTCTAATGATGTTCTGAATTCACAAAATTTCAGTTGCAAACTATTATCTTGCTTGATGTAAATAAAATCACGATCATAAATAGCCGAAATATCACACAATATCAATGTGTGATACATTGATATCGTGTGTTTTCCACCTCTGTTACGGAATCAAAAGAATGTTTGTGGCAAGGTACACCTTAGAAACCGGCTGCTCAGAATGAACATGCTGAGAACTGCATAGCGCCAAGTGCTGCGTTCTCGGCACCATAGTTACAGTTTTTAGACAAAACGTACACCACAGCAACGTATCATTTCATTGCGTATAAAATGAACAAGCAGCTATAAGCTATAAGCAAGCTATAAGAGAACTGCCTAGCACGAAGTGCTACGTTTGATGCATAGCGTCATGCTACCGGCACCATAGATACAAAGCTTGTTGACAGGACGTACACCATAACAACGTTTCGTTCACAATATTGGTCAATTTATTATCGTATGTAAATTTAATAAAAATTTCCATTTCCGATACGCATAATAAAGAGTTCACCATTTTACTTACAGTATGTTCACGACCACGTGCACCGTTGTAACCTGATATTCCAATACATGATCTTGATGGGTCTAAGCGAAGCCTACGAATCTACATCAATGGGACCTAGAGTGTGAAAACTAATGGTGCTTACAGAATGGCACATACTTCCTCGTGTTAGTTTTCTAATTTCGTTGGTGTGCACTAGCTTTTCGGTATTGTACCATTCTCCTGCCAGCTGGCATCTATCGCCGCCCAAAGTTCACTTTTTGAACTTTTCTCAATTTTTTGTTCTCTATAATGTAGAACTGAAAGAGTAAAACCTTTTCCTAAATCGAAATTTTCCTTGAAAAATCTGAACCAATGTTTAATTAAATACCGTTTAAATGAAAATACTAAATCTCTTTTTCAATGAAAACTTTTGCATTTTCGAGAAACTTCATTGGAAATTGTTTGAAGCATTTCCACACCCAAATACAACTAGTGGTGCTACAGAATGGTGCAGACGGTCTCGTAGTAAAGTTTTCTACTTTCCGTGTGGTGGACTTATTTTACGGTCTTGCCCCATCCTCTTGCTAGCTGCCATCTATTGCCACCCATAGTATATTTATTTACATTTTTACAAATTTTCCGATTCCTAATAGTAGAACCGAAACATTTCTGTAAGAATGCTAAAGAAAAGTAAAACAGTTGTCATAAATGAGAAATTTTATTAAAACATTTAAAGCCGATTTTAAGAAAATGGCGTTTAAGCGTAACAGTAACTGTAAATGCGACATTTGAAGCTCTTTTTTACAGAAAAGTTTTGAATTTTCCAAAAAACTTAATTTAAAATCATGTAGGGCACATCAAGTGGCAAATACAATTGTGTTTACAAATCACTAGAAATATACATATTCACGGGGTGAGGGATATTTAAAACTAGTGATGCTCGAAAAGAGCACAGACTTTCCCGTATTAGTTTTCTATTTCCTTTGGTCTCAGATAGCTATTCGGACTCAACACGTATTCTTGCCAGCTGCCATATATCACCACCCACACTACATTTTTTTAACGTTTTATTAATTTTTCGGTTTCTCAGTAGTTGAAAGGAAACATTATTTTAAGAATATGAAAGAACAGTAAAACCTGGTTATAAATGCCATTTTTGTTTGAAAAATTGGTAGTGGTTTTTTAAGAAAATTGCGTTTAAGCGCTACTTTAATTGCGATAATTGGAGCTCTTTTAAAAAGGAATCTTTTGTGGTTTTCAAAAACTTCATTAAAAGTTATTTAACGCATTTAAAATCACAAATACATAAATTACTGGATATGTGCATCTTAACGGTGTGAGGGATCATTCAAAAAAGTACATTTGTGTAATTTTTGAAAAAACGAAAAAATACCCCCAAATGAACTTGACGTCATATTAAATAGAGCAATATACACTATCCGTTTGAAAAGTTTAAGGAAAATATTTGGTACATATTCGAGAATTTGGCGTTTGAGCGCTTCTCAAAATGTGGTATTCTGCGCTTGTTTTCACCGAAAACGGTTGAGTTTTCGACAAACATTATCTGACATTATTTAAGCACATGAACGTATACATATAATGTGAACAACTCGCCGCTAATGGAAATATTAACAACGCGAGAGACAAGTAAAACTAGTGGTGCTACAGAATGGCACAGACTTTCCCGTATTAGTTTATTCTTGGGTCTTCGCTAGCTATTCGGAATTGCGACATAGTCTTTCTTGCCAGCTACCATCTATCACTGCCAAAAGTACATTTTTTTTGTCATTTTCTTAATTTTTTCGGTGTCCTATTGGTAGAACGAAAATATTAATTTTAGAATATTAAAGAACACAGAAACCTAGCCGTAAATGGCAATTTTCTTGTAAAAATTATGTGCCGTGTAAGAGAAAATGGCGTTTTAGCACGAGTAAAAATGCGAAATTTGAAGCTCATTTTCACAGAAAATTTTTCAGTTTTCAAAATACTTTATTTGAAGTTATTTGAAGCACTTACACTCACAAATATAATAAAGTTTACAAATTGCTAGTAATGTGCATATTAAAGATGTGAGAGATCTTTTAAAAAAAATTACAATTATGTAATTTTTGTAAAAAGAAAAAATAACTCAAAATAAACTTTACGCTATACTAAACAGTGTAATTAGCACTATTCGTTACAAAAGTTTAAAGAAAAAAATTGCAGTCATATGCGAGAAAATGGCGTTTGAGCATTTCTGAAAATGCCGAAATTTGATTAACTTTTCAAAGAAAAAAAGGTAGTGTTTTCGAGAAACTTTACTTGACATTATTTAAAGCATATATACTAGTAAATATAATAATGTGAAAAAATCGCCGATAATGTAAATATTAACGACGTGAGAGACAAGTAAAAGAAATTACATTTTTGTAATTTTTGAAAAAACCAACCGATAGACCATAATGGCTTTTATGTCATTGATAGAGTACATTTACCACTATCCCTACCGAAAGTTCAAAGAAAAAATTTGGAGCCGTTTTTGAGAAGATCTCGTTTTTGTAATTTTTTAAAATTGCACATATTGCACGCAATATTGCACGAAAACTACCAAAATTTTGAAAAACATTTACATGACCTTTATTAAAGAACTCAATATGCAGAACAAATTTTATTTGAAGAAAAAATCTCTATCTTCAATTTTGTAGTTGGAGAATGACGCCGAAAAAAATTCAAACTTTCACAATTTTCGAAAATTCAGAGCTGTACGTGAAAATCGGACCTATGCCATGTTAAAAAGTGTATTTTACTCTTTTTATACAAGAAATTTAAAGAAAAAATTTGGAGTCGTTTTTGAGAAAATTTTGAAAATCCCCGGGGGGCTTCAAATAAAGTACCACCAAATTTTGAAAAATCTTTTTCAAAATCTCAAAGCTTCGACTAGAATCAGATCGACCGGGGAATATCCATTTTGGAAGAAATCGTACGTATGGTTTAGGCGCTAGCAGTGTTCACAGACAGACGGACGTGTTCCTTTCAATTGGGTTTTCGGTGTCAAGGACCTAGAAAACAGGGTTTCTGGCTACACCACGTGTTAGGGGATTTTTTTTCTTAATTTAGCAACTGGTTTTATCCACTTATTCGTTTTCACGGCCCAGCAATTACAATTTTTCCGCCGAAATTTGGCCATTTTTGCGCGCAGCATTACATAACTTTCCCTATACTACGTATATCACTCCGTGTATACGTACGTATACGGGAAAGTAAAAATAAATTTTTATAATTTTTGAAAAAACAAAAGAATAGAGCAATGTGGCATTTATGTCATCCCATAGAGTACATTAGGAACTATCCTTACCAGAAGCTAGAAGAAAAACTTTGGAGCGTTTTTGAGAAAAACTAGTTTTTATATTTTTTAATAATTGCACATACTCGAAGCAATACTGTGCGAAAATTACTAAAATTATCAAAAACATGTACATTACCTCGTCCAAATTTCAAAAAATGAAGAAACTCACTACGGAGTATTACTTTGAGATGAAAAAAATCTCTATCTTTAATTTTGTACTTGTAGGAAGAGGCCGAAGAAAAATCAAATTTTTCCAGTTTTCGAAAATTCAGAGTTAACCCTGAAATGCGGACCTATGCCACCTTAACAAATGTATTTTACTCTACACTTACAAGAAATTTAAACAAAATTTTGGAGCCATTTTAAAAATAATTTTTTAAAATGTCCGGCGGGTTTTATGTAAAGAGCTCACAAATTTTGAAAAAATTATTTCAAAATCGATTTCGACTAGAGCCACATGGACAGGGATTTCTTCAATTTGGAAAAAATCCTACAAGTCGTTTAGGCGGTAGTGGCGTTCACAGACACACCTACGTTTTGCTTGCAATTGGTTTTTTGGTACCAAGGACCCACAACACCGGTATTCTGGCTACACCACATGTTAGAGTATAATGTTTCCTAATTTAGAAATTGGTTCTATCCACATTTTCGTAATCAGGGCGCGATAATGAATTTTTTTTCTGCCGAAATTTTTCCGTATTTTCACAAAGCATTACATAACGTTCCCTTTAATACGTATATTACTCCATATGTATGTATGTACGCGGGAAAGTAACATTTATCAATAACCTACCACTAAAAATATCACCCGAACACATCAATATAAATATTATTGTATCAAAACATTTACCTGCTACAGGAATACTACTCGTTCACTTTACATTTGCAGACGGAGCGCTGCGATCTGTTTACATGAGGTCACCACAGACTGAATGAGAAACGCGCGTCTGCAGTTGATACTGACCGTTTAATATAATATAGATGGCGGTGAGCAGCACACACAACCCCAGCGAGGCAAGAACATAACCATTAAGCAGTAGATAAGTGCAAAGAAGAAATAAAAACTTTGTACGTGAATGTTGTGAATAGCGTGTGGTGTGTTCTATTTTATTGTATATTATCTTAATCATTTGAGACCGCGACTCCGGCTCACTTTCAGAAAGGCATAATTCGTCAACTATGTCCGTAGCGCTTGTGCTGCCTTCGGAGACAGCTGATTGGTCAGATGCTGATTGACGTCGGGGCCATTCGTATATTCTCGGTTGTGTGTTCGGGCCTTCACTTTCAAAACAACATTAGTTCCTAATTCTGACGTCTGCAAATGTAAAGTGAACGAGTAATAGCTACCCTCAGAAAGATCTGTAATTCGTATTTTAGAACCGATTACTTTTCGCATACCTGGAAACATGCTATCATTATTTCCATTTGTAAATCAAATAAAAAGCCTGCAAACACTGACAGTTATCGTCCGATCAGTCTATTGTCATCTCTATCAAAGATATTCGAGAAAATTATGGTCAAACGATTACACTGTCACCTACACATAACAAAAACAATTGCTAGAGAACAGTTTGGATTTAGCAAAAACATTTCTACACAGCACCAATTACTAAGAATATCGAAACATATGTACACAGCATACGAGAAAAACACATCACGCAATAGGCGAATTCATAGGCATCACCCAGGAATTTGACCGGACAAACGCGCGACACTTCTGTGGAAGCTGTCGACTGTCTGAGTAATATTACTTTCACTTCCTGAACATTTGTTTCCTAGTTGTTTATTTTTTTCCGCTTTCTCAAATCATTGACGTTTCGAACATTTCTAGATTCGCCCGATTAAAGTAATTAACTCTGACCTGAACAGAAATTAATTTTGTGGACATTAGTGGCGAAAATACAAATATTCTTTTTAAAATGTGCCTGTACTCTTTCTTTCCGGAAAACTGCAAAAGTTTCATATTCGCAAATTTCCTTGCAGCTTCGGCGAAGTGTTCTTATATCGTTTTAAGTTCATAGTCGCAAATTATCCGCGTACATAAGATACTCCGTATCTTTTCCGTTATACGTATACCAGTTCACAAGCCGAAAGATTCAGTACCATTGACACGAAAAATGTCGTTTACCCACTCTATCTTACACCGTGCATTTACCTCAAAGAAATAGGTTCCCTAAAATTTGAACAGATGTACTTTCTGCCGCGGTGGAATGTCTTCGATGAGCTTTGTTCCCGCCACATTCTAATCGACTCCATGAACTGAATTCTTGTTTACCACTCGTAGTAACGTTCTTGTGTTAACGCAATACATGTAATTATTTAAAATAAATTATATTTCACAAACTCATACTACTTCCACTTCTATTACTGGAGGCGAATACCACAAATATCAATATTTCAAGTATCGCTATCGCACCTCAAACACATTTCAATACTATTACATCAACTCGTCTAATTTGTAAGCCAATTCTACTTAATATGTTAAAGAAAGCAATATTTTAAAAGAAAAAAGTAAAAATCAACTCACATATTCATTGAAATTATAAACTTTCAATACTATTATCATTACTATTGTAATACGTAAAATTAGTGTGGTGTCTCTGCACTCATTACAACCTCATTACACGAAAAAAACGTCAATGAGTGGCACCAAATCTGCTTATATCTGAAAAAAATACATACTTTTTAGGAACTGAAGCGTAATAAATTAATAATAAATAAAATAAATAACTAGTAATGTTCATGATGCTAAGAAAATAAAAATAATTATTTAAAATAAATTACATTTCAGAGTCACATGCTCCTTACACGTTTGTTATTGGGGGCTATCACCTATCAAACCCTCCATTTTAATACTAAAAAACAACTTATATTTTTTAAACATATACTCTATAGTATATAAAAGATAGCAGTATTTTTATAGAGAAAATAAAAAAAAACACTCACATACTCGTTGAAGATATATTTTTTTTAAATCTATTCTAGTACATCCCTCTTTCTGACACCAATTGATCACATTAAAAGTTGCCTCTATAGTAAAGAATACAACCTGAAGCCTAATAAAGAATAAAACCTGCATTCACACCTGTCATCTCAGTAGACGCACAAACCCATTAGAAGGGGACAGGAAAAAATAACACTCAAATCCACTCCAACAAATACGTAATCGTTATAACGTAAATAAACCATAATAGTCATTATGAAATACCACTTTCATTAAACAAAGAAGCGAATGGAAAATAAACAATTGCTTAGAAACATACGTGACTTCAAACAGGGTATGAAGAAAGAACCTACACTTTATCTAGAAAGACAGAAGATTTGGTTAGAATCGAATCCAATTTTGCATTATCAAGAAGCAACAAAACATGGCTATTGAATACACCACGAGATAGAGGATTTTTTCTAAATTTAGCAGCAGGGTTTATCCACTTTTCCGTTACCAGACCCCAGTTATAAGAGATTTTCTGGCTAAAAATCGCTGCTTTCCGGCGCACGATCACATAACTTTCTGTTCTTACGAAGTGTTCTGAAGGCGAGAAAGTAAAAATCTACAAACAGTAATTTCCAATAACGAATATAGAAAATCTTGCGAGTGAAATAGTAAGGAAATATTGTTTTTTTCTTAAATATAAGAAAATACGTATTTTATATCCGACAATATGGGCAAATATGTATAATTGAATGGGTTCCAATCACTTCAAAATGTTTAATCCGTAAATATATGAAAAGTAAATTGATCGTTACTAGTGAACATATATGAAATTACTCGCAAATCGTAGACCTGGTAATAAATTTGACACAAAATAATTAAAAATTGTCTCCTACACAAACTGCTTGAATTTGAAAATATCGGCATTCAATACACAAAGCACAAAATATAGTAAGTAGAGCAGCAAAACGTCCGTTCACTCAGAGAGAGATAAGAATCATCGTAATATTTCGCAAATTTTGGTTCTGAGGAAACTTTTCCTAAAAACTTTTTTTCCCAGCAGGTTATTACGTATTTGGAAAGGGTTCTAAATATGAAATAAACACGTCTCACCATAGAAGCCTGATGTTCCGAAAAGAGTAAAGTGAAAGTGACTTACCATATATTAATATTTTACCGGCATCGAAGTTACAACGTTCTTATCAGAGAGACATTATAACGAATCGTCACACATTACTACGTTACAAACTCTAATGATGTTCTGAATTCACAAAATTTCAGTTGCAAACTATTATCTTGCTTGATGTAAATAAAATCACGATCATAAATAGCCGAAATATCACACAATATCAATGTGTGATACATTGATATCGTGTGTTTTCCACCTCTGTTACGGAATCAAAAGAATGTTTGTGGCAAGGTACACCTTAGAAACCGGCTGCTCAGAATGAACATGCTGAGAACTGCATAGCGCCAAGTGCTGCGTTCTCGGCACCATAGTTACAGTTTTTAGACAAAACGTACACCACAGCAACGTATCATTTCATTGCGTATAAAATGAACAAGCAGCTATAAGCTATAAGCAAGCTATAAGAGAACTGCCTAGCACGAAGTGCTACGTTTGATGCATAGCGTCATGCTACCGGCACCATAGATACAAAGCTTGTTGACAGGACGTACACCATAACAACGTTTCGTTCACAATATTGGTCAATTTATTATCGTATGTAAATTTAATAAAAATTTCCATTTCCGATACGCATAATAAAGAGTTCACCATTTTACTTACAGTATGTTCACGACCACGTGCACCGTTGTAACCTGATATTCCAATACATGATCTTGATGGGTCTAAGCGAAGCCTACGAATCTACATCAATGGGACCTAGAGTGTGAAAACTAATGGTGCTTACAGAATGGCACATACTTCCTCGTGTTAGTTTTCTAATTTCGTTGGTGTGCACTAGCTTTTCGGTATTGTACCATTCTCCTGCCAGCTGGCATCTATCGCCGCCCAAAGTTCACTTTTTGAACTTTTCTCAATTTTTTGTTCTCTATAATGTAGAACTGAAAGAGTAAAACCTTTTCCTAAATCGAAATTTTCCTTGAAAAATCTGAACCAATGTTTAATTAAATACCGTTTAAATGAAAATACTAAATCTCTTTTTCAATGAAAACTTTTGCATTTTCGAGAAACTTCATTGGAAATTGTTTGAAGCATTTCCACACCCAAATACAACTAGTGGTGCTACAGAATGGTGCAGACGGTCTCGTAGTAAAGTTTTCTACTTTCCGTGTGGTGGACTTATTTTACGGTCTTGCCCCATCCTCTTGCTAGCTGCCATCTATTGCCACCCATAGTATATTTATTTACATTTTTACAAATTTTCCGATTCCTAATAGTAGAACCGAAACATTTCTGTAAGAATGCTAAAGAAAAGTAAAACAGTTGTCATAAATGAGAAATTTTATTAAAACATTTAAAGCCGATTTTAAGAAAATGGCGTTTAAGCGTAACAGTAACTGTAAATGCGACATTTGAAGCTCTTTTTTACAGAAAAGTTTTGAATTTTCCAAAAAACTTAATTTAAAATCATGTAGGGCACATCAAGTGGCAAATACAATTGTGTTTACAAATCACTAGAAATATACATATTCACGGGGTGAGGGATATTTAAAACTAGTGATGCTCGAAAAGAGCACAGACTTTCCCGTATTAGTTTTCTATTTCCTTTGGTCTCAGATAGCTATTCGGACTCAACACGTATTCTTGCCAGCTGCCATATATCACCACCCACACTACATTTTTTTAACGTTTTATTAATTTTTCGGTTTCTCAGTAGTTGAAAGGAAACATTATTTTAAGAATATGAAAGAACAGTAAAACCTGGTTATAAATGCCATTTTTGTTTGAAAAATTGGTAGTGGTTTTTTAAGAAAATTGCGTTTAAGCGCTACTTTAATTGCGATAATTGGAGCTCTTTTAAAAAGGAATCTTTTGTGGTTTTCAAAAACTTCATTAAAAGTTATTTAACGCATTTAAAATCACAAATACATAAATTACTGGATATGTGCATCTTAACGGTGTGAGGGATCATTCAAAAAAGTACATTTGTGTAATTTTTGAAAAAACGAAAAAATACCCCCAAATGAACTTGACGTCATATTAAATAGAGCAATATACACTATCCGTTTGAAAAGTTTAAGGAAAATATTTGGTACATATTCGAGAATTTGGCGTTTGAGCGCTTCTCAAAATGTGGTATTCTGCGCTTGTTTTCACCGAAAACGGTTGAGTTTTCGACAAACATTATCTGACATTATTTAAGCACATGAACGTATACATATAATGTGAACAACTCGCCGCTAATGGAAATATTAACAACGCGAGAGACAAGTAAAACTAGTGGTGCTACAGAATGGCACAGACTTTCCCGTATTAGTTTATTCTTGGGTCTTCGCTAGCTATTCGGAATTGCGACATAGTCTTTCTTGCCAGCTACCATCTATCACTGCCAAAAGTACATTTTTTTTTGTCATTTTCTTAATTTTTCGGTGTCCTATTGGTAGAACGAAAATATTAATTTTAGAATATTAAAGAACACAGAAACCTAGCCGTAAATGGCAATTTTCTTGTAAAAATTATGTGCCGTGTAAGAGAAAATGGCGTTTTAGCACGAGTAAAAATGCGAAATTTGAAGCTCATTTTCACAGAAAATTTTTCAGTTTTCAAAATACTTTATTTGAAGTTATTTGAAGCACTTACACTCACAAATATAATAAAGTTTACAAATTGCTAGTAATGTGCATATTAAAGATGTGAGAGATCTTTTAAAAAAAATTACAATTATGTAATTTTTGTAAAAAGAAAAAATAACTCAAAATAAACTTTACGCTATACTAAAAAGTGTAATTAGCACTATTCGTTACAAAAGTTTAAAGAAAAAAATTGCAGTCATATGCGAGAAAATGGCGTTTGAGCATTTCTGAAAATGCCGAAATTTGATTAACTTTTCAAAGAAAAAAAGGTAGTGTTTTCGAGAAACTTTACTTGACATTATTTAAAGCATATATACTAGTAAATATAATAATGTGAAAAAATCGCCGATAATGTAAATATTAACGACGTGAGAGACAAGTAAAAGAAATTACATTTTTGTAATTTTTGAAAAAACCAACCGATAGACCATAATGGCTTTTATGTCATTGATAGAGTACATTTACCACTATCCCTACCGAAAGTTCAAAGAAAAAATTTGGAGCCGTTTTGAGAAGATCTCGTTTTTGTAATTTTTTAAAATTGCACATATTGCACGCAATATTGCACGAAAACTACCAAAATTTTGAAAAACATTTACATGACCTTTATTAAAGAACTCAATATGCAGAACAAATTTTATTTGAAGAAAAAATCTCTATCTTCAATTTTGTAGTTGGAGAATGACGCCGAAAAAAATTCAAACTTTCACAATTTTCGAAAATTCAGAGCTGTACGTGAAAATCGGACCTATGCCATGTTAAAAAGTGTATTTTACTCTTTTTATACAAGAAATTTAAAGAAAAAATTTGGAGTCGTTTTTGAGAAAATTTTGAAAATCCCCGGGGGGCTTCAAATAAAGTACCACCAAATTTTGAAAAATCTTTTTCAAAATCTCAAAGCTTCGACTAGAATCAGATCGACCGGGGAATATCCATTTTGGAAGAAATCGTACGTATGGTTTAGGCGCTAGCAGTGTTCACAGACAGACGGACGTGTTCCTTTCAATTGGGTTTTTCGGTGTCAAGGACCTAGAAAACAGGGTTTCTGGCTACACCACGTGTTAGGGGATTTTTTTTCTTAATTTAGCAACTGGTTTTATCCACTTATTCGTTTTCACGGCCCAGCAATTACAATTTTTCCGCCGAAATTTGGCCATTTTTGCGCGCAGCATTACATAACTTTCCCTATACTACGTATATCACTCCGTGTATACGTACGTATACGGGAAAGTAAAAATAAATTTTTATAATTTTTGAAAAAACAAAAGAATAGAGCAATGTGGCATTTATGTCATCCCATAGAGTACATTAGGAACTATCCTTACCAGAAGCTAGAAGAAAAACTTTGGAGCGTTTTTGAGAAAAACTAGTTTTTATATTTTTTAATAATTGCACATACTCGAAGCAATACTGTGCGAAAATTACTAAAATTATCAAAAACATGTACATTACCTCGTCCAAATTTCAAAAAATGAAGAAACTCACTACGGAGTATTACTTTGAGATGAAAAAAATCTCTATCTTTAATTTTGTACTTGTAGGAAGAGGCCGAAGAAAAATCAAATTTTTCCAGTTTTCGAAAATTCAGAGTTAACCCTGAAATGCGGACCTATGCCACCTTAACAAATGTATTTTACTCTACACTTACAAGAAATTTAAACAAAATTTTGGAGCCATTTTAAAATAATTTTTAAAATGTCCGGCGGGTTTTATGTAAAGAGCTCACAAATTTTGAAAAAATTATTTCAAAATCGATTTCGACTAGAGCCACATGGACAGGGATTTCTTCAATTTGGAAAAAATCCTACAAGTCGTTTAGGCGGTAGTGGCGTTCACAGACACA
Source organism: Acheta domesticus (assembly GCA_031308135.1). NCBI lineage: Eukaryota > Metazoa > Arthropoda > Insecta > Orthoptera > Gryllidae > Acheta > Acheta domesticus. The sequence goes on along the minus strand of JAHLJT010000716.1, from coordinate 31,994 downwards.
CCTACGTTTTGCTTGCAATTGGTTTTTTGGTACCAAGGACCCACAACACCGGTATTCTGGCTACACCACATGTTAGAGTATAATGTTTCCTAATTTAGAAATTGGTTCTATCCACATTTTCGTAATCAGGGCGCGATAATGAATTTTTTTTCTGCCGAAATTTTTCCGTATTTTCACAAAGCATTACATAACGTTCCCTTTAATACGTATATTACTCCATATGTATGTATGTACGCGGGAAAGTAACATTTATCAATAACCTACCACTAAAAATATCACCCGAACACATCAATATAAATATTATTGTATCAAAACATTTACCTGCTACAGGAATACTACTCGTTCACTTTACATTTGCAGACGGAGCGCTGCGATCTGTTTACATGAGGTCACCACAGACTGAATGAGAAACGCGCGTCTGCAGTTGATACTGACCGTTTAATATAATATAGATGGCGGTGAGCAGCACACACAACCCAGCGAGGCAAGAACATAACCATTAAGCAGTAGATAAGTGCAAAGAAGAAATAAAAAACTTTGTACGTGAATGTTGTGAATAGCGTGTGGTGTGTTCTATTTTATTGTATATTATCTTAATCATTTGAGACCGCGACTCCGGCTCACTTTCAGAAAGGCATAATTCGTCAACTATGTCCGTAGCGCTTGTGCTGCCTTCGGAGACAGCTGATTGGTCAGATGCTGATTGACGTCGGGGCCATTCGTATATTCTCGGTTGTGTGTTCGGGCCTTCACTTTCAAAACAACATTAGTTCCTAATTCTGACGTCTGCAAATGTAAAGTGAACGAGTAATAGCTACCCTCAGAAAGATCTGTAATTCGTATTTTAGAACCGATTACTTTTCGCATACCTGGAAACATGCTATCATTATTTCCATTTGTAAATCAAATAAAAAGCCTGCAAACACTGACAGTTATCGTCCGATCAGTCTATTGTCATCTCTATCAAAGATATTCGAGAAAATTATGGTCAAACGATTACACTGTCACCTACACATAACAAAAACAATTGCTAGAGAACAGTTTGGATTTAGCAAAAACATTTCTACACAGCACCAATTACTAAGAATATCGAAACATATGTACACAGCATACGAGAAAAACACATCACGCAATAGGCGAATTCATAGGCATCACCCAGGAATTTGACCGGACAAACGCGCGACACTTCTGTGGAAGCTGTCGACTGTCTGAGTAATATTACTTTCACTTCCTGAACATTTGTTTCCTAGTTGTTTATTTTTTTCCGCTTTCTCAAATCATTGACGTTTCGAACATTTCTAGATTCGCCCGATTAAAGTAATTAACTCTGACCTGAACAGAAATTAATTTTGTGGACATTAGTGGCGAAAATACAAATATTCTTTTTAAAATGTGCCTGTACTCTTTCTTTCCGGAAAAACTGCAAAAGTTTCATATTCGCAAATTTCCTTGCAGCTTCGGCGAAGTGTTCTTATATCGTTTTAAGTTCATAGTCGCAAATTATCCGCGTACATAAGATACTCCGTATCTTTTCCGTTATACGTATACCAGTTCACAAGCCGAAAGATTCAGTACCATTGACACGAAAAATGTCGTTTACCCACTCTATCTTACACCGTGCATTTACCTCAAAGAAATAGGTTCCCTAAAATTTGAACAGATGTACTTTCTGCCGCGGTGGAATGTCTTCGATGAGCTTTGTTCCCGCCACATTCTAATCGACTCCATGAACTGAATTCTTGTTTACCACTCGTAGTAACGTTCTTGTGTTAACGCAATACATGTAATTATTTAAAATAAATTATATTTCACAAACTCATACTACTTCCACTTCTATTACTGGAGGCGAATACCACAAATATCAATATTTCAAGTATCGCTATCGCACCTCAAACACATTTCAATACTATTACATCAACTCGTCTAATTTGTAAGCCAATTCTACTTAATATGTTAAAGAAAGCAATATTTTAAAAGAAAAAAGTAAAAATCAACTCACATATTCATTGAAATTATAAACTTTCAATACTATTATCATTACTATTGTAATACGTAAAATTAGTGTGGTGTCTCTGCACTCATTACAACCTCATTACACGAAAAAACGTCAATGAGTGGCACCAAATCTGCTTATATCTGAAAAAAATACATACTTTTTAGGAACTGAAGCGTAATAAATTAATAATAAATAAAATAAATAACTAGTAATGTTCATGATGCTAAGAAAATAAAAATAATTATTTAAAATAAATTACATTTCAGAGTCACATGCTCCTTACACGTTTGTTATTGGGGGCTATCACCTATCAAACCCTCCATTTTTAATACTAAAAAACAACTTATATTTTTTAAACATATACTCTATAGTATATAAAAGATAGCAGTATTTTTATAGAGAAAATAAAAAAAAACACTCACATACTCGTTGAAGATATATTTTTTTTAAATCTATTCTAGTACATCCCTCTTTCTGACACCAATTGATCACATTAAAAGTTGCCTCTATAGTAAAGAATACAACCTGAAGCCTAATAAAGAATAAAACCTGCATTCACACCTGTCATCTCAGTAGACGCACAAACCCATTAGAAGGGGACAGGAAAAAATAACACTCAAATCCACTCCAACAAATACGTAATCGTTATAACGTAAATAAACCATAATAGTCATTATGAAATACCACTTTCATTAAACAAAGAAGCGAATGGAAAATAAACAATTGCTTAGAAACATACGTGACTTCAAACAGGGTAAGAAGAAAGAAACCTACACTTTATCTAGAAAGACAGAAGATTTGGTTAGAATCGAATCCAATTTTGCATTATCAAGAAGCAACAAAACATGGCTATTGAATACACCACGAGATAGAGGATTTTTTCTAAATTTAGCAGCAGGGTTTATCCAGTTTTCCGTTACCAGACCCCAGTTATAAGAGATTTTCTGGCTAAAAATCGCTGCTTTCCGGCCCACGATCACATAACTTTCTGTTCTTACTAAGTGTTCTCACGGCGAGAAAGTAAAAATCTACAAACAGTAATTTCCAATAACGAATATAGAAAATCTTGCGAGTGAAATAGTAAGGAAATATTGTTTTTTTCTTAAATATAAGAATATATGCATTTTATCCGACAATATGGGCAAATATGTATAATTGAATAGGTTCCAATCACTTCAAAATGTTTAATCCGTAAATATATGAAAAGTAAATTGATCGTTACTAGTGAACATATATGAAATTACTCGCAAATCTTAGCCCTGGTAATAAATTTGACACAAAATAATTAAAAATTGTCTCCTACACAAACTGCTTGAATTTGAAAATATCGGCATTCAATACACAAAGCACAAAATATAGTAAGTAGAGCAGCAAAACTTCCGTTCACTCAGAGAGAGATAAGAATCATCGTAATATTTCGCAAATTTTGGTTCTGAGGAAACTTTTCCTAAAAACTTTTTTTCCCAGCAGGTTATTACGTATTTGGAAAGGGTTCTAAATATGAAATAAACACGTCTCACCATAGAAGCCTGATGTTCCGAAAAGAGTAATGTGAAAGTGACTTACCATATATTAATATTTTACCGGCATCGAAGTTACAACATTCTTATCAGAGAGACATTATAACGAATCGTCACACATTACTACGTTACAAACTCTAATGATGTTCTGAATTCACAAAATTTCAGTTGCAAACTATTATCTTGCTTGATGTAAATAAAATCACGATTATAAATAGCCGAAATATCACACAATATCAATGTGTGATACATTGATATCGTGTGTTTTCCACCTCTGTTACGGAATAAAAAGAATGTTTGTGGCAAGGTACACCTTAGAAACCGGCTGCACAGAATGAACATGCTGAGAACTGCATAGCGCCAAGTGCTGCGTTCTCGACACCATAGTTACAGTTTTTAGACAAAACGTACACCACAACAACGCATCATTTCATTGCGCTGAAAATAAACAAGCTGTGAACTGCATAGCACCAAGTACTGCGTTCCTCGGCACCATAGTTACCGTTTGTTGAGAAAACCTACACCACAACAACGTATCATTTCATTGCGGCGAGTGAAGAAGGGGGCAGTCAATGTGACAGACACAAAGAAGGCCTGTCGACTGACGCTGTGACGTCACACGGGAAGTCATTACAGCAAACGAATCTTTTAGAAGCTGCTGAGAGTCAATAACGTTCACTTATCTTTTTCGCCCCCTTAATAATGATTTGTTTATAGAAAATTATGTTCGTAACATTTTATTGCATTTCATTCAATTAACAGTTAATTTTAACTAAAAGGAGATGAACGAAATAATGATTTTAAATTTAATGTATTGCTATATATTAAAATATTGTGCTTGTCCGACTGGCACATATTTTTGAGGCAACTAAATGATAGTGTAAGAATATCATTTTCCATATATAGAAAATTATTTTGGTTATCTTGATTTTCCCAGTTGTTTCGTATGGACCCCAAGAGGTGAATATTGTCGTAATATAAAAGTAATTTTTCTGTGCGATTGTAGATGTTCATAAGCTCTTTCTAGATTTGCAGGAGCGGAAAACAATGGAAGGAATTTTGGTTCACAAATTGTTGTCAGAAATGAATGCAATCTTTTCAAAACCAAATTTTTCAAGCCATCAAGTTATGGTTTTTGATAAAATGGTTTAGCAATTCACCTGCCAATTTTCGGACCGGAAGTATATGAACTACAACTCTATATGATGAAAGCATACTACTTACCATGAACACACAAGCTGTTGACGAATTTTCTTCTTTAATGCATTGCCGACTATACTTCCCCCTTTATAGTAAACACTTGACTTCAAGAATATATCATCCCCTAAGAGCACTAACACAGTCTTCTCCTTATTCAACAAACTCAATGTCTTTCCTTTGTACCATAACGAATGCTCTGTTATTTTTAATTTCCCTTATACGTACGTATACACGGAGTGATATACGTAGTATAGGGAAAGTTATGTAATGCTGCGCGAAAAAATAGCCAATTTTCGGCGGAAAAAAATTAATTGCCTGGCCCGTGAAAATGAATAAGTGGATAAAACCAGTTGCTAAATTAAGAAAAAAAATCCCTAACACGTGATGTAGCCAGAAACCCAGTTTGGTGGGTCCTTGATACCGAAAACCCAATTGAAAGGAAAAACGTCCGTCTGTCCGTCCGTTTGTGAACACTGCTAGCGCCTAAACCATACGTACAATTTCTTCCAAAATGGATATTTCCTAGTCGATCTGATTCTAGTCGAAGCTTTGAGATTTTGAAAAAGATTCTTCGAAATTTGTGGGTACTTTATTTGAAGCCCCCCGGGGATTTTCAAAATTTTCTCAAAAACGGCTCCAAATTTTTTCTTTAAATTTCTTGTATGAATAGAGTAAAATACACTTATTAACATGGCTTAGGTCCGATTTTCACGGATAACTCTGAATTTTCGAAAATTTGAAAGTTTTACCTTTTTTCGGCGTCTTTCTCCAGCTACAAAATCGAAGATAGAGATTTCTTCTTCAAATAAAATTTGTTCTGCATATTGAGTGCTTTCATCAAGGTCATGTAAATGTTTTTCAAAATTTTGGTAGTTTTCGTGCAATATTGCGTGCAATATGTCCAATTTTAAAAAATTACAAAAACAAGATTTTCTCAAAAACGGCTTCAAATTTTTTCTTTAAACTTTTGGTAGGGAAAGTGGTAAATGTACTCTATCAATGACATAAAAGCCATATTGGTCTATCGGCTGGTTTTTTTTCAAAATTACAAAAATATAAATTTTTTTACTTGTCTCTCACGTCGTTAATATTTACATTATCGGCGATTTTTTCACATTATTATTTTTACGAGTATATATGCTTTAAATAATGTTAAGTAAAGTTTCTCGAAAACACTACCGTTTTCTGTGAACGGCTCCAAATTTTTCTTTAAACTTTTGACAGTAATAGTGCTAAATGTACTCTATGAGATAAGTATTGCTCTATTTTTTTTTTGAAAAATTACAAAAATGTAAATTTATTGACTTCTCTCTCACTTCGGTAATTTTTACATTAGGGGTAATTTGTTCACTTTTTATACGAGTGCATTTGCTTTAAATAATATCAGATAAAGAATTTCGAAAAGTGACCCGTTTTCTGTGAAAACAAGCCCAAAATTACGCATTTTCAGAAACCCTCAATAAATGGCTCCAAATTTGTTTTCAAACTTTTTAAACGGATAGTGCTAATTGCTCTGTTTAATTTGACAAGTTCATTTTAGTGTATTTGTTTGTTTTTTTCAAGAATTACACAAATGTCATTTTTGAAAGACCTCTCACGCCGTTAATATGGACATTTAGTGCAATTTCTAAACGCTGTTGCATTTGTGAGTCAATGTATTTACAATGACTTTAAATGAAGTTCATTGAAAACTCAAAAATTTTCTGTGAAAAAGTCTCATATTTTGTCTTTACAGTTGCGATTATACGCCACTTTCTTAAAAACGACTCCAAATTTTTTAACGAAAATTGTCACTTAGAACGAGGTTTTTGTGTTCTTGAATATTCTAAAATTAGTATTTCCGTTTTACCATTAAGAAGCCGAAAAATTAAGGAAATGTCAAAAAAATGTACTTTGGGTGGCGATAGATGGTCAGGAGGATGGCTGTCAAGAGTATGTGGCAACTCCGAATAGCTAGTCCGGACTCAAGGAAATAAAAAACTAATACGGGCAAGTCTGTGTAGCACCACTAGTTTTGACTTATGTTAACTTTCCTATTTGGGATGCTTTAAAATTCTCAATATATTCCCAAATAGCGAATCAAAGAGAATGCAATTTATGACGACTATTTTCTGAATAATATTTGTCTTTAATAAGCCAATTAATTAACACACTTCATTCAAATTAATCTGATATCTTTACGAATTTACAATCAGTTCAAATACCATTGTTTTAAGCGTCCTATACACTTTTCGAGAACAAAGTTTAATCAAAACTTTTGGAGACTTTTTTGAATATGTTGAAAATGTTGAGGTTTGGTGTATAATATCCTCAAAAATTAAAATTTCGGTTTCAAAGTCGCAGTGCGTTGAGTTCGTTCAAATATTTTTTTCTATTTTTTATCCTCAGCATTTTCTGTTTTTATGGGGACAGCGATAGTGGGACGGGCTCATTTTTATTAATTTTTCTACTCACGAGAAAGTTATGTAATGTTGCCCGAAAAAACAGCGAATATTCAGCAGAAAAACTCTTATTACAGGGTAACGAAAAAGTAAATAAATGCAGTTGCTAAATTTAAAAATAAATTATCTAACACATGGTGAAGCCAGAACCCTTGGTTTATGGATCCTTGATACCGAATAATCGAAAAACGGCAAAACGTCCGTCCGTCCGACTGAACAACGCTAGCGGCTAAATAGTTCAGCCGACTTTCTCCAAAACTGATATTCCCTAATCGATCTGGCTGAAGTCGCGGCCTCTTGAATTCGAAACCATTGTTTCAATTTTGGGGCCTACTTTACATGAAGCCCTAGGGACATTCTCAAATTTTCAAAAAAATTGCTCTATTGATTTGGATTAAATTTTATCGTTGGATAATGTGAAGGAAGTTTAAGGGTGGTGACGATAATATGCAGGTCTTATGTTCATTGAAAACCCTGATTTTCTGAAAATTGCAACAGTTCAACATTTTTCCGGAGTCTTCCTACAACTAAAATATTAAAGATAGAGGTGTTTGATTAATGATCTATGCTTCTTAAAGATAGATTTTGAAAAAGAGTGATGCACCGTTTTTCGAGAATTTGCGTACTTTTCGCGTACTTTTGCGTGAAAATACAGGCGAGACACCACTAGTTTATAATGATTAGGCGATGTTTTTACTGCCAGATACTCTTCCTGACATCAACCTTACGGGACACACAAGCATATTACACGTAGACAACCCACAAAATCACGAAATACCCACACACTGTGCCCACACACATACTGTGCCCGAGGCGATATTCCAACCCACGATCATTCGCTCGGAGATCGCCACGACTGTTTAGCGACTACAGCTACCCGGATCGGCAGTTAGTTCAAATCAATTGAGGAATATAAAGGTTGGAGAAATCGTGTGACCGGTTGTAGGCGCTAGTGATGACCATAGATGTTTTAGCGTCAATCTGCTTTTTTCTGTATCAAGGACCCGGCAAAACAGTCTCTCTGCCCGTCCATTAGTGGAGAACATTAACGCCTAAACCCTTCAGCCGATATTCTGGATATCTTATATTACCCGATCTATTCGAATGAACTCGAAGGCCTCTGATTGTAAAACGTATTTAATTTTGCGGGGTACTTTATACGAAGCCTTATCAATATTTTCAAATTTTCTCAAGAATTGACTAATTTTTTTTTATTAAACTTTGGCCTCGGAGAGCATAAACATGCTTAAGAGAATGGTGCAGGTCTCATGTTCATTGAAATCCATGATTTCTCTGAAACTGAAGTGGAAATGTTTTTCGGCGTCTTCCTGGAACGAGAATGTTGAAGATAAAGATTTTTTCCCTTAAGGAAATCTGTCCTGTAAAGATAGATCTTGAATTAAGATTAAGTAAAATTTTTTCATAATATGATCAGTAAAGACCAGATCAACTTGTGTTATATTTGGGATGAGATATTAAGGGTGATTGAAATATTATGATTTGAGTGTTTTTATTATAATTTTGTGCATAATATTTAATCAAACCATATTTGACATTTTAAATAATATGCGCAAAAAATTAATTTTGTATAAAAATACAAGAAAGTAAATACAAAAATTGAAAAATACAAACAAACCTTCATAAATCAAAAATAATTAAGTTACAGAAGATTAATTCTGTTTCAGTTCTTAATTGTTTTCATTATAATTTACAATTATGTTTGTATTTGGCGCGACAGCCCGCGTACGAGCGTTGGCCTTCCAGCAGCGTCCTAGCCTCGCGGCCATGGGTTATGGGGTACATATGGTTAGCACGAAGACATTCCTTGAGAAGACGTCGAATTCCGGTCTTCTCAACCTGGGAAGTGAGTTTTCTCATCATTACACAGCGACATTGCAAGGAAAACACGCACTATAAATTGCCCCACCGGCAATCGAATCCGGGGTCGCGTCATGGAAAGAAAGCACACTGACCAACGAGCTAAGCCGCCTGGCAAAGTTATGTATGTTTCCAAATTATTTTCTGAGAAATTATTATATCTTCCATCAACCTATGTTTCAGACAGGGTTCGTTCTACATTTACAGTTGTCTGTGTGCCGAGCGTACGTGTGCACGCAGCTAAAAGCGGTCAAAATTATGTTTATTCTTTCTTGATTTCCCAGAGCATAATCTGTTCCGAGAATTTCGATGAATTTAAAACGCAGTGCTCTTGCCACCGAGCTTCGCGCCCGAAGGTAAAGTTAAATGTGGCTCGCGCATGCAGTCTTGTGTTGGTAAGTTCAGCGAAGACTGACACAACGGATATATGATCCGATTGGGAAGATAGACCCCGAACATAGCGTTGGCTGAGCGGCCGCAACCAAGGGCCGCGGACCTACTTCGTGGTTAACATCGCATATCCGTGCTGCAGCAGCTCACTGTCAAAAATTTTAATTAACATAGGCATCATGAAATGTATAGACGATGCGTTCATAGGACAACAAAATGCGGAATTAATACGTATTAAACGGTTTCACAGACCACCCGAATGCATCAATGGGTTATGTCATTAAAACTTTTCTTAAATAAAACATTTAAAAAAGATAAATTAAAACAAGTTGACAATATAAAAATTATATTTTAAGCAATAAATCATGAATCTGGCAAATTCGTCCAGTAAAATACCAAAATTTGCAATTTTCTGGCAGCATTACCAAAAACGTGCATTATCGTGCAATAACCCCCAAAACGTGCAATTTCGTGCAAAATAAAACGCACTAAAAGAACGTCCGTTTCATGATTCAAATTTCTGTCAAGGTTTTATCCAATTTTAAGTTGGCTAACAAAAGATGCAATTGCACGGGTATCCGGTCTTTAATGATCGGTGTTAACGTGTTTTGCCTCAAATTTGGGTGATTTTTAATGTTCCTAACATATTTTTTTCTCAAAAACGACTCCAATTTTTGTCTTGAATTTTTCCCTCGTATGTATGAAAGGATGGTAAAAATTTGTATTGGTCCCATTTTCGGTGAACTCGAAATTTCAGTGTTTTCGAAAATTTAAAACTTTTATTTCAAAACTACAAAATTGAAGATAGGAATTATGGCCTTGAACTAAATCTTTTCTAAAAATCAGCTCTTTAAAAGATCATGTACAATTTTTGAAAAAACTATTAATGTATATGTTTATGCAATTTATAAAAATAACATTTTCTCCAAAAAGCTTCAAATTGCCTTCACATTTTCCCTCAGATAGTACAAGGAGCGCTTAGAAGAATGGTTCAGGTCTCATTTTTGTTAAACTCTCTGAATTTTCGAAAATTACTTAAGTTAGAAATAGTTCTAGAAAGTATGTGCTGTTGTTGCTCCACTAGTTTCTTCAGATGAAGCCCTGGCACAAGCAGATCAGTGGCAGCAGCGATTGCATTTGCAGCATCGTTGTTTACGGTCACGTCAATTGTTACTGTCATTAGTCCCGTTACGGTCATCGGTGTTGTGTATGTTCTATGCCGCAAATAACCGATGTTCTTGACCGCTGATTGGTGGGAGCTGGTGCCGACCTACACGTCTGCTTGCGGTGGAGTCCTCTTACTCCCTAGGTATCTATCTAGAGCGTGGCGCCGCCCCACCTGGTACAAGTTCTACCTTCTGACTGATCTACCGACGTTTGTGGGAGTGTAGTTGATGTGTCTGTAAGGGGAGAGGGCAGGACAAAAAGGACGGAATGAGCGCTCGCGGTCCGTGACCTGTTGGTTAAGGTATTATTCCGGCATCCCCTTTGTATTGATCAGACAACGCACGGAAAATTATTGATCAGAGCTGCCGACCACTAGACATCTCCAGAAAGCGACTGAAATCAACGTAGCACTTGTGACTCGTACTGTAGGATCTCCTGATCAGAGTCTCTGCGTAAACAGTGGCAATTCTGACCCGGAAATACCTCAGCATTGTTGACCAAGAGGTCGTAAGACATTGGCGGATTTTCCCATACCAGCTAAAGAGATGTGTCGAAATCGTTCACTGTCTAGGGGATTATTGTAGCAACCGGCTGCTCTGATCGGTTTGTTTCCCGTGGTTTCTCCGATCAATACCAGGCGTTTCGTGAACAGTACCTTAACAAAAGAGCTATTGACAGGGTAATATACCTTGCTACTTTTCGTTCCCTCTTCTCCTCTTGCATCCACTACACTACCCACTTGTCGGGAAAGAAATCGGGATTTTAGAGCCTTTCCCGGTTTACCGGTGCCTGCGGTTCCCGGCGTTTGGGAGGAGCACTGCTACCTCCTGGGATACAACAAGCAGTACACTGACGAGATTAATGGCTCACTACCGTAAGATCAAGGAAAGTTATTTCTTAATTTCTGTCTTGATGGACGAAATAATTAAATTCCTAATATCACCCCTCAGATCGAAAGAAAATGTTTGCATAGAGAAGTAACTTTTTTTCAGAACAAAACAACGAGCTATCTCAGCAATATATTGCTCAACGGGTCACAAGGAAGTGGACGAAAAACATCCAGATGGAGGTCATTTACTCAGAAGCTGAAGTACAATACTTGTTACAGGCATATTTAGTCTTTTAGTATTATACGAGGAAATTGATAAACAATACATTAAATAACAGTATTAAAATAAATATTATTTTAGTTTTTGATGCTCAGTATAAGCTCTAATTGAATAGAAATAGTTATGCTGCGAAATTATTTTACTTGGCATTTAAATTTGTCTTTTTAGTTTAATTGTTAATGTCACTTGGGTAAGAGTTGTAAACTAACTTATTATGTGGAATGTTTGTATTGAGCTATTTATATTGACGCCTGAGGAATAAAATGTCTGCCTTGTGTGTTAAATTATAGATTATTGAATCACACATGAATAGATAAGGTAATGCTGGGATTCCTAGATTAATACAGAACGATGGAATAGGAACTACTTAGATACGATATGTTTATTGTTGGAACAATTATTTTCGGTAATAAAAAATTCCGGAAACTGTAGAATGTACTTCCCCAGAATATTTTGCCACACCTCCTCCGGGAATGTGCATTTGAAAAATATACGCAAACGAGCTGTATGAAGGCTGACTGAACTTGAAAGAATTGTCAATGCGCAGCATACTGAACTTAAACACAAATCAGTTGAAATCAATTACAACTGATTTGTGTTTAATTAATTCAAATGGACTTTCATTTGGGAAGTGATTGAATTGAGGAACCTAGCTACTTTGCTTTTCTTAACACAGTCATTTGCACGTTTATTTTCAATAAAAAAACTACTTTAAAATATGTTTTCTACCGTTTACTATTAATTTGCCCTTCTATTACCCGTAAGTGTGAACTTATCAAATATCGCATCTTCTTATTACTTATAATTCGTTTATTTTCAGTTTTCTTTAATTACATTTTTGACCCTGGTGAAACTTTAGATTTGTCTATAATATTTTCTATAATATCTAATGTCTATAATATCATAAATAAAAATGCGAACTAACCCCTGTTCTATAAATACAAACAAAAATTGTAGAGATTCCATTGCCGCTTGCTGTTATATTCATTTAGATGCATATGTTACAGCTGAAATTCAAAATATGGTCAATGTTAGGAATAACCAGTTAATTCGCAACTAGCCAAACGGTTTGTAGAAAGATATAAGAATGATGATGAACGGGTCATTTGGGACTTCATCTGACAAATGAGGCGCTAACCGCTGGCTACGGTACAGTGATTATCCGAATGTGAGGCGTCTTCTGTGTTTCCAAGAATTATTTTACCCTAAAAATACGCTGGATATTATGCTTGAATTAACTTAAGGTTGTTTTGGGAAAAGTGCGAAAACCGAAGGTCGGAAACTCGTCGACCCAAGTCGGAAATGCGTGGTAAAGCGTCAACTGAGATTAAGGTAAAGTTAGGTTGTCGTGGAAATAGAAATTTATGACTGACACAGTGAAACTCAAAACTACACGTCTAGTCTCTTACTACAGTACCGCCAGCGTATAAGCGACTTTAACAGTTCTCTCTCCATGCTCTATGTTTCGTGATGTGACCTGCTCTGAAGCAATGAGCTTGCAAGAATTTGTTTACTTTCTCATAACCAGTGTTCAACGTTGCCACTCATCTGACTCACAAAAAGTCCTGAGGCGATAAGGTTCTGCTTTGGCTAAATATACGAACATGATGTCAAGACGTATCATAACCTGTCAGTAAGTGTTACTGTTCTGAAATTTCATTTATCTGGGATGTAGGTGATGCCATGTGTGTAGTAATGTATGACAACAGCGCACTGAACTGTCGGAGTAGTTTATCTGCTGTCAGTGCTGTAATGTTTGAAACTTCCCACCAATGGTTTGATCCCTGTTTATCACTTACTACTAATCTTCACCATTAAGTACTGCACCTGCCCTTGCCACCTCGCGTTAGCTAATGTGCATTTCTTCATGCTCAATTACGACGTATGTTTTGATGCTGTTTCTACTTGTGACTTTACTTAACTAATTTTCATAATGTTATCATTAATCTGCTAATTCGGGAATTAGCTGGATTCAAACATTATCGTAACTTAACCATCTTATGAAAAACGTTTACAACCCAAGAACCTACGGACAAGACTGGTTCATTTTGATTTCAGAATGCTGAAAAGGAAGTGCTAATATCTTTCTCTTACCTCGAAATAATATTTTTCTTGGGGGACGGATTTCACACAATATGAATACTATTTCGAATTCTCATCAGTATTCAATTTGCTAAATTCGAAATAACAGTTACGATGTAAAGGTAACTTTACGTTCGTACCTAAGACGTCAGTACATAAGGTCACCAAGGACGAAACATTTGTGTAACTATAGTATTATGTGACTACAGAGGCATCGATGTGCAAACAAACTAATTCTTCTCCTGCCTCCAACTTCTTTACCAAAAATATTAAAATGTTAGTCTATTTTTTGCAACACTGTAAACTTTACTGTTTAGACCTTACAAAAAATAAAACCTCCTAGATTTAGTTACAAAGTATCAGTAAATAAATAGTATTATGGTTATAACGACACCGTAGTTACGCAGCTGAAGTTTTGTTTATTTCGTGGCTTTGACACTGACAGCTTAGCTATGTACATACAGAAATAATTATTTAACTTTGCTATTTGATTCTGCAAAACATTCGCAATAATGTGCAATGATACTGACACCGTCTAACGAACCGTCTAACGAATTCAGAACGAAATCTAATCGTTCTGAATTTCTGGTGAGGTTGCATGAAACGATGGAATTTTCCGTATAATCCTTGAGAGTTTAATCATATTTTATTATTTCATTTATATATTCTATGAAATTTTTTGTATTTGATGATCCCCTATTATCATGGCCACGAAATGCAAACCCTTGTCTCCCAAAAAAGTATACAACTCGAATGAAGTGTGATAAAAGTTCCCTGTTTCTCCTTATATCACAATTGTATTGCTCAACAAAGCCTGTGCTTGCTATTTAATAACATTTTATCCTCTTAGATTTTCCGAACATTTTTAACGGTTTCTCATGTGCTATATGAGTGTACGAGTACTTATGTGTATTGATAGCCTTGTAAATATTATTCAAATCTGCGTAAACACTGAAATCCCATCCTTTTTTCTTTTGAGAACATAAAAGAAGATCAGTAACATAGATTTTTACATCCGCATATCCATGATTCATTATCACAAATTTTATTATTAAAATGTCGCTGACATTTTCTAATGTTCGAAATGATACTGAGAAAAAGTTTTTGGCAGAATGCTTTAATTATGTTTTCCTTTTCAGAAAATGTTAGTCTGCATATTTCTAGTTTTTAATTTGTCCACGGCACAAGATAATTCCATAATTATGTGCACGGAAAAATACGATTTCATAATTATATAGGCTCTTAATTGGATCGCGTTGTACTCGCCATTCCTCAGCACGGATGTGGATTGCACGGTCACATACCCTTGTGCATTCAACCCCCACAATCCCTAACCTAAATTGGCTACAAATATATATTTACTAAATGCATTAAAATAAGATAATAAAACATAAATAAAATTACTACGCTAATTAATTAACTTTGTTCTCTTACAAACACCGAAGAAAACCATGATATTTCGTAACATAAGATTTATTTCATTGGCTCGCTGGATGTAATGGTTGCCTGTGCATCTGATTCACAGCGCAGGCGAGGCTGCATCATAGAGGAGAGATATATCTCTCCTTAGATAAATTATATATTTATTTTACTAATTATAATTAATAATTATTTATAATTGTGTGTTATTTAATTATGCTATTTATAATTATATGTTTATTTTATTAATTATATATTTATATTTATAATCCTCTATGGCAGACCTGCACAACGCCTGCTCCCGCGGGCATTCTGCACTTGCGAGCCGGCCGTCTGCCCGTGGCAGCGCCGAAAGTGCAAGTAGTGGGGAGTAGGAAGCTTTGCGGGGAGAGGAGAAGTCTGACGTAGCATGACGCGGCGCGTAGATTGAATGCCTGGGCGTCTAATAATGATTCATGCTTCAAAATTAAATGCCCATTTGTTTAAATGGATTATGTCTAGTATTTCAAGTTACCAGGGTCATAATTCACTGTTTACGTTCTGTGCACTACTGTATATCCACATTTGTATCCACCACTGCATGTAGTTTCATTTTCTAATATTTTTAAAGAAAATAACATGCTCATTGTGACTCTTAAGCATTATTTTAAAGCAATAGTTTTATAATATATGATTTTAAAGCAATAGCTTTAAAATATACTAGCGTACCCGTGCGAGAACTCTCGCATATTAAATCCCACCCTTTCCCTATCCATTTGTCTATCCTTTCCATAAAGAAGAGGAACTACTAATGTGCTTACAGAATATCAAACAAAATAACAATGCAATTGATGTTTGAAACAAATTTTTAATTAAAGTTTATTCAACATTATAGAGAGATGTTCTTGGAACAATTCATACTTCTTTAAAAACAACATTTGAAGAAATTTTTCAATCTTCCTTGGGAGTTAGCTTTTCGCTTTCCTTGATAGTGAAATAATAGAAGATTTTTACTCTTGAGAAAGCCAAGTAAAGTAGTGCGAAAACACTGGATCGGGCAAGAACAGACCTACTCACTGCAATATTATTTAACTTGCCTTGATTTGTTATGAAGAACCGAGTGGGTTTTGGAGAGCCAGGGTGCCAGCTTGCTGGGGTGAGAAAATTGAAAAATTATATGTATACTAAAAATTATTGAATTATTTTCTGCGTCCTTACGTACCTCAAGAAAAACAATTCCGAGCCAAAAAGAATCAAACTAATGTTTTCACCTTTGAGTACTAAATACCATTTGTTAGCATTAGAAACAATTTAGTAGGCATTAGTAAGCCCACTTCGGTACATGGGAATGTTGCTCAAACGATGTTTGCATTTTTAATATCTTAACGAACCGACACCTTGAGTTTAATATCAAACGGTGTTTTATTTACAATATGAGTTTGCAGCTCGGCATTGGTGTACATACTTTCAGATACCGCCAACATTTAAATCGTGCGTTTGGACTGCGATCGTTGGCTGTTGTCTGGTGACTTGCACTATTCTTTCTATAATTTTAAATTTAGTTGTTTTTTAATTGATTCACATAGTATTGTAGGCTAGCGCGTTTTGATTTTTGTTTTCCATTTATTTCAAGCTATTTTACTTTAGCTACTTTAAAAAGTTTGTTCTTTGTGTTGTGCCATAGCACAAGTTTTCCTCCACAACCTCTGCGTACCCGTGCGAGAACTCTCGCATGTTAGATCCCACACTTATCCCTATCCTTCTATTTTCATTCTAAGAGGGAAAGTAGTTAACGTAACTTGTTTATTTATTTAAAATCTATAAAGATAACTTACAATGTACTAACACAATTACAAATAAAAATAAAAAACAATGTAATTAATGTGTAAAAGAAATTTTCAATAAATATTTATTCAAAATCATGGGAATTTTCTTGGAACAATTCCCAACACGTACTTAAAGACATTTGAAGTAATTATTCAATATTCTTTGTCAGTTAGGTTTTAGTTTTTCGTGATAGTCACACAAATATTAGCTTTTTACTTTTGAGAAAGCTACGTGTCTAAACCCGTTGACTTGAAAATTTCATCGAATGATAATGAAAATATTGGTACAGGTAAAACACAAACACAGTCTTCACTCTTCACTGAACACCCACATTCTTCCCCAATTAAGTACCGTTCTCGACACATAAAATGGGTAACGGCCAAATTCAGAAGTGCCCGTCTTTCCGCGCATTCTGGCACACTGTACGGACGATCACGCCATCTAGTTCTTTCATAGTTAACTATTGCAAAAGAACACTCGGAACCAACTGCCAACGACTGAGAAGCTGATAGGCTAGATTTCCCGCAATCATGATCTCTAGTTTGAACGTTCTCTATGATACGCGTGTTTATCCGAATGATTGAGAGTATTGGCGTAGAAGGCACAGGGGGCAGGAATAGTCTCCATCGCGTCGTCATGCAAGCCATTCGATCGTCTACAAGAAATATATCAATAAAGATAATATCATACAATATGACATAAAAAGTTCAACACATGCAACAGAATTAGTGGATTTGAAAACGAAATTTGGAAATATTTAATTCTGATTTACTTGCAAAAAAATCAATTGAATATCCCCTCTTTTAACGCAAAACAACTTACGTACGTGTATGAATATTACGGATCCGAGACGAAGAAATGAAGTGTGCGAAGGCGGCTGCAGAATCGGAAAAATAATTGGGAGTTGGAAGTTTTGGCGAAGTAATAGTGTTCAAATATCAGTGTTTACGAAATTTAAGGTTTTTGCAATAATTAAACTAGGTATTGAGTAATAATTTTGCATCGCTTGTCAAAATTGTTAGTTTGCAATATTCACCTCAAAGACAATTTGAGGACCCTTCCTCCGTATAGCGCAAATTTCGGAATTGTTTATAAAATTGTTAATTGTTGAAAAATTGTTAATTGGCAGTTTTCGGTTCTGGAATATAAGGGACCCCTTTCCTCTTCAGAACTGCAAAATTTGGAAATTGTTCATAAATTTACAAATTTTGCGAAATTATTTTATTGTCCTTTTCTAAACTGCCTTTGAAGGAGATGCAAAATTCCGCAACCCAATCGGCGCTACCGCCTTTCATTTTCGAGATATGTAATTGTTTCTAAGAATTTAGCATGTCATGACAACTCCCATTTCTTTGGAAGTCAGTGGCAGTTCTCTCACAAATCTACCCTTCAAGCTGTTTCCCAAATGCAACGTGCATTGAGCGACACTCTTTTCTCATGCGACCCTGACACCAGAATGGTATTTGAAACTACCTTCAGAACGCAAGTCGATTGCTTTGCGGAATGGAAACATGGGTTGTTACAAATGTTCTCTAAATACGTAAATGCCAAGAAGGTCATCTTATGAGAACACACAAATTCTCTGAGCATATGAATGAATCAGTCATTTCAACAGCGGAGCCACTACCTTATAATAGTAATAACATCCACAATTTCGTTAATTAATTGTGTTATTTAAATGCAGCCCGTGTTCAACCCATGCAGAAAAGCAAACATTAATAGTATCATTTAAACTAAATATAACCATTGTTAGGATGATTACTTTCAGAATAATTGAACGACCAGAATCTTACGTTCTCTACCATTTGACTGAAACACCGGATAGAGGACGGCGGAGAATGTGATTTAAAGGAAATAAATATTCTATATATTGATGTCGACATTTTGGGGAAAATGCATAACCTAACTCGTTGGGAGCCGAATTTGATTCTCATAACAAAATTGTGGCTGTCACTTCACGCATAAGATCTTTAAAATCTTTTCAAAATCTGCTCCAATTTTTTTAATTGTTACCTAAATTTTAGTAAAATGCTTTTGCAATTATGATTTATGTTCGATAATTAGTAAATCCACTCGAAATCGAAAATTTGATTTGATTTTTTGTGATCCTGACCTACACCACCAAAATTCAAACCATATTTTTTAATGAAATCTATTCTTCAACTTTAGAACTTTCTATTTTATAGTTTATAGTTTTTCAGAATAATTATATTTTTCCGTAATTTGAATATTTCGAGCAAAGCTATGTTTCATTCGAGTGTTACTATGTATTTGTAGTTCTTGTGTAATATTGTCTCCCCTCTAAATTGAAAAACTAGTGGTGGACATACTCTCTCGATTTCTTTATAACAATTACGTAATATAAAAATTCAAGTTAACCCCCAGCAAAAATTTCACAATTCCAACTGGATTGCATATATTGTCACGGCCAATGATGTCTCATCTCTTAATTAAAAATCGCGGCATTGATCCAAAAACGTCGTTTTGGGAGTGTTTAGCACCCGCGGAATCACTCTCCGATTTGAGATTTGAATTTGAGAGCATAGGTTTCGAGATTTCATTACATAATCCAGCTGGTGATTTACTACAAGTAGTCTCACCAACTGTGGGCCACCCCTATAACTCCTAAACGACTTCCGATATCAAAATACAGTTTTCGCTCAACAATGTGAAGTCATGGAGCAAGTGAAATGGTGTACAGATATTGTTTGAAATACTTTTAGTTTTGGAGAAATTAAATCAACTTTGATTTTTTTTAAATCGAACCATATATTTTTCTTACTAGCAATAGATAAATCATAAAAAGGGGAATGCAATGATGTAACATATGTTCATATTTTGATAGTATTTTGTGTAATAAATTATTCTTTCTGGCAAGAAATTGTAAATAAAACCTGCACTTTTTGCTGTAGCTGCTTGTCGCTATTGTCACTTTTGGTAAAGGCCTTCGCGGCCTCTCCTCGAAAAGAGCCGGCGCCGGGAATGCAACCTTCCTGAATGGCAACAGTTGCAAGAATTGACACAGGAAATCTCGTGCATTTAATTTAAAATCACTTGTCAGAAAGTATAATTTTGTGCTCAAAATACTATTAAAACAATAACATGTTACGTCATTGCACTCGTCTACTTATGATCTACCTCTCGCTAGTGAGAAAAAATCATGGTTCCATTTAAAAAATGAAAGATGATTAATTTTCTCGAAAACTAAAAATTTTTCGGACAATATCCTTACGGTACATTACTTGCCCCATGATTCCGCATTGTTGGGCGAAACTACATTTCTATATCGGGAACCGTTTAGAAGTTACGGGGGAGGCCCATAGTTGGTGGGACTGCCTGTATGCCAAACCTCGCAGTTTTGGAGCGTTTTCGTTGTCACATAAAAAGAAACTAGTGTTTGCAACAGAATGTCACAGAGTTTCTCGTACTAGATCTCTTCTGATTTTTTTAATCTAGACTAGTTTTTTGGTTTTATATCACCTACTTTCCAGCTGTCATCCATGGCTGACATTATTTTATTTAACATTTTCTCAATTTTTTCAGGCCATTTAAAATAGAAAAATGTGATATTAAGAATATTACATAAGTTAAACCTAATCCTATATCATAATTTTCGATTAAAAATTTTGATCCGTTTTTGAGAAAATTTTGAAAATGTTCGGAGGCTTCATGTAAAGTACCCCCAAAAATTAATGAATGCTTTTCAAAATCGCAGGGCAACGCAAGCCAAATGGACAGGGGTTTCTTCAATTTGGAAAAATCCTACGCATGGCTTAGGCGCTAGTGTTGTTCACATACACCGGACAGACGGACGTTTTGCCGTCAATTGGTTTTTCGGTATCAAGGACCCACAACACATGTATTCTGGATAAACTACGTGTTAGAGGATTTTTTTCCTTAATTTATCTCAGGATTTATCCACTTTTTCGTGATCGTGGCCTAAAAATGACTTTTTTTCCAGAAAATCCGCCGTTTTCTCGTGCAGCATTACATAACTTTCCCTACACTACATATATAATTTGTATATACGTACGTATACGGGAAAGTAAAAATAATAAAAAAAGGAGAAAAGAAATAACATAGTGATGAAAATGAAAAGGATTCACGACAAGGAAACCCAGCCACATACAAAGAGAAAAAACAAAAAACATCCTGGAAACCGTAGTTGGGAATATAAACTTTGTTGATGCCATTCTTTATTGGAGAAAATAAAACAGGAAGAATAATGAGATAAAATGTCAATCACGGAGAACAAGAATAAATTAAAGATAAAGACACTTACATAGAAAATGTTCTCACAAGACAGGAAAGAGTGATCTATGCTGCACTCTGGCAAGTAGCAATACAAGAAAGAGAAGAGGGGGAAATAATGAAGATCGGCTATAAAAAATAGAAATAAATTTAAAATGGGAGTATTGGGACAACACCATGAAAAAAAACTCAAAAAACTAAGAAAAAGTTCATGGACAAAAAGCAATCAACGCTAAACAACACACGACTGCATCCAAGACACCATATAATAAAGAACAATACGTGAAAAAAAACAAAAAAAGAAACAATCAAAGATATGTATTACAATAGCAATGTCAGGACATTGCTGTGTGGGGAGAGAAAAATGGAACTCATTCACGCTTCGTATATACGTATGTATACGGGAAAGTAAAAATCCACTAATTTACAAAATTATACTTTTGTCTTGACAATGTTATGCATGAAACGGGCAAAATTCGTGATAGCGAACAAGGAATTCTAAAAAAATTGTAATTGACGTGCGGCATTGAAATAACACGATTTTATTGTAGTAAAATAAATAACACCGATTTTAAATCGGAAACATAATGAATTTTAAAATATTGTACTGTTATTTTCTGTTTTCCACAAACAAAACAGTTTGTATGTCTTAGAATACAAAAAGGACAATGGAATTGCGGTCTTAATACTTCGGATACCTCGAAGTTACATACTTCGGAAAGAGAGTCTTTTAGTAATCTTGTAATCGTACGTCTTAAGAAATCTTGCAGAATTTTAGCGATATATCGACAAGAAATAGGACGTTTTTTGTGTCTGTGAGTAATTCACTAAAACCCCTCTTGACTTTTCCTCTTTTGCCTTGATATGAGTTATACTCCTACTATGTATATTGTTTGTCTCCTTTACTTAGAAAGAAACAAAATAATTTCTATTAATTTCAAAATAATTTCTATATAATGAATGCACTGTCTCACAAACGCTTTTCATAGAGAATGTGAATAAAGATGATAGGAATTGCTGGTGATCAGCAATTACAATTATTCTTACTGTGTCAATACTTCGAATTTGCAATCTCTACTTTGAAATTAACAAGTTTTCCAGAAGGTAGTTCTGATGAATATTTATGGGACATCTTTTAGTTGTGTGTTGAAATTTCATAGCTTTAAAGTAAAATAAAATAAATTTCAAAATTCAATTTGTCGAAAAATTTTTGAAGGTGGAAATGTTTTTGGACATTGATTTCAAATGTATGCAGAAATATATTTTGTGTCTTCTGTTTTTTAAAAGACAACAAAGATAATACAGATTTTGAGTAAAAAAATGAATAGAAATTTTTTTGATATCCAGAAAATATTTTTACCAAAAATTAACGCAAAAATGACTGCTTCCACTTATACACCGGGCGACAATGTTAGTGATATATCTTTGCTTGATTCGATTATTATAGTTCAGAAAAGAGTTGAATAAAATCATCTTTCTTTAGAGGGATTATCGATTTTCTCTCATAAGCCTCAAGCTAGCACTGACTTGCCAATTTTCCTGGGGAAGCACTTTCGACTCCGGGTGAAATCAGATAAGGGGCTATACAGCGTTGCCAAGGAAAAATCAATATTTTCACTCACGCCAAAGCAAACTGAAATATTCGTATTTCCTATTCATTCTTCTATTCATTCATTCTCAGAATAGCAAAGCCACATAAGAGTTAATTATCTCATTAGTGAAAGACCGGTCTACTTCAGAGACGCTAAAATTTTGCTTTTTAGAAATAAAAAGTTTAATACTCGCAGTATCGCAGTTTGAAATTACAGCAACTCGCTATTTTTCCAGCTTTACTTGTTATATAAATTCCTATTTCTGAGATAAAAGCTAACTTTTCTAGTTATACTCCAAAATAGCACGATTTTCTCGTGTTTGTTAGTCTCTTAATACTTTTAGTCTGAATTAGGTTTTCGTTTTTTTTCACCCTCTTCACAGCAACTATTTATTGGTGCCTGTAACATATTTTTACTTTTTCATACTTACTTCGTTACAAGAGAAGTTTTGTAATCGTATATCGGTGAATTTTCGTCAAAAAACTCTTATTGCCAAGTCCTGTTAACGAAAAACTGAGTAAATCGTGTTTGTTTACGAGAATATAGCAAATTATTTCTTCTAACACGTTGTGTAAGGGAACGTCCATAAATTACGAAACGGTAAAGGGGGAGGGGGTCTGAGCCTGTGTTACTCTGCGTTACATGGCGGTAAGGGGATATTAATTGTTACGTAACATAATTTTTTTTAATTTTTCAATAATTGCTGAAATGATTCCTTTTTTTGAGTCATGTATTAAACATTAAAATATTAACACATATAACAATAAAAAATAATTTCGACGGCAAAATGTCAGTCTGTCTGTGTGTCTGTCCGTTCGTCCATCTTGGTTAATGCTAGAGCCTAAACTGTTACTTCCGATTTTCTTCAAAATTTATATTCCGCGATCGATTTAAATGATTTCGAGGCCCTCTGAGTTTGCCAGAAACATTTTTGATTTTGGAAGTTCTTTGTGAATATTTTAAAAGTTTCTCAAATGACTCCAAAAATTTGATTAAACTTTGGCCTCGAATAGCGTAAAGAACGCCTAAGTGAAGAATATTAAATTAAAATTAAGTTCATTTCATTTTACTCAGTGAATATAGCACTATCCATGCAAAACGATTCAAGAACACAATATTGATGCAGTTTTGAGAAGATCTTAAATTTAATATTATTTAATGTCGCTCATATTTCAATCAAGATTGTGCAAAAAACAAGTAATATATTCAGAAAAGTTTACATGATATTTTATAAAGAACTGATTGTCAAGAACTAAATTTCACGTGAAGAAAAAATCGCGTCAACTAAATCACTACAATATTTAAAGAATTATTTTCAAATTGCAGGATCTCGAGTCGGGCCACATCAATAATGCAATGTTTTTAGCAAACATTCTACGAATAGTTTAGGCACTAGTGTGTTCACAGAACGACAAGTGGACCGATGGACGGACGTTTCCAGAAAAAAAACAGTTTTCGTATCAGATGACCCCAAAACGTGCACTTCCATTGGAATCTCGAAATTGATTGTAATATTCTGAGCGAATGAATAGGAACGATGAAAGACGTCTCATAGAGGAAATCTCAAATTAATTTTTGTATTTTTAAAATTATTTCTCGTCTGCAAATTTATAATCAGTTCATTTTTGAACATTCATCAAATGGTATACTGTACAACAAAGTATCAGAAATAAATCACTACTATTACATTTTTTGTAGGTTTCATAAGTATTTTTTTTCGTGTGCACCCTGCGTATGCGTTGACGTACTAGTAGATTAATTGGATGGTGATTCGTGTGCTGGCACAATTTCTTCTAATATATTTGGCTTCTTGTGGTGATATGGTCATCCAGTGGAATTATGCCAACGTCTCTGTATAAAGTCCTGTTTGTCACGAACTATGTTTTAGTTTTGAATCTACGAAAAATATTCAATATACGAGTAGTTATTACTTCTCTGTGGTGTCGTATTAATCCATTCGCGTTCCATAGTATAATTTTATGACTTAACAGCGATTCTATTCGTTACAATTTCTGTTTTAGAATGTTTTGATATCTTCGGAAGGAATTTTCGATTTCTTGACACATGTCTGTTTGGACAGAAATGAGACTATACGGAAGTGGGGTGTATCGGATTATTGAATATGTGAAAAGGTGGGCAATAAATGATATTTTTCTGTGAATGAGTGTGCTTCTTTAAGTTGGGGAATTTTCTGAGTTTAAAAATGGTATTGTTTGAGTGGAAGTAGAAGTCGTCACTATACATTTTATATGTGAATTATTTTCAATGCATGTGTAGAACTTCATTTAATTCCGATATTCGTAAGATTTTTCACAAATGTTGATGATATACTGATATTTGTCACATTTTTCGTTTACTTTTCATAGCGATAAATTCAGGTCGCTATATTTCGTTCATTAAACTCCAAAATATCCAAGCAGTCATTTCAAATTCAATAAAACTCAATTCAATAATATAATAATACTTCACATGATTCTCTACAAACGATTAAAAAGAGATGTGAAAATGCCGTGGCCGAAAGGATACATGAAAATGACTGACGATGAATGACTACATTAAAAACAGGATTTTAAGGAGGATCATACCAAGCGCTCAATGCCCCAGAAGGGCTTGTAGATGCGTTACGAACGCAAAACAAATTTAAAAAGAAACTTATTTATCCTAAATATGGATATTATTAGTTTAAATAACAGTATTAATGTTAGCTTTTATGAGACACGGGCTGCATCTAAATAACAATAAATTAAAGAAATTGTGGATGTTATTACTATTATAAGGTAGTAGCTTCGCTGTTGAAATGACTGATTCTTTCATATGCTCTGAGAATTTGTGCGTTCCCATAAGACAGGCCTGTCCAAAACCGTGCTTCGGTGCAATTTTGCTCCGCCCGTGCCCCACGCAGCGCGCCGGCGCAAGTTAGTCACCGGGGGAGTGGGGCATTCCTTCAGTCTGTGCGATAAGAAAACGGACAACCTGCTGCTGGCTAGCTGCTGCGCTTTATCTCAATGGCGACATCGAAGAGTATTGACATTTTCTTTCATAGTGGTTCTACAGGACTTATTTTCTGACCATCTATCTAAAAGACAGAAAGATTTCGAACGGCGAACTCTTTGGAGTATTATGAATATTTTCCACATATAAGTTCTCAAAACTACATATGAAAGCAGCCAAAGTAATTTCTATGTTTGGGTCCACGTGTGTAAATGAGAGCTTCTTTTCATAAGCAGTTAACAAAATCGAAGTTTCGAGGGTGTTTGAGCGACGAGAGACTTCGCAATTCCTTGCGTTTGATGGCGACAAGGAATTTTGTGACCCACAGCGAACGAATTGTAAACAAAAAATCCACAATTAAAATTGTTACAATGAAATTGCTTTTATTTGTTTTAACTGAACATACTTATCCAGGATATTTCTTTTTGCTCCTTAATTATGTTTCAAACTAGAAAATAGCAAGGAAACTTACTGAAATAAAATTAAATTAAAATCCTATTTGATTTTACATGAACTAGGCCCGAAATAAAACATTGTCGTGTTTGATCTATTCGAAACGAGCTAGTGTGGCCGGTCCGCGAGAAAAGTTTTACGGTAGGAGTGAGTAATTGGCAGCCGGGGGACTCCCGTTGGGCGGTGGCGTAAACAACCGGACCGAAGCGCGCTTCGTCATCTGTCGAAGCGAACTTGGTGCTCCTGAGCATGAGCGGAGCAGAAATCTTGGAGAGGCCTGCCAAAAGATGACCTTCTTGGCATTTACGTATTTAGGGAACATTTGTAACAACTCATGTTTCCATGATTTTGACTTGCAAAGCAATCGACTTGCGTTCTGAAGGTATACCATTCTGGTGTCAGGGTCGCATGAGAAAAGAGTGTCGCTCAATACACGTTGCATTTGGAAAACGGCTTGAAGGGTAGATTTGTGAGAGAACTGCCATTGTCTTCCAAAGAAATGGGAGTTGTCATGACATGCTAAATTCTTAGAAACAATTACATATCTCGAAAACGAAAGGCGGTAGCGCCGATTGGATTGCGGAATTTTGCATCTCCTTCAAAGGCAGTTTAGAAAAGACAATAAAATAATTTCGCAAAATTTGTAAATTTATGAACAATTTCCAAATTTTGCAGTTCTGAAGAGGAAAGGGGTCCCTTATATTCCAGAACCGAAAACTGCAAATTAACAATTTTTCAACAATTAACAATTTTATAAACAATTCCGCAACGTGCGCTGCACGGAGGAAGTGGCCTCAAATTGTCTTTGAGGTGAATATTGCAAACTAACAATTTTGACAAGCGATGCAAAATTATTACTGAATACTTAGTTTAATTATTGCAAAAACCTTAAATTTCGTAAACACTGATATTTGAACACTATTTACTTTGCCAAAACTTCCCACTCCCAATTATTTTTCCGATCCTGGAGCCGCCTTCGCACACTTCATTTCTTCGTCTCGGATCCGTAATATTCATTCACGTACTTAAGTTGTTTTGTGTTAAAAGAGGGGATATTCAATTGATTTTTTTGCAAGTAAATCAGAATTAAAAATTTCCAAATTTCCTTTTCAAATCCACTAATTCTACTGCATGTGCTGAACTTTTTATGTCGTATTGTATGATATTATCTTTATTGATATTATCTTATATTGATATTATCTTATATTTCTTGTAGACGATCGAATGGCTTGCATGACGACGCGATGGAGACTATCCCCGCCCCCTGTGCCTTCTACGCTAAAACTCTCAATCATTCGGATAAACACGCGTATCATAGAGAACGTTCAAACTAGAGATCATGATTGCGGGAAATCTAGCCTATCAGCTTCTCAGTCGTTGGCAGTTGGTTCCGAATGTTCTTTTGTAATAGTTAACTATGAAAGAACCAGATGGCGTTATCGTTCGTACAGTGTGCCAGAATGCGCATAAAGACGGGCACTTCTGAATTTGGCCGTTACCCATTCTATGTGTCGGCAACTGTACATGCACTTATAGACCATGAAAAAACGTTAATTGAATAGTTTCACTACACTCATAAGAAACATCTTCATAGGTTATTGATATCAGCAACTATTAGTACATCTAGTTGTTGCTGGAAGAGCAAATCTTGAATTAATGATTATGCAAATAAACCTCGTCAGACTGCACAAACTACGGTGTTAACAGAAAGCGTAAATAAAGATCTAATGTCAATCTAAGCCTTCTAAGCGTGTCGCCACAAAAATTGCTACCAGCAGGATGGGTTGAAATATTGAGGTGGCCTTGATAGTATTGAAGCAATGGAACCGAAATGTTAATTGAATGGATCGGAGAATGTCTGATCTTGTAGATTACGGCGTGAAAAACGTTTCTTTGAGCAAACGTTTGGCCTCAAAAATTTACTTTTTAAGGTCTAAAACGCTTTGTTTATGAGTTATTTGCCGATATAAGTTGACATGTAATGCGGGTAGCATTTTACATGAATATTTCGATCCGTTTTTTTAAAGAAATCATTCATATTTTTAAAGTCAAAGTGGAATTCGTCAAGTCTCCGTGAAATTCTCTTCTTTAGAGCCCTCCATTTATAAAGATTGAATGCGTGTGAGAGCCGGAACCCAAGGTATACTACTGAAATAATGAGGAGACGATGCTTATATATAAGAAAAGAATATTATTTAATTCTAACACAAAATTGCAATTTAATAATTGATTCTTCACTAGGAATGTTATAATCTCCAAATCTAGAAAAATGAGCAAAATCATGAGGGCAATCTCTCACATCAAGATTGACCTAAAAATAGAATATGTGGCAATTCCAAGAAGGATAATGTTTAATAGCACATTTGTGACCATTTCCCCCATTATGAAACTGAATAAAAGAGATCAACGAGCAAACTTCTGTGACGATATGTTACGGACAATCATACGATAATCATGGGTATTGCGTTGGTTAAATAGAATGCAAAGGGCTTTATATTTTTATACGATCTCGTAAACGACTCTACACTCTGTCAGAAATTAGAACAGAAAATAATCATAATTTTTTTTGAAAAATATGTTTTTGCTTTGAGTGTACCGTCTTATTCATTAGTTAATAAAAAATAGTTTATTGCTGTCACCATCAAACAAATACAATTCAGTATCAAAATTTTGCGTTTTGCACAACACTAAATTTGTGATTACATCGTAGCAAAGCGAATTATATTATAAGTCCTACAAGCAATTATAACACAGGCCGACGTCAGTTTAGTTACAAAAAGGAACACCACTAATTCCGATTAATTTCAGGATGCTGCATTCGAAATTGACAGCCGTTTTTCTAGATTAGCTCGTATTTTTTGTGTAACGCGTAGTTGTCAGTTTTTCCATTTTGGCTTCAGTTGTCATCAAAGTACCATTTCCACAATGTTCCTAGAGTGAGAAATAAATAGTATTTCACTCAGTTGGTAAAGTAAGAAGTGCCGTTGTTGCGTGGCTCAGTATTACTCTTACGAGTATGTATTGCAGTAAGTAATCTCTGAAGTACAAAAATGTTTGTCGTGGGATTCGACTTACGAGTTTTACTCAGTAACTCAGTTATTGTCCCCGTATTTTCGGAAATGTTTTACTGTTATCCTACAGTGATTTCATAGTTGTTTTTGTGGTTCTAAGTTTCGCTTTCCTACGCAAAATGTCGAGTTCTTCCCGCAGAGGTTGTAAAAACTCACCGGCTGATTTTGTTACATCTGTGACGCGTTATGGTTGTCTCAGATTAGATCGATGAATGATGTCGTCAGGAAATTATATTATTTCTTATTTTGACGGTAAAGATTGGATCAGTATAAAAGCTGGGTTGAAGACCTGGCTTAAAGGATCCAAGGAAAGGATGCCTTTTGCTGTTTCGATGATATGGAAGAACCCCGGAATCACTAAGGCGTTTTGTTTTCTGTACGACGAATACAGCAGGAAGTAACAAGATTTCTTCTTGTTACAGTGTGCCATCGAATATTCAACCTTGCAATCCGCGCTCAGACCAGTTGCCTCATGGAGAAAATTTACCTGCACCTACTCCTCCGAACGACTGGGAAACTATGATATTGCAGTACTACAGGAACTGATGAGGACACTAACTCAGTATCTGCAGATGAAGATCTGAGAGATTGTCCCTTCCAAAGATGGACTTATTTCATCCTTCAACATGAATTGAACGATTTAAGCATGAGACTTACAACTTTCGAAAGAGAAAGCTTAATTCTTGGGTGCTAGACTCAAAGAATGGAATTTACTGGCTCCCGGAACTACTTAACAATCAGCACGGAAAAGGAACGAGCCTTTTTCAGAATATTACAGAATGGAAGATTCGCTTTGCGGACATCAATGGCATGGATAATGAGTTACGAATCCAACGTAATCCATCTGATTGGTGGTCTTTTCATAGATACATCGAAGTGCAGTCTGAAAGCAGTTTTGCTTCATAATGGAAATAAGCTGCTTGTGGCACACACTGTTCCAGTGAATGATACTTACGAGGATTTCGCACTCATTTTAAATCGTATCAAATACAAAGATCATGGTTGCAAAATTTGTGGCATGTAAACGTATTTTCAATATTTAATCTCAATGTTAGGACGCAGAACTAATGTCTGGAAGGCGGAATTTACAAACACTTTTATTTTTTGTGTCTTGGGACTCAAGAGCTACAGGAAAAATTTCTCACAAAAGGAGTGGCCTCCAGAGAGTCATTTAAGCCCGGTGCCAACAATGTTCAAGTATAAGCCGCTGATCGATCCAGCAAGGTACTCTCCAAGGTAACGATCCAGGCTTTCCAACTCTGCACATTAAGTGGGACCTCAATGAATTTATTAAAGAAATAGACAAAGAGCTGAAGGATTAAGTATCTTGAGACAGTGTTTTTCCGAAACTAAGTGGTCTGTACTACATCTGTTCAGAGTTGGGCAGTATCGAAAATATACTTGTATTTAATACTGTATTTTCGGTACTTTTTGTAATTGTATTTTGTATCGAAAATACATATTTAACCTTGTATTTTGTATTTTGTATCGAAAATAATTTCTGATAATATTTTTGTATTTTCAAAATACAAAAATACTTTTTATTATCCGTCCAGAAACATCATTGCGCCACAATGGAGAGGATCCCGCCACGTGGACTAATGGAGCCGGACCTCCGGTTTCTCGATTACATTTTTCCCCCCCGTCGTCGGTTCAACCGGAGATTAACCGGAGGAGCGTTGTATCCGGTGTAATCTATATTCTTACACCGTGTCTGTAATCGCGAGCTCCGATTCAATTTCTCGAGAGCAGGCTTCCGCGTACCAAACGGTCTGCCCATGTGTGTGCCTGGTGGCCGCTGTGGTTTGTATACTCAAGGTGATTAAAACTTAAAACTTGTGGCTTGCTGTGTTTTTAAAAGCTGATATTTCGTTATGGTTATTTGGGTAAAAAATCTATTTTTCCTGGGTACCTTGTACTAAAGAAAGCTTTGTATGTTCAGTCGATGACACAAATTCTGGGCGATACCCTAATGCGCCAATCTGCCTTTCCACAGCTGACAACCACGTCTGGGCATTGACCAAATCCCGGAAGCCTGGCAAAGCGGCTCTTATCATGGCTTTTGCGCCAAGATTTTGACAGGACACTACCCTTCCTCCCCTTGAAGATTTTCCTCCTCGTTATCTCAAAAGGGGCGGAGCATTTTTTGGGTGATTGGACGTCGGCGTCGCATGCTCGCTATCGTGGAGGGGATCAGGTAATTTAACGCAGGCAAAACGGACGCTGACAGACCCACGCGCCAGCCGGTCATGGGGCAAGGCAATTGGCATTTTTATCGAATTCTTTATACATAAATCGCAAAATGCGAGATATACATAGCAAATGTTAATTTTTATTTGTGGAAATCTTCACGTCAAGTTAAATATTTTATTAACTATTTTTGAATAACCAACCTGTTTAAAAGAGATAAGTTAAATTAGTAAGAAAAAATAAAATCTTAAAAGGTTACGATTCGATGTAATTTTCTTAAAACGAGCTATTAAGAAAGTAACAAACGTCCCTTTGAATAAACTTGAAAGATACTGAGTTTGTAGCTAAGAAATTTCCAATGCGTACAATTTTCCAGTGTAAAATGTTTAAATGGAACACAGGTGTTCTCAAAGGTACTATTTTTCACAACTTATATTA